>CP116452.1:43236279-43595096 GCA_028216015.1 Quercus dentata | reverse complement strand
AAACAAGAGAGAGAGGGAGAGAGATTTCAAACCCAGAAACCTAAGATCTAAAGCACAAGCAAATGATTCAAACCCAAAACCTAAGATCTAAAACACAATCAAACCCATTACCCACGGAACAAATCAATAGATCTGGCCGATGTCGAAAAGGCCTGAGTGCTTCGACCACCGCCCCAAGTACTGTCAGCATCCTCATTCGGCTGTTTGAGTGGTGCAAACTCTGGTCGGATTGTTGGTGCCAGATTGGTGGTGTTCACCCCTACTGGTGAAACATTTTGGCGGATCCTGGTATGGTGCAGTTTGGATTGGACAGTTATTCCTGAAGCTATAAGCCTATAAGTTCAAAAGCTACATTTGTGCTCCCTATATCTTTGGATGGGTGATTCCTTCTCTTCCAAAGGTTTTGTGATTTTTCACAATTCTAGGGTTTTTATTTTTAAATGGTGGTTCCTGATCTATTCATTTCTTTTAAAGAACTTTATGTATTACAGATAAAAATATTTGCAACTTGCATATGGTAAGATATTCATATTTACGTGATACTTATGTGTTCAATATTTTTAAAAATGGTTATTCAAATCATATCAGAATTTTATCTAGTACTAATTCACTCGGTTTTCCACTTTATACAGGGTGTGATGATGACACATGCTAATGTCCTTGCTACAGTTTCTGCTGTCATGACAATTGTTCCAGGCCTTGGAAGCAATGATATTTATCTTGCATACCTGCCCTTGGCTCATATCCTTGAATTAGCCGCTGAGGTATGTTGAATCTGTATTCTGGTTCTATCTATAACTATAGTAGTTCAATAAGTATTTTGCATCAATTTATAGGAATAGGTTATTAAATTTTTACCTTTCCTTTCTAACGTTCTTGAAACTACTTTCACTCATTTTGTTCTAGAATGTGATGGCTGCTGTTGGAAGTGCCATAGGATATGGATCCCCTTGACACTTACTGATTCATCAAGCAAGATAAAAAAGGGAACAAAGGGAGATGCCTCCGTGCTGTTGCCAACTGTAATGACGGCTGTCCCAGCAATTCTTGATCGTGTTCGTGATGGGGTGCTCAAGAAGGTTTGTAAATTTTGACATGCATATGGTACCTGCATGAATACTTACATATTCACAATTAAATGCATGTTTATGTGTTTGTTTCTATGCATCTACATATCTGCTTAGATTGTATGAAACTTTTCCAAATATAAGGTGAGCCATCACTATATCTTCCCAATACTTCAGGTGAATGCAACAGGTGGATTATCGAAGAAGTTGTTTCACTTGGCATATGATCGCAGTTTATCTGCAGTTAATGGTAGTTGGTTTGGGGCTTGGGGCCTGGAAAGAGTTCTGTGGAACTTTCTTGTGTTTAGAAACGTCCGGGCAGTTTTGGGAGGCCGTATCCGCTTTTTGCTGTCTGGAGGTGCTCCTCTCTCCAGTGATACTCAAAGATTCATCAATATTTGTCTTGGGTTAGTATCCCGAAACTTTTAAGTACTTCCAGTGTAGGAGTTGCTGATTCCTTCCAGTGTATAATACTAACCACTCTCTTTCTCAAACACAGCACATGGGCATAGAGCTACACATTTCACAAACATAAGTAAATATTATAGAAATTTGTGAATTTTCTTTTCTTGTTTGCCTGCAAGTAAGTCATTGTGAAGTGTAACTGTTTGGAACTTGAGCTTCTCATTCAATTTGAATTAATACTCCAAAAGAGTTGAACTTTGCAGCAAAAGACAAACTGTTAAACAATTACTCTGATGATAATATGAACTCTACATCTAATGCTTGGTTACAAGCTTTCTCACTGTTACTTTATGTTCTGTTAGAACCTGTAGTTGCTGTCTCTATTGGAATCTATCCATCAGGCTGAACTTCCTAATTGTTACCTCTATGTATGCCCATTGTATGTAAGAGTATTAGAGAATAGAATTAAAACATCACAGTTAATGCCCCATTATATCAGTGGGAGTGACTACAAGACCAATGATTTATATTTTGTTTCCTGTATATTAAAGTTTATAGTTGATAATGATACATCTCTTATTTACTCTGAATGGGGATTATTGAGGGCATGTCAATGGGCTGCCCAAAAATAAAAGCTGATGGCAACCATTTTTGTCCCTGGTTATGTGATCTGTAAGATCTTTGCTATAATCCAGTGTGGTTTGGATAACTGTGAAGGTGTGAATAGAGTTCAGAAACATTGATTTGTTTTTTTCAGGATTTTACCACCTATTGTTTCAAGACCTAGGAAAGATTTTTGTAGAAAAGAATGCCTTTTCACATCCTTAAAGGAGAAAAAAAGTGTAGAAAAAGAATGCTTTCTGATGTTATTAGACACTGTGCATTTAAGGTTTATAAACCATGTGAAAAACACCCACACAGTCTAATTATTACGAGGAAACTCTGATTACATGAGATTTTACCTTGGACAGTTCTCATGATTTTCTTGATTTTACTTTATTTTTAAATTTTTATATCACACTCTAATTGGATGACTATTTTCCAGTGCTCCAATTGGTCAAGGTTATGGTCTTACTGAGACTACTGCTGGTGCAACATTCTCCGAGTTCGATGATACATCTGTTGGTCGTGTTGGAGCTCCACTTCCCTGCTCATTCATTAAGGTACTGAATAACTGAAAAGAACCATACCTCATCTGCTTAGATGAAAACCTTTTCGAGCAACATGTGCATCTCTTTCAAAAGGTTGTGTGAGTTCCAAACTGAGGCTGGTGATCAGTTAGTTGAGAAATTCATTTATTCATTCCTGTTTAGTATCAGTATGTCCACCTTTCATGTTTTCTACAGCTAATGCATAAGGTAGAAGTTTTGCAGCTCATTCTGAGGCATGAGGCTGAATGCATGACATAAGCCTTGATGTAGGAAAAAGGAGAAATCATATTTAGAATTCCTGGATCAGGTCTGGCAGTGCTTGGTTAGCTTGGATTTTGAGGAATTAGGGTTAGGGTTTGGTGGGGAAAAGGCCAGAGAATAGTAAGGAATTAGGGTTTCTAATGGTGAAAGGAATGGTAGGATTTGGGATAAATAAAAAGGAAAAGTCAAAGTCTGGGTTGCTGTTTCAGGGTTGTGAATAGTGCTTTGGCTCTTTATGAGTATTTGGGGCTATTTGAGGGATGGGTGGTTCAGGGTTTGAAGTTTTGGGTTTAAAACTTGACAAATCAACTGGTGTATGCTAGGTTTCAAGGTTTTGGAAATTTGAGGGAAAAAAAGAAATATAATAAATGTCTAAGCATCACACCTAGCATTCCCTTGGCATCGTGCATTAGAGAAGCTTGTATTGCACAAAGCCTTATAACTTCTGAAAATTTAGAAAACTAAGTATAGCAATATTGCAGAGCATGTGCCGTTCATGCTGAAGTGGGTTCTCAGAAGTGTTGCCTTTCTTGTCCATTAACAGCTTTATATTTATATTTACAAGTGATGCCTGAATGATATTAAGATTATAATGGCCAAGAGCCTTGTAGTTCAACTAGTACATCTTGGTGTTTCCAATACAAGGTTCAAATAACGGTGGCCACCCCCCCCCCACAACATTGTAATGATTGAATTATCAAAATATTAAGGTTATAATATTTTGCATAGCAATTCTTGGGGCATCACCTTTTTTCCCCCCTGGTACTTTTCTTTATCATTAATATATATATATATATATATATATATATTTGGTTACTCTAGCATGAATTCAAATTTTGTACACTGACAAGAATAGTAACTGCAATACTTGTACCTTATATCCCATTACTCTCTTGGGTTCAAATTATTCACATTGCAGTATTACAGTGGCAAACCCCTTATCCACCCCCCACCCCCTGGTGAACCCTCATTTTCTCTTTTTCACACCCAGTATTAGTGTCATAAAAGTCAATCTAATAGTTTCAAATGAGAATTTTCTTTTAAGATTATGTGGTGTGCCTTCAATATGATTTCTACATTATTTTGAAAAGACATTCAATTTGAATTTGACCACATTAACATTTAATCTTCTCTATCTCAGTTAATTGACTGGCCTGAAGGTGGATATCTAACCAGTGATTCACCAAAGCCTCGTGGGGAAATAGTCGTTGGTGGTCCAAATGTTACACTTGGATATTTCAAAAATGAAGAAAAACAAAAGAATCATACAAGGTAGAGTTTGATGAATACTATTTGTTTTATCTATCAAAAGAAAGGTAGATTTTGAAAAGTTAAGTCCTCTAGCCAAAGGCAGGTGTAGTTGGGACTTGTTAATTATGCTTTGCTTATTCTCTTTTGTTGTAAAAGGTTGATGAGAGAGGAATGAGGTGGTTCTATACAGGTGACATAGGGCAGTTTCATGCTGATGGTTGCCTTGAGATAATTGACCGTAAAAAGGACATTGTCAAACTTCAGCATGGAGAGTATGTCTCATTAGGCAAGGTATGACTGTTGCAAGATGAAATTTAAATTTAAATTAGATGTTCCTCAGGACCTAATATTTTTTCCTACAGGTTGAAGCCGTTCTCCAAGTTAGCCCCTATATTGACAATATCATGTTGCATGCTGATCCCTTCCATAGTTACTGTGTTGCTCTTGTGGTGCCTTCTCAGCATACAGTGGAAGATTGGGCTTCTAAGCAAGGAATTCCTTTTACTGACTTTGCAGACTTGTGCAAGAAAGAAGAAACGAAGAAGGAAGTGCTTGCTTCAATCCAAAAGGTATCAACTGTGATAAAATTTCTTTGATTTGAATTTTGTTTAATGTTTAGGAATTTAACTTCAAGCTCTAAAGAGGTCAACCTTATATAATTGTTATGAGTACCTTTCATTTGTAAACATTTATGTGTCACAAAATTTGTGAACTAATACCATTTTATTATTTTGTTAGTAACAATGACAACATGTAGAAAATATTTGGGAGAGTAGCCTTTTTGTGATTTTAAATTTGAAAACATGATTTTAAAAAAATACTGCTGAAATCAATATGATGACTCCACCAGTAGATATCTATGCACAGATTTCAAAATATACACTGAAACATGATTTTCATGTTTTGGAAACATGAGTACTTTCAAATGAGTGTTTTAAACTAAAATTGTAATTTGGAAACACAAAATAAATGAAGAGAAAACGCATATTTCAAAAGTTTAGAAAGAGTTAATGATTTGGGGTAGGGTGGGTGCAATTTCATAGATTTCAAAATTTATAATAAAATCGTGTTTTTGAAGCACAATTTTAGAGAAAAACTTGCAAATAAAACACGATTTTTAGTCAAAATGTGATTTATGAATTCATATTTCCAAAACATGATTTCAACTTACTATGATTGAAAGTTTCATGTTTTGAGGAGTTTAGCAGTACTAGTTACTGATTCGAGTGGGGTAGGTGCAAATTTTGTACACATTTCAAATTTACATTGAATTCATGATTCCAAAGTACAATTTCAAGGCAAAGGAAAATGTGTTATATACTGAAATCGTATTTGATTTAACTAAAATTGTATTTCCTTGTAAAATAATTGAAACATAAATCGTGTTTTCACTTGAATATAAGTGTTTGTTTTCAAAACATGATGTTGAAGTGTACATTACCCCCTCAGCTCTTTGTCAGGTCAGTAGAAGTTTAAACTAAAATCATGTTTTCAATTGTGTTTTCGAGAACGTGATTTAACAAAAAATATTCTCCCAAATATTATCTAAATAGTGCCAGTTTTCAATAACAATTAATAAAATAGTATTATTTTGCAAATTTTACCTTTTATTTATGTTCAGTATCCAGGATTAAACGTAAATTTTTGGGGGAGATTATGCCTATGGTGATTTTAGAGTCAAAAGACAGACAATGCATAGTTGATTTTGTCAAGGCTCTGGTTTGGGAACCCGGGTTGACTCTCCCTGGGTTTACTCTATCTGTATCTGTGTGGTTTGTGGGTTATTACATAACTCCGTATGGTTTCATCTTTCATTAGTCTCAACTTTTAATGTTGGGAACACTTTATTCTCTTTGATACAATCTTTATAAACTGACATGAATATCAACCCCCAACAACAGAAACTGCAACATCTACCTGGTTCAACTTGCTAGTACTTAGCTCTCTCTCTCTCTCTCTCTCTCTCTCTCTCTCTCTCTAATTTTTTTTTATAAAAATTTTGTTTACTGATTGCAGGAAGCAAAAAGGGCACGATTACAGAGATTTGAGATTCCAGCAAAAATCAAATTACTTTCCGAACTCTGGACTCCTGAATCTGGCCTAGTCACTGCAGCTCTCAAGCTCAAGAGAGATATTATTAAAAAAACTTTCTCTGAAGACCTCTCTAATTTATATGCTTCATGATTATTGAGAAAATGTGGGCGGCTTTAGTTCTATCTCTTCTTTTCTTTTTTTGCCTTTTCGTTTTATATATGATTTATGCTGGGAATTATTGTTGGGAATTTTCAGAGATATTGGTTTTACGTGCTTAGTCTTAAAAACATCCATCTCCATTTTGTCTTTCGTTTTGTTTGTTTTTTTTTGGGGGGGGGGGGGGGGGTAGTAGATTCAAATAAAGTCCCTAGCAAAAACTATAAAATAATAGTTAAAAAAAAAAAATGTCGAGAAGATTGTGGGTGTATATGAATAAATCTGGATTACGACTCATCTAAGCATTAGCAGAATAAAAGAAAAATAAAAAAGTGCAAGTGGAATACAAAATTTATGTATCAGCTTGTGCTTTCCCGTTTAGCTGAAATGTCAGCGCAAGAGTTTGCTTCACTGTTGGAAAACACTGTTGATGTGATGGAGGTCTGCAATTGAAAAGCATTGTTGGTTCCTCAAATTACATGGAGCTTTTAATTTTGAAATTTTAAAAGAGCACTTTTAATTCATAAAGTTTCAAAAGTCCTATTGGTCCCTAGTCAACTTTTATTAATTCTCTTGTCTCTGTCTTAGTGGAACATTGACACGGTATTAATTTATTATTTTAAAAACGTTATGAGGTAACATATTTTATATTAAATAATCATGCAAGCATATTTTGACATGATAAATTTAAATGAGTAAAAAAAAAAAAGTGTTGTTCTTTAGGTTTCTTTCTTAAAATTCTGCCATGTAGATATTTTCTCATAAGATGGAAGTATATTTTTTAGTTAACTATCTACATGGTTAAATCTTAAAAGGGAAACCTAAAAAACATCTAAGGTACTGTACTTAAGTTTTGTCCAAATTAAATTGAGATATAAATCCAATGACCTAATATACATATACACACACATCACAGTGGATAATGGGAGACATTATGATATTATATTGAAAATAAGTTACAAACTTATTTTGAAAATAGTACTAAAACCGTAGGACTACAGTGAAAGCAAAATATAAATGCCATTTTGTTACAAGAGAAGGTTATTCCTAATATAAGATTACCAAGGGAGTCTGTAGAAGAGAGTAGTCTTGAGCCAAGCTTGCCTTCAAATGGAATTTGAGCTCCTTTATATAGACTGGGAGAGGAGCTTAGGATCCTCCTGGGGAGCATAGAGACCTTTGAAAATTCTTGAAGTTTTGAGGGGTTGAAGATTCTTGAAATTTTGAAAAAGGGGGGGGGGGGGGGAATAAATTACTTTTTCCCTTGAAAGAAGACAAAACCCTCGAAAGCGCGGCGAAATCACGTGATTGTTTATTTTTTTCTTTTTGTGTTAGTTAGTACTGTTCATGAATAGTATTTTGTCTGCTGCACTATTCGAATAGTGATCGGATCTAGAGCTGTTTGGAGCCATTCGAGCAAATTTGGTGCTATTAGAATAGTCTAGGGGCTATCTAAATTATGGCCCTCGTAGGGATCTTGAGAATCCTGGAAGGGGTTAAATGGTTGGTGATTGGTAGATGCTTCTGAAGAGGCAAAAGAAGTCTTTTCTTTCTCTTCTAATTGAGGAGCTTGGAGGAGCAACTGGTCCGCAAAATCTTTTAATTCTTTGCTAGATTTTCTAGCAAATGAGATGGATTCTAGGTCGGATCTGGGACATTGTGTTCTGGGTAATGGCTCTACGGACTAGAGGAGGGAAATCCTTATTTATTTGATTGATGACTGGATCAATTTTGAGGCTATCCCACCATTTTACCGAGAACTCCCTGTTTCTACAAGAATTCACGGTTAAGGAAATCAGGGATACTATTTTGGGTTCCTTCTATGAATTCTATATCAAAATCAAAGACCGAGAGTGGCTTGCCATTGTGAAAAAATTTGTTTTGATGCAATGTTTTGGACATCTTTTTCTAAAACATGTTTTGCAGATTTGCAATCAATTTTGACTAAAAAATTTTGATTTAATAAGTCACTTTGAAATTTTGAAACACATAATACAATAGACAAAATTTCTTTTTTAATAGTACTATAATTTAGTTGAGTAGGAGTCCAAATTCTTGAATGGAAACAAACTATTTGTTTAGGGGAATTAGGACTAGTACACTGAAGGAGAATGCCACCTTAACCAATATTAGAGGCATTTGTCCGGACATGAAGGAATTTATTGAGGGAATTCCTAAACAAGGGAGAGTCGTAACATATTTTTTGATTTCTTGGACAATTGATGTATGAGCTGGGGTCCAAGGAGGTGGATTGGTTTGAAGTCTATCAAAAAGTGGTTTGCATTGCTATCTAAGATTTTGATAGAAATTTGAAATATAGTTGAGAGATCCTAAAAATATCTGAAGCTAGGTTTTGTCAAGGATTTGATCCGGAAATGTGTCCGCAAACCGAATGGCTCTATCTATTGGCTTGATCAACCCATGATGGATGTCAAAACCTAAGAACCGAACGTGTGTTTGGAAAAGTTTGATTTTTGGGGCTAAAAGCACTAGACCATTGATCTTGACCGTATTGAGAAACAATCGCAAATGTTTCCAATAGATTCTAAAAATATGAGAACATCATCTATATACACAATAGAGTGACTGGAGAATGGATTGAAAATTTCATTCATGATGTTTTGGAATTCACTGGGTGCATTCTTTAGACCAAAAGACTATATATATATAATTGAAACTTTTGACTCTTGGTTGATCTTTTCACAATTTTTCATATCAATATTTTTTATTTATATTTTTTAATTTGATTTAATTCTTTTGATTTTATAGCACCAAATTGCAGAAAATTTATTAAATTTCTTTAAAGAAATTTAGTTTTTTGGTGCTATACAAATACTAACTATATAATAACTCCATTAATATAATTTATCCCAAAAAACAGAATATATCTCCATTAATTTGATAATTTCTACGTTAATGACATTTAAAAAAAAAACTATCATATTTCCTTATATCTATCAATCACAATTTCGTTCTGAATTGCCAATGTGCTCTTGGATTATAAAGGGAGTATCAACGCCTTATGGCAACACAGAGAAGTTCCTGAGATGAATAATAGTGATGGTCTTCCTTAATAGTTCATTGCTGGCACAGTTTGTTTGTTTGTTTTTTTTTTGAATTGGTAGCTTGGATAGTATAGGCGGCTTGTGTTGTTCTACAACTGGGCCTATTTTTTTTTTTCCCCCTCTTTGTATACTCTTTTCCTCTTATTAATAATACTTCTATTTGTTATCTCAAAAAATCAATCACGTTTTCTTTCTCTTCTTTTTTTTCATTTTTTTTTTATATTAACGTTGATTAGAAATTATAATTTCAATATGATTTAAACTCTATAATTATATCAAATGAGACTCAACAAATATATATCATTTTTAATTTCAATAGGATTTAAATTTTATATCAAATGGACTCTACCAACATATTCATCCTTTAAAAAAAAAAAAATTATATAACCAAATTTGATTAGGAATCCATAACCCTAACCAAATTTGATAAGGAATCCATAATCCTATATTATATTATAAATGGTTTTCTTTAGGGATTGTTTGTTTCAATTTCAACTTGGCTTTTCATTCCTATATTATATTTTAAATACCTTTTTTTTTGGGATTATTCTTCCAACACCACTCTATTGTATAGTCTCTTGCATTAATTTTCGTTCTTGGAGTGCATTAAAAACAAAAAGGTATGTAAAGTTTTCTTATCAAGTTTAATGTTAACATATATGAGAGATATTTTCGTCAATTATAAAAAGTTTGATGAAACATAAAATGAAAAAGAACTAAAGAACGCATAATCTGAAAAAAAAAAAAATAGTGATTGTATTAGGCAAAGTCATTTGGAGATTTTTTTATTTTATTTTATTTTTTATTTTTGGGATTTTTACGTTCATGTGTATGTATGTATTGGGTTTAATTGAATTGGAATTATTTTTGAAACTTTGGTTTTGATTGAATAATGAAAATGGCAAAAGAGGTATGTTCCAATATTTGGGGTCTTCTACATATGTGTTGTTGTAATTTAAACTTGGAATTTGAATTGTTAAATTGTTAATTCACAATTTCATTGTTCATCTATTAATCATGAATAATAATACTGCTATTTGCAACCATCATGATATGATATCAATAATGTGATCATTCCAAATGCTTTTCCTTAGAGTTTAGATAAAGTCTATTTTATAATTAAAAAATTTTCAATTAAAAGATTTTTGAAATTACATTTTTTTAAAAATGCATTATTGGATACGTTGGATCTTAAATGACTTCTATTAAACTCCATCCTTTATGGCATCATTAAAAAGAAAGCTCATAGAGATATGTATTAGGATATTATTTGGAACTATCTTAATGGACTAATGTATTACACATGGTACGGATCTAACTGTAACATTCTATGCTATAAAATAAAAATTGGGCCTATGGTTATCTTCTCTTTGCAAAAAATGGTTAAATTCTTATTAATTGTGATAGTTCACTTTTAGGTAAATTTGAAACTCTATTAACTAAGTATTAAGAAATTTAAAATTCTATTTCAAAAAATTTCTAGAAGATTAAATTTTATTTTAATTATTTTAATATTTTTATATTGTAAAAGAATATAATTTATACATTACATACAATCATTATTTCAATTACCTTGTAAATGATGGAGGATATGAGAATGCAATTATTAGATCTACTATCTAGATAACATAGATTAGATTGGTGGTGAATAGTAGATTTAATTGCAATTGAGTATTGTGTGAAGTCATCACTATAGAATAACCCACGCTGAGATGTGTTATGTGGAACCAATGATATGAAAGAAATTAAAAGGAATTTTTCTAAACTATTATATTGAACAAAAAATTATTTTCATTCATTTTCAAGTTATACATTTTTTTTAAGTCAAGTCATAGACCTTTAAGTAAAATAAATACTTTTAATTTTTATTTAACTATCTTGTGCATGACATGGGTTAGCAACTAATTATTATCTATTAACAAACCTCATATGTGGATTTTAGGAACAAATAAATGAATCTCTAATACCCTTTCGAAAATCCAACAACCCAATTGATAATGCTGATTGGATCTTATATGTGGGGTTTAAGAACAAACAAATCGATTTCTAATAACCTAGTAAGGCATCTAAACTATATTTTGTAGAAGTACAGGTTTATTTATAATTTTATATTGATTTCTTTTAGATAGAAATATTGTTTTTGTACCTATAGTTTGCATGAAATTTGTTTTTCATACCTAAATTAAATTTTTCGTACCTATTTTGATTTTTTAACAATTTTTTGAGAGATAGATTCAAATTATACCTGGTCTAACTTCATAAGAGTTACAAATTTTTTAAATCATTGATTTCCATTAGATCTAATGGTTAAAAAAAGACTAGTGACATGCCATATATAATATCATTAAGTCATTAATTTCTCTTCTAAAAGTAAACAAAAAGTCAATTAACACTTTCAGCCCCACCGTTTTCTTCTTCTTCTATCCCTCTCTCTCTCTCTCATGACTCATCTGCCAGGACCTCTATAAACGCCTCCAATGAACCAAATAAATCAACAGGGATAAAGCATTAGCATTTTTCATCCTTTTCAGTTAGATGTGAGTTATATGCATCTCTGTAAATAGATTTCAGGGGAATTGGCAACGATTGAATTAATTTTTGAGAAATGATATGTCTACAATATTTTTACAATAAATCCTAAGTGGTAAGTTGTTACTGGTTGTTATTGTTGGGGCAAAAAAGTAATCTTAATTTTGTTGTAGAAATATTGTAAAAATGTTGTAGACATAACATCCGTCTTAATTTTTTATTTGACAATTCTCCTTAAGTAAGCATAAATAAGTAATAAATAATATTCCCTGCTTTAGCAGACCAACCGATTTATTAATTTTAATTTGTTGTGATGGGAATGTCAGATTGGATGCGAATTGGTGCATTTTTCTTTTGACTCTTCTGTATTCTTAACAGAGAAGTTATACCCTCCACCCAAAATCCCAAATGAAGATACTATAGAGATGTTGTAGTCTAGTGGCTATTCCGTGTTAGACAGTTAAATGCCCTGTATGTGAACTCAATACATGTGATGGTGGTGCTTCTAGTAAGTCTTTTATACAACTTTTCGATGCCCTATATGCAAACTCAATACATGTAATGCTGAGCAGGGGGAAAAATGCATTAATACCAATAAAATTACAATGTATCAATTCCCTTGTTGATTTATTTGGATCATTGGAGGGGTTTATGGAGGTCCTGGTAAATGAGAGAGAAAGAGAGAGGGATAGAAGAAGAAGAAAACCGTGGAGGGTGAAAGTGTTTATTGACTTTCTGTTTATTTTTAGAAGAGAATTTAATGACTTAATGATATTAGATATGACAAGTCATTAATGTTTTTTTAACTATTAGATTTATGGAAATCAATGGTTTAAAAGGGAAATTATTGTGTACTCCCGGAGTACTATAAATGCGTACTCCCTCTTCTCACATGAATGGTGGGTTCCACTAATTAAATTCATGGTAGGACCTACCATTTATGTGAGAGGAGGGAGTACGCATTTATGGTACTTCGGGAGTACCTAATAATTTTCCAGTTCAAAAAATGTTTAACTCTTATGGAGTTACATTAGGTCTAACTTGAACCCATCTCATTTTTTAGTTAATTATTGTCTATTGTTTAACGGGTATTTTTATTTTGTTTTTGTAATACCTGAACTTATATATATATATATATGTATATATATGCGCGCGCGTGTGTGTGAGCTTGATTCCTCAAAATGACTCGTAAGCCCAAGGAACAGGCCCATAATTAATTTGTATGATGTGAGTAATGGAATTTTTACAATGGGAAGACTCCTTATCACCAACTTGGTAGCCTAATTGATAGAGCTATTAATCTGGCCCGTATCTCCCTTCCCCCTTTGTTATGTATCCCCTGAGGAGTCCCTAAGCCGTTGAAGGGGTTCCTCATTTTCTTTAGTTCCTCTCGTGTATTTCTCTCACTCTCGTGTATTTCTCTCACTCTTGTTTTTCCAACTCCTCTTCTCTCCCCCTTGTTCCCTATTTATCGACTTCCCTTAGTCGGATAGTCATGATGATTGGAAGACTTTTTAGGTGGGTGGGACCCCTCTGAAATAGATTATTGACCCAATGAGACCCCTTTTTTTGGATGGATGTGACCGTCTTGAAACTTGCTCCCGCTACCGATTGGTTCTCGGCAAGTGATTTCCCCCAAAGCATTACCATGCCGAGCTTTATTCGTCCCCGGCATGTAGCTAGTTTTTGGGCGAGTACGGTGTTCAAACCATTATTGAACTCGGGGTCCTCGGTTTATTGAAATTGAGGGGTTGGGCCTCTATGCCAGGCCTATACACTGGGGTGGGCCTAAATGCTGTGTCAGTACAATATATGTATGTATGAATATATTAAATTATTTGTTCTTATCAATTTTCTTTATTTATTTATTGAATTGTTCTTATTTATTTTCAAGTTAAAACCCTCACTTTCACTCTAGAAAAATCCGCTAGCTTTACAATGTTATTGATAAAAGGTTGAACTCTTTTTTATGAATTTGTTGAAAAGAAAAACAATAATTTCATATATTATATACTATAAAATAAAAGTTGGATGATAGATTTCATGGTTTTGCCAAGTTAATATCCTAATTAATTGCCACATTTAATGTAACTTTTCTATGAATTTTTTTCTATGAATTTGTTGAAATGAAAAACAATAATGTCATATGTCATACACTATAAAAAAAAAGTTTTTATTTTTATTTTTATAGAGAGTTTCAACCTATGTCATCCGTTCTTGATGATAATTCTCTATCATCAGATCAAGAAACCAAATCTTTTATTCAATCATCAAAGATTTTACCAATTCAGTTAATTAGAACCCACTATAAAATAAAAGTTGGATAATAAAAGTTGTGGTTTTTTCAAGTGAATATCCAAATTAATTGCCACATTTAATGTAACTTTTACTATTGTCGCGGTCTTAAAACTCAAAGAAATCTAAGAAGAAAAATACTTCTAAAAAAAATCATTAAAAAATTAATACAACTTTACTACTGATGAGATATACTATCTTTTAGAGTTTATCATAAAAAAGATATATATTTGCGATACATTATATTTTTTTTTTTTTATCTCCATTTCAATTAATGATAAAATTTATCATCATACATGACGAGTAGCGATAAATGGTCGTCTATATAATGATTTTCCAAGCAAGGGGGCATCATGGACGAATGTAAGCACATTAACCTCAAACATAAACTCGACATTTAACGGTGAATAAAGAACGGAAATGAAGCCATTATGACCGTCCTCTTCTAGCCGTTTACCCACCATTACAAACATTAAATGGCTAGGATTAAAGGGTCATAACTAAGCCATTTAATCCTCCAGCTCAGGTGTGACACAAGGAAAAACCAATATGTATTTATTTACAAATGGGCTATATATAGCCAGAAGAGACAAGTAAGTAAATTCAATTCTACAATACGCACAAATTACCCTACTGATTGTTGATTTCTAAAGAGTTTTTAGTTAATTTAAGTATCGGAGGGTCCTTGGCAGGTCCTAAACCGGTGTCATTCATTACTTGGTGTTTTCTCTTAAACAAGAACGTTCATCATCCAACAGTGCTGACAAGAAACATACTGACAAGGCAATTTCTTGTCTTAAATACATGTTGTTAATCAACCATCATTTGTTAGACACTTTCCTATTATAAACCAATGATTTAGTTTGGGGATCTGCTACTTTTTAGGAAAGAACATCCTATCATAGAAAATCGATCCTTACGAATGTCTTAGAAATCACTGCTAACCATATTGATCATTTTATGAACAACATTCAGAGTCCAAAACATATTTTAGAACTAAAATCTAAAAGAAGTACCCAATCAGCCATTAAAGGTTATGTAAGTCCTTTTTTTCCCACGCAAATATACATTTGGTTCCCAAAACTTGGGTTAGGTTCTATTTTTGTTCTTAAAAAATGTACATCTTAGTCTTGAAAACATTGTAAACATATAAAGTTCGTTCTTGTATAGCCTTTCTGTCTAAATTCTTGCTTAATTACATGGCAAAATTTGACAAAGCCACATGGCACTTTGTTATAGGCTTATAGAAACAAGGTCATCATGGAAAGACTTCTTAATATGTTTGCAATTTTTTTGAGGACTAAAGACAAACTTTTCAAGATATATTTAAAAAGATTTTTATTTTTATTTTTGGTTTATATTATTATTTTATAATCTATATTTGGTTTTTATTTTTTAATAAAATGTTGGTTCATTTAGCTTTAACATAAAGTATTTTTTTATTATTATATAATTTTTAATTTAATTTAATTTAATTTTTTTCATATGATTTCAAAAAAACTTTTTCATACTTCAAATATATATATATATATATATATATATATATAAAATTTTATTGATATAATATATGATAAAAGTTGGGTCTTAGAAGTTGTTATGATTGTATTAATAAGTGACTATCTCTTTTTTTTATATGACAAATGAACACATTCATTAACCATGAAAATAATTTACCTTTTATTAAACTTTATTACCAATAATTTACTCTACATAAAACTCTACTGCATATAGGAAACCTAGCTATGATTCGTACCAATAGTCTACTCCAACTAAGACTGTTATCTAAATTTATCTTATATATATATAAACGTTTTAGGTTTTAGATTTTATCTTAATTGAGTTTTGAAGTAATCCTTGATAGAACTCTCAGCTAGCCTTCACCATGAAAGGCAAATATTTTCTGCGTTTGGAAATTTATAACTAACTTATTTGAACAAAGAAAAACCCCTAACGTGAATCAAATAGTTAAATTTCATTTATAACTATATAATTCAGTAGTAAGTGTTTTTTTTTTAAGTACCCTACTTTAGCCTGATATTTAGCTCCAATACATCCAAGTTCTTCCCAAGGGTACTAGAATGGGTACTTCTATTGAATTCTTGTTTGAATTTATTTGTCACCAGAGGGAGAAAAAAAAAATCAATAACAGCGGCCACGAAGCTTGTATTTTCTAGTAGCTAAAGAGGTAACATTTGAATTCCCTCCAGCATCTTTTTCTTTTGAAGGCAAATAGTCAGAATCCTTGAGATTATCTATGCCATCCGGTATCTCCGTGTCTATCCACTGAGACCAGTCTACATCGCTATCTGTATCCCAAGACTTAACCTTGTTGATCAGATCTTGTAGCATCTCATAATTCAATCTCTCAAAGTCCCTGAAATTTGGTGAAGGTGCTTCCTTTATATGTTGAATAAAAATTGGATCAACCTAAATTTTGCTTATATCAAATCTTTTTTTACATACCTGTATGTAATAATGGCATGTATAATCTGTACAGAAGCAAGAATCGCGAAGAACGATCTAACTTGGTTGATCATCCATGTTTGTTGGTCAATAGCCCTTGGCACAAATCGAAGTATAGCAAATTCAATTAAGAATGTAGCACATAAACCTGTGAGAAAAAATCATTAACATTCCAGCTCTTGTAAGAAAAAATATACTTCTATACATATTTTAGAGTACAAAGGCAAATACACCTACCAATATAAAGCTGAGGTCTGACGTTGTATGTTGGCTTTGTACTGGTGAGCATGTAGAGTATAAATATTGATATAGAGTACATAAAGGCAGCTTTGATTAATCGTGATTCGAGCAGTAAGGCATTGTGCAAGGTAAACAGCTTATCTAAAGCAAGAAACATTGTTGCTTGCTTTTGTTCAAAAGCTTCCTGCATAACACCAAATTGAATTTTCAGGATGTTGAATTCCATACAAGCTTTGAATATACATCAATGGCGGAATGAAACTCAGAGAGAGAGAGAAAAGAATGAAGTCAAACTTGTATATTGAATTGAATATTAATTTACAATGCTCTGTTCTATATATAGTGGTAACAGAGGCGGGTAAGGTTTCGAGTAAGTTCGAGTAACAAACTAACCGCCTAACCAACCAATCCAAACTATACACGTGGAATAAAATCTAACAAACTTCTTAACCTGTTATACAAAACTACAGCCGTTTATGCTTGTATGCAAAACTAATCTAGTCTAAACTACTCGTAGCTTAGCTCTATATTTACAAATGCTTTACAAATGTAAAAATACCGATCCTATAACAAAACTCAATACTCCCCCTCAAGATGAACCATAGATGTTGATTAGGTTCATCTTGGAGAGAAGGAAGTAAAACCGCTTGTAACCAAGAGCTTTGGTGAAGAAGTCACAACGGTGTCTAGTAGGCACATGAAAGGTTTTAATCACCCCATCTTGAATCTTACTTCGAATGTAGTGACAGTCAACCTCTATGTGCTTTGTACGTTCGTGAAACACTGGATTTGCAGCAATGTAGAGAGCTGCCTTGCTATCACAGTACAAAGAGGTTGGATGATTGTGATCTAAACCAAAAGTTCTAAGTAATGCCAACAACCAGACAAGCTCACTTGTGACAGTAGCCATTGCACGATACTCAGATTCTGCTGATGATCTGGACACTACTTGTTGCTTTTTACACTTCCATGATATAAGAGAGTCACCAAGGAAGACACAAAAGCCTGAAACAGATCGTCTAGTGTCCGGACAAGCTGCCCAATCAGCATCACAGTAGGCTTTGAGCTTCAATTCGGAGGTTGCAGATAAGAATAAACCCCGCCCTGGTGTCTTCTTAAGATACTTAAGGATCTTATAAACTGCTTGTAAATGAGGAAGCCGAGGTGAACTCATAAACTGACTCAGTTTGTGCATCGAGTAACAAATATCAGGTCTAGTTAGAGTCAGATAGAGCAGTTTGCCTATAAGTCTTCTGTACAAAGATGGATCAAGTGCAGCCTCTCCCATTGAACTCCTAAATTTGGTTGATTGATCCATAGGCACATTAGCTGGTTTGCTTGCTAGCAGACCTGTATCAGATAGCAGCTCCAAAACAAACTTCCTTTGACATAGACTAATACCTTTCTCAGTCCTAGCAACCTCAAGACCTAAGAAATACTTCAAAGTACCAAGATCCTTAAGTTTAAACTTGGCATCTAGGAAAACTTTAAAGGTATGAACTGCCTCCACATTATTGCTAGCTATCAAAATGTCATCCACATAGACTAGTAATATGAGAATTGAACCCTTGCTAACCTTAGTGAAGACAGAGTAATCTGATTTAGATTGGTTGAAACCATGATCAAGGAGAGCAGATGAGAGTTTAGCAAACCATTGTCTGCTGGCCTGTTTCAATCCATAAAGAGATTTAGTGAGTTTGCACACCTCCCCCTTGCTGCCAAAACCAGGAGGAGGGACCATATACACTTCCTCACCCAATTCCCCATGTAAGAATGCATTGTTTACATCTAATTGGGATAAATGCCAGCCATACACAGCAGCCATAGCCAAAAGAGTCCTAACAGTCACAAACTTCACCACAGGAGAAAATGTCTCAAAATAATCAACACCCTCAGTTTGAGTAAAGCCTTTAGCTACTAATCTAGCCTTGTACCTCTCAATGGAACCATCAGCTTTAAGCTTGATTTTGTAGACCCACTTGCACCCAATTGGCACTTTACCAGGAGGCGGTTTGACCATGTCCCAAGTCTTGTTAGCCTGAAGTGCATCAATCTCAGCCTTCATGGCAGCTTGCCACAATGGATTAGGTAGGGCTTCAGCATAAGAAGTGGGTTCCTTAACAATAGACAAGGCAACAGAGAAGACTCTATGTGAGAGACAGCTTAGAATAAGAAAGAGTTGAAGAGAGGGGATAGAGGATACCTGGACTGTCACTGGAGATTGAATCATGGGAAGGTAGAGAAGTGGAAGCCAAGTTGCGGTGATGATAAGGAGTAAGAGAGGAAGCTAAACTACAATGGTAGTCATGAAGATAGGAAGGAGGTTTATGAGTCCTAATGGACTTTCTAACAGGAGGTAAGGCAGGTTGAACAATGGAAAGATCGGGTTGAATAGGAGGTTCTTGTTGAGAAGAAAGAACAGAGTAAGTCGAGAAGAATCCGGATCGGGGTGAACAAGATCCGGAAACTCATCAGAGGTACAACTGTATCAACAGAACTAAAAGGAAGGGAAAATTCAGCAGAAAATCAAGCAACAGAATCTGGAAAATGTGACTGAGATGGAAAAATGTTGTGAGAAATTGAAGGAGAACTAGGAATAGATTTAGAATGCCAGTGTTTAAAAGGAAAAACATTCTCTTTGAAGATAACATCTCTTGACAGAAACACAGTTCTAGAAGACAAATCATACAACTTGTACCCTTTAGTCCCAAAAGGATAACCAAGGAAAATGCAAGCCTTGGCTCTAGGATCAAATTTTGATCTATTCCTAGATAAAGTAGAGGCATAGCATAGGCAGCCAAATGATTTAAGGTGCTGATATGAAGGGGAATGACCTAAAAGCTTCTCGGTATGGTGTAAGATTGCCTAAAAGAGGACTAGGAAGCCTGTTGATGAGATATGTGGCTGTGAGAACACAATCTCCCAGAATTTTAAAGGTAAGTTGGCATGAAATCTCAAGGCTCTAGCAACATTCAATAAATGCTGGTGTTTTCTTTCAAAGAACATGACATTTTCTTTTGTGGAGTTTCAACACAGATGACAGTTGATGTAAAACACCTTTGGAAGCATAAAAAGAAGAAAGAGCAAATTCAGGACCATTATCACTCCTAATGACCTTAATGGACACTTTGAACTGAGTAAGAATCATATGAAAAAGGTTTGAAGTAAGGAAGAAGCATCGATTTGTACTTCATTAGATAAACCCAAGTGCATCTACTATGGTCATCAACCAAGGTAAGAAAGTATTTTGAGCCATTTAAGGAAGGAGTAGAATAGGGTCCCCAAATATCAGCATGGATTAAATCAAAACAAGCTAAGGAAACACTTGTGGATTTAGAAAAAGGTAATCTGTCTTTGTTTAGCTAAAAGGGAGATATGACAATCAAAAGAGTTGTTATTATTGCAAAGATTCGATCATGTACAATAGGTTTCAACAAAGCTAGTCTTTGTGAAGAAGGATGACCTAATCTATAGTGCCACAATTTAACAACATCATTTGAAATAGCAAGAGAAGAAGAAGAATCAAGATTACAGGTATTGACCTGTTTATTACAAAGGAATGAAGGTAATTTGGATAAAACTTCTGAAACAGAGGACGGCAAGGTGATGGAATCATTGCAATCGCAAGATATACTGATCCTCCATGTCTCTTACCCAACCCAATCATCTTCCAATGCAGTAAGTCCTGGAGAAAAAAAAGAATGAGAAAGGAAGATACAACAACATGAAGGGTTTTGGGTTAGTTTGCTTACGGAAATAAGATTGAAAGAAAAAGTAGGAATGCAAAGGACATTTTCTAGAATCAATGTGGTGAGATTCTAACGGTTCCAACATGAGTCACCTTAACCATTTCACCATTAGGGAGTCTAACAGAAATTTGAATGGAAGAAGTAACAGTAGTGAAGAAGTGAATGGAGTGTACCATGTGGTCTGTTGCACCACTATCCAGAATCCAATCATATGAACTAATATGAGAGGTATTTGTCTTTGGAAGAAAAACTGAATGCTCAAGGGAAGGGGAAAAACAAATACCGAAAAGGCTTGGGCTTGAACATCCATTGAAGGTGAGTAATGATGGTGGCAACTTGATGAGCATCCGCCAAACATGCCTCTGGTGGTGCTTGAGTACCAAAGTGACATTGAGAATTCAATAGACCAATCAATTGCCGATATTGAGCCTTGGTGAGAGCCACGGGTTCACCGATATGATCTTCAAGAAGCAACAACATTGTTTGCAAAAGGTTGACCACCTTTGTTTTTGAACTTATATCCAGGAGGATATCCATGTAACTTGTAGCACTTGTCAACAACATGCCCCATGGCTCCACAATGAGTGCATTGTGGCTGCCACTCTTGAACTTAACAAATGTCTTGGTGTTGCCAGGTTTAGACCCAAAAGTGCTAAAGCTGCCAAGTATCAACCAAAACCTTCTTCCCAGCACTTACTTTTCTCTGCTTCTCATCTTGCATTAGAAGAGAGAACACTCTGCTCAAGGTAGGCACAGGCTCCATAAGCAGAATTTGACTTCCGACACCTGCATATTTTTCATTCAACCCCATCAAGAATGACATGGTACATTCCTCAACTTGATGACCACATGTACATGTCCTATAATTGGAGAATTCATCCCAAAGACCTTTAAACTTGGCATAATACGCATTGATTGTTAAATCCTCTTGAGTCAATGAACTAATTTCTTTTCTCAAATCAAAGATTGTAGGTCCATTTCCTTGCCCAAACCTGTTTTGCAGATCAACCCATACATCTCTCGGCAGTCTTGAAATAAACTATACTTGATCGCAACTCCTTGGAAAAGTAATTAAATGACCAAGCAAGGACTGTACTATTACATTTGTTCCAAGCTATGTAATTTGGATGATCAACAGATTGAGGCTTAGGGATAGAACCATCAATAAAGCCCAATTTAGTTTTGGCATCCAAAGAGATAAGAATCGCCCTACTCCGGATGTTATAGTTTTCTTCAAAGTGAGGTGTTGAACCACCAAAGAAACACCTGGATTATCCCCACTTTGGATAGAAAGTAGGGACTAGATGTGTTTTCCCAAGGTTTGACAAGAGGAACAGTAGCACTAGAAGTACTCTCGGTCATGCTTATCCGAAGAAGAAACGGAAATTCAAGGTCTCAAACAACTAAAACCAAGAAATGAAAAGAAAAAAATCAAGAATTGATTTTTCTTTGAGAATTCTTCAAGAATCAAGAATTTGGATTCTATGTGACAATCAAGATGTAATTCACAATCTAGATGAAATCACAAGAAAACAAGTGAATTGAAAAAGAACCAACCCTAGGATCGGGAAGAAATAAAAATTGAATTGAAAACCCTAAGATTGAAGATTTCAATTTCAATTATCAATGGAAGAACAAAGCAAGATTTCAACACATTAAAGAAATTGAAACCTCAGAGATGATGAACTTAATGCAAGAATCAACAGAAATACAACAAGTAAATTTCTAGTTGATCCGAAAGAAGCACTAAGAAATTGAAGAAGAACGTAATTGAACTAGGAAATTCAGAATACCATACTTGAATGATCTCTGACCTAGTTCAAGGCTTTGATACCATGTTGAATTCCATACAAGCTTTGAATATACATCAATGGCGGAATGAAACTCAGAGAGAGAGAGAAAAGAATGAAGTCAAACTTGTATATTGAATTGAATATTAATTTACAATGCTCTGTTCTATATATAGTGGTAACAGAGGCGGGTAAGTCGAGTGTTTCGAGTAACAAACTAACCGCCTAACCAACCAATCCAAACTATACACGTGGAATAAAATCTAACAAACTTCTTAACCTGTTATACAAAACTACAGCCGTTTATGCTTGTATGCAAAACTAATCTAGTCTAAACTACTGTAGCTTAGCTCTATATTTACAAATGCTTTACAACAGAAAATACTGATCCTATAACAAAACTCAATACAGGATGAGAAACCAATTTGAGATTTGAGAACTTACACAGGTGACTGGATTACTTGAAAGATGCAAGTTAAATAAAAAACACACCTGAGCTGCCAATATAGACTTTGAGTTTTCAAACAGATGGTCATGGGATCGTTGAAGCTGTTCCTGTTGCTGAACAAGCTCTTCTTGCTGTTCACGGCCAAATTTAGCTAACTGTTGCAAGATACCCCTGAAGATTTCATATCAAATGACTCGTTAGATAAATTACACATATGAAATATAAATTTACTTGGCTCTACTGCCTATATTACCTGCTCTCTTCTAGTGCTTTGGACTGAAATTTGGACAGCAACTGAAGCCCCTGAAGTGCTTCAGATTGCCCCTCTTGAAGTTGTTTTTGCTTATCTAAGGAGATTCCAGCTATATTCCCAATATCATCAGCTTTGCTTTGCAGATTACTCATCTTCGTATACATTGCATCTCCCACTTTGCTTATCTTCTTCTCTATTTCACCAGTCTCATTTTGTAGATTGTGTATTTCCATACCAAGTTTATTGTGATACTCATGAATCATTGTCATCCCTTCTTCCAACTTTACCTTCATCTTTTCTTGCCCTTTCTGCAATTCCAATTGAGAAGCTGCAATCTTCTCAGATTGCTCAAAAACTAATTCTGACTGCTTCAATACTCCATTGATCTGATTGCTGACATTCTTAGAAGTTTGAGCCACTTGTTGAGTTTGTTGATCGATTTTACTTAAAGAGCCATGGATATCTTTTGAGCCCTGCAACAGATTCTCCGATTTCTCTTCAATGGTTTCTAATTTTTCTTCAGCATAGTTAGCCGATTTTACTAATTGATTTACCAATTTCTCTGTTTGAAGCCTGAAATAATTAGACCTGTAGATAAAACAAAAACAAAGTCAAAATTCAAATCAGATTTTGTATTTCCCATAACGTTTTTTGGTTTTTTCTATCTACATAGCAACAAGTCCCTTCTTAGAAAAACTCCACCCTCCCAACACATGCCAAGGCTCATCCAAAATTGTATAGAGATGATTTAAGAAAACGGGAAGCTAATTAAATAAGAAAAAACAATATACTTAACTGTAACTGATGGCAAATAGAATTGGTTTCGAGGAAGAATTGACGGTAAGTATGAATGGCATTGGTATCTAGTTTTTCGAGGCATGCCTTCATTGGAGAGCTAATGTGGCATGAAGGAAAAGGAGGTCTTCCAGAGTCTTTCTGAAAGCAATTGCTAAGATCCCAAGCAAATCTCTTCCGCCTTTCATTGTCATCAGCAGTGATGTCGGAGCACTTGGCAAAAAGTCCTTGATATGCATCATACCAACAGGATTTTAAGCCAGTTAGTTTTGTTCTAGCATTGTTGACCCTTTCAATTCCCTTCTCATCATTGAGAGCATCCATAGAGAACTCAGCCACAACATCTCCAGAAATTCCTAAAATCTTTGGAGGGTCATCACTAGATTGTTTCTCGGCATGTGAAGGAAACCAGGACCATGACAAACCAATGTTTGATCGTGAGAGGACCAACAGAAAAATAAGATACTTGTATTGGGCCATTTGGATTTCTTTCTCAGCTAAATTTTTTCTATTCCTTTACTTGATCAATGATCACCAATTTTGTGAAACCTACATTATATATTTCAATTAAGTATATCATTTATGCTTCCAGTGCATACAAGCTTGCAGAGCTGTAAGTATATGTGCAATAATTATAGAATAAGATAAAGAGAGTAACAAGATTTAAAGTGCTAGAAAAGGAAACTTGAGTATCCCAATATGATTCACAGAGTTGGAAAAAGAAAAATAATGAATAAATTGCTTAATCAGAAAATCCCAAGATAGCTGACACGAAAGAATATAGGCAAGTTCATCTGCAATCCAGCTACAAAATAAAATTAAATAAAAGTTTTCAACCAATTAAAATGCAAAATTATTCACAAAAACTTAAGACTTCCCCATGGTATAATCTCTAAAAATTGTTTGACCTACTGCATTAATTTTCCTGATTGTCTTTAGATTTCCTGACGCATTGTAGTTTAGTATCCAGACTCCAGAAAACACAACTTTTTGCTAAACCCAGAAAACACTACTTACTATCCATGTAATCCAAAAAGAAAAAGAAAAAGAGAAGAAGTTAAAGAGTGAAAAATACAAATCAGTCTAATAATCTTTTACCTTGCAGTATAAACAATTCAACAAAAGGTTCTCATGGTTTATGAATTTGAGATACGTGTAACGATGTGATCAATCCCAGAACATCATGGGTTCTAAACATACATCATGCCATACAAAGTAAACAGATAATTACAAAGAAACTTCTTTTTTTTGGTTTTTGTTTTAAAAGGAGAGATACATTAAGATTTTTGTATAACTGACCGAAGAATGTGAAAAGCCAATTTATTAGTTAAATGAAAATTAAAGTTCCTTTATTATTTGTACTCTATCAGCCCATGTCCCGTGCGATACGCAGCTAAATTTATGAGAACCATTCATTCGCATTGGCATGCGAAATCTTGTTCTCTTACAATTCTCTGTATCACGGATAGTTACTATGTCATTAAAATTTTTACTCCTACTACTTCCACGGTCAAAGTTCATTGAGGATTTCATGTATATAAAACACATCTTCTTGACCATCATTTTCTTGCATATAATCATACACCTCCTTTGGCATGCAAGTCTTGTGGTGTCCATTTTCTAATGGACACCATTTACCTCCAAGCTTGTTTGGAGGAAAATTCCTTCAACCTCTTACGTGAAGATTGAAAAGACCATCCATGTATACTTTTAGTCACATAACCTTTTTAACAAATCATGTAATTTTTTAAATAATACATGTAGGTGGTTGATTATAAAAAAAGAAAAAAGAAAAAATTACATGTAGATGGCCTTGTGAATTGCTAATTGGAGGAGATTTTACCACACTAGTTTGGATAATAACTCGGTCATTTTTTAATTGCCCCCCCCCTCCCCCAAATACTCTGCTTAAATTATTAGAGGATTTTGTCAATGTTTCAAACAACTAATTTGGGACCTAGTATCAAGGATAGTTGGTTGGAGCTATGTGATGGTCTTTTGCAAAATTGGAAAGCTGGACATCACACCACCCTCACCGGCAAAGCAAAATCAAGACTTACTGGTCCATTAGGGAACCTTCTCAATTGAACAGTCAAAACTAGGGAAATTCAGAGATCACCAATGCAGCATAGGAAGCTTTAAGACAAGTCATTGCTCCACTTTACCTCTTTCTAATCGCTTTCCTTTACAGGTTATTTTGTGTCATTGTATTTAAATTTGAACAATTTCACTTTTGGTCTGTAACCTTAGCCCTGATAAGTTTCGAACTACAGATATACCACTTGAGCACTGGGGGCAAACCTTGGCTCTTAGGACCTTTTTGGAAGGGGGAATTAGTCCATCAAACGCGTCAATAATAAAGAAGCAGAGGTTTGAATGGCAAAGAAAGCTTAAAGGTCTAAGACCAATTTTAGCGATAACACAATAGAACAAGAATTGATGATACTAGCTGAGAGGAATAACTTATTTGATTGTCCACTAATACTAACAGGACATTGTGTCTCTTCGTGTCTCAACGTTCAGTTAAGCTAATCAGAGCACAAACCACTGTTAGTAGTTAAGGCAGATAAAAAGAAGCCAAAATCAAAGGACAGATCACTCTCAACCACTGTTATCATTTCACTTGCATTTTTCATTATGCCACACTTAAGGCCGAGTTTTTCTCCACTAATAAAAAACCATATTGTGCAGGAAAAATCTGGAGGGATCCCAATTTGTACCACTCAGTTTAGCCCTTAACAAGCTGAGTAACGATCCCAATTCATCCATGCTTATCAAAGAGCATTGTGGGGATATGATCGAGATTAAAACATAGCTTGCAAAGGATTGAGGTACAATGAGGCATAAAGGGTGAATGAAGGTCTAGCTTCATACAAGCCTCGAGTGCAATCCTTCCCCTTATCTATTGGTACTATCTTACCTCCAGTGACCTTAAAGTGAGTGGGGAGACAAGCAAGAAGTTGCATACATCCATACCAGGACAAATCTTGGTCTTATTATTATCTTTCAAACAAGAGGACGCCTGATCTATCTATTGGTTGAGCATGGAAGTACCCTTTAGACCCAGGCTCAAAGGCAGCACTTGCCTATACAGGGGCAAAATTCAGTCTTGGTGTTCCTACATAGACAAAGAGACTGTCTTCGAATGTGATGATCCTTTGAATGTGATGATGTTCTCCTAAAGCCAAATGCGAAAATTGTGTATGCCCACAGGTGCAAAATTTTGGTCCATTGAGTTGAACCTTCTGCCTCCTAGACTACTTGGGCACCTAATTCTCTTTGAGAACATTTTTAACAGCAGTTGAGTTTGCATGTTTTTATTGGTTCTCATATTGACATTTTAAACATCATTTTATCACCCACCATTTCTAAATTTAAACCTCCAAAATTGTGAAATATTTTGTGAAAATTTGTGGACTACGGACTTGTTTATTCTTGTCATTCCTTTACCCTAATATCACCAATACAAAGGAAAGGACTGCCAAATGATTTAGTACCTGCTCAATTCAAGAAGCCAACAAATTCTTATCATCATTTGGCTTGCACCTGATCCCTACAATGTCATGGGACTGGATATGCCACAACAAGGCCCCTCTTATACTCATTCTTCTAATGGAAGAGCGTGAACTACTACTGCTTGCCAACCCCCAACAGTGCCCAATACATGTTTGGTTTCAAGCGCTTTTCACCTCAATATTTTTTAAGGAATTATTCTGCTTTAATCTCATTTATAACTTTATTTAGACTCACCATCCCCTCCCCTGGTCCTGACCTCCCCTCTTCATGTTCTCGTTTTCAAGAAACACACACTGTCACCCCGGTACTCCAGTAGATCATTCATGGAGGTAGTATTTGGTGTACGTAGCTGGATATATAAATATAACATCTATCTCACATGGATTGAGTCCAAGCTTGTGGGGTCCACATTCATGCAAGAGAGATGCTAATATATATACCCCTAACACAAAATGAAAAAAAGTTCCATCATTTATGAGAGTTACAAACATGCGTTAGAATACTACCTCATGGTCATGGTTCATGTGTTGAAACAAGGAATACTGAGAGACCAACGTTGATAAGATGAATGTTGAGTTTCTTGGGGGGAAAAAAAGAAAAGAAAGAAAAACTTGGGTTTATAAAATGTACAGTGTTGTAAATAATTATAGCTTCCCGTTTATGAGAAAAAACATGAACCAAAAAGTTTTCCCCACAATAGACATTGCTTGACTCAACTGCTTATAAGGATTATCCTTTAAGAGTTTCAAGCTGAATCATATTTTCAAAATTAATGGGAACAATGCAACATTTATACTGCGGATGACTGAAACCTTCTTTGTCAATACCATGTATATAAATCGTTTGATAATTTATTTTTTCATCTTACCGGCAGATATTTCAGTCTTCAGAGAGAATTTTTGGTTTTGAATCTAGCTATGTGTGTGTTTTGATCTCAAATTATAATCTGCAAACCACTAAAGTGATGGCACCTAAAAACTCTTAATACATTTCAATTGACCTCAATTGGTCAATTGTCCTCTATTGCTTTGTTAATTCTTTTCATTTTCAAGCACCCATTGGCATAATCAGGATTCAAACTTCAAAATTTAAAGAAACTAAGATTAAGGTATAGGAAGATTAAAAGTGTGGGGATGTTAGGGAAAAAGAGGTTGATTTGGAGAGACTACACAATTAGGTGGCAAGAAGTAGAGCCACATCTCTAACTTTTGTCCATGATGTGAACCTGACTTGAAGCCAATACAATTGGACTAGCACCTTGCCTTTTCCCCATGTGATGTCGTTTGTTTGTTACCACACTTTTAAGGCTTCTAATAAGATGTTTCATGGACAAGACCACTTCCTTATACATTTCAAAAAAAAAAAAAAAAAAAAAAAAAAAAAGAACATGTTTCACAGACAAGACCAAAACCAAAAAAAGGTTCGCAGACACCCAATTACATTTCTTTCTCCCTTTTCCATTTATTTGTATGATTGTATTAACCTATCTCTTTCTACAAAATATGTGTCCATGACCATGAGAGAGTGAATGCATGCACTAGTCACAACTAGGGGTGGCAAATGGGCGGGTTGGGTCATAAATGGGTTGGGTCATAGATGGGTTGGATGTATAATTACCCATTTATCCATTTATGACCCGTTTATATATAAATTAATTATCCATTACCAACCCAACCCATTTAATTAGTAACCCACCCATTTAACCCAATATGACCCAAATACCTCTAAACCTCCAAAATACCCATAAATACCTAAAATGATGCAAATACCCTTAATCTTCCAAAATTACCAATATACCCTTGGACATCCAAAATTATCCCAAAATACCCATGAAACCTCTAAAATGACCAAAATACCCCTAAAACCCAAAAAATGACCAAAATACCCTCAAAACTCAAAAAATGACCAAAATATCCCCAAACCTAAAAATTACCAAAATACCCCCAAAACCTAAAAAATGACCAAAATACCTCTAAAATCTAAAAATGACCAAAAATACCCCCAAAACCAAAAAATGACCAAAATACCCTCAAAACCCAAAAAAATGACCAAAATACCATTAAAACCTAAAAATGACCAAAAATATCAAAACCCAAAAAATGACCAAAGTACCCCCAAAACCCAAAAAATGACCAAAATACCCCCAAAACCTAAACATTACCAAAATACCCCCCAAAACCTAAAAAATGACCAAAATACCCTCAAAACCCAAAAAAATGACCAAAATACCATTAAAACCTAAAAATGACCAAAATATCTCAAAACCCAAAAAAATGACCAAAGTACCCCAAAACCCAAAAAATGACCAAAATACCACAAACCCAAAAATTACCAAAATACCCACAAACCCAAAAAATTACCAAAATACTGAAACCTAAAAATGACTAAAATACTTTCAAACCCAAAAAATGGCCAAAATACCCCAAACCAAAAAATGGCCAAAATACCCTCGAAACCAAAAAATGACCAAAATACCCCAAACCAACAAAATTACCAAAATACCCCAACCCAAAAATCGACCAAAATACCCCCAAAACCTAAAAATTACCAAAATACCCTCAAAACCCAAAAATTACCAAAATGCCCTAAAACCTAAAAATGACCAAAATACCCCCAAAACCTCAAAAAATACCAAAATACCCCCGAAACTCAAAAAATACCAAATACCCTTGAAACCCGACAAATGACCGAAATACCCTCGAAACCTAAAAATGACCAAAATACCACCGAAACCTAAAAAATTACCAAAATACCCCAAAACCTAAAAATTACCAAAATACTTCTGAGCCCTAGAAATTTATCAGAAATAACCCCAAAAATAAAAAGATGACAGAAATGCCCTCGTAACCTAAAAAATGGCTAAAATAACCTTAGAATCTAAAAGATGATCAAAATAACCTCGAAACCTAAAAAATTACCATAATTCCCTTGAAACCTATAAAATGAATGAAAGACTCTTAGAACCTTTAATTCGGGTTTCAAGGGGTTTTATCGATCATTTTTTCAAGTGTTGGGGTTATTTTGGTCAATTTTTTTTAGGTTTTTGGGGGTATTTCGATCATTTTTTAGGTTTCGGGGTATTTTGGTAATTTTTTTAGGTTTATAGGGTATTTTAGTTATTTTTAGGTTTTAGAGGTATTTCGGTCATTTTTTAGATTTATGGAGTACTTTGGTAATTTTTTAGGTTTAGGGCGTATTTTGGTAATTGTTAGGTTTTGGGGGTATTTTGGTCATTGTAATAGGTTTTGGGGTTATTTTAGTCATTTTTAGGTCTTGGGGTATTTTAATAATTTTACGGGTTTTTGAGGTATTTTGGTCATTTTTAGGTTTTTGGGGTATTTTTGGTAATTTTAAGGTTTCAAAGGTATTTCGATCATTTTTAAGGTTTAGGGGGTATTTTGGTCATTTTTTGGGTTTTGGGGGAATTTTGGTCATTTTTTTGGGTTTCGAGGGTATTTTTATCATTTTTTGGGTTTTGGAGGTATTTTGGTCATTTTTAGGTTTTAGGGTATTTTGATCATTTTTTGGGTTTTGAGGTATTTTGGTCATTTTTGGGTTTTGGGAGTATTTTGGTCATTTTTTTGGGTTTCAGGGGTATTTTGGTTATTTTTGGGTTTTGGAGGTATTTTGGTCATTTTTAGGTTTGGGGGTATTTTGGTGAGCTTTTGGGTTTTGGTGGTATTTTAGTAATTTTTAGGTTTTAGGGTATTTTGGTCATTTTTTGGGTTTCAGAGGTATTTTGGTCATTTTTTGATTTTGGAGGTATTTTGGTCATTTTGTGGGTTTTGGGGGTATTTTTGTCATTTTTTGTGTTTTGGAGGTATTTTGGTCATTTTTAGGTTTTAGGGGTATTTTGGTCATTTTTTGGGTTTGAGGTATTTTGGTCATTTTTTGGGTTTTGAGGTATTTTGGTCATTTTTGGGTTTTGGGAGTATTTTGGTCATTTTTTTGGGTTTGGGGGTATTTTGGTTATTTTTTGGATTTTGGAGGTATTTTGGTCATTTTTAGGTTTCGGGGGTATTTTGGTCAATTTTTGGGTTTTGGTGGTATTTTAGTAATTTTTAGGTTTTAGGGGTATTTTGGTCATTTTTTGGATTTTGGAGGTATTTTGGTCATTTTGTGGGTTTTGGGGGAATTTTGGTCATTTTTTGGGTTTTGGAGGTATTTTGGTCATTTTTTGGGGTTTCAGAGGTATTTTGGTCATTTTTTAGGTTTGAGGAGTATTTTGGTCATTTTTTTGGGTTTCGGGGGTATTTTGGTTATTTTTTGGGTTTTGGAGGTATTTTGGTCATTTTTAGGTTTCGGGGGTATTTTAGTAATTTTTAGGTTTTAGGGGTAATTTGGTAATTTTTTGGGTTTCAGAGGTATTTTGGTCATTTTTTGGATTTTTGGGGTATTTTGGTAATTTTTAGGTTTCGGGAGGTATTTTGGTCATTTGTTGGGTTTTGGGGGTATTTTGGTCATTTTTTGGGTTTCAATGATATTTTGGTCATTTTTTTGATTTTGGGGGTATTTTGGTAATTTTTAGGTTTTGGGGGTATTTTGGTCATTTTTTAGGTTTCAAGGGTATTTTGGTCATTTTTTAAGTTTCAAGGATATTTTAGTCATTTTCAAGAAATTTAGATTTTATGTTGTTTATTTAAATTTTAGATGGGTTTAGTGGGTATTAGTAGGATTATCCATTTAGACCCATCTAATTAAATAACCAAATGGGCATTTACCCATTTAACCCAAATATTCAAATGGGTTGGGTTAAGACTTATCCAAATAAGGTGGGTAATGGGTGGGTTCATGGATATGGATAAAAATTGCCACCCCTAGTCACAACCTGTGGGGAGCACAAGTTTGAAACTATTATTATTATTATTATTATTATTTTTTAAAGGAAAATTTTGCTAGGGCCTGGAGGACCCTCGGGAAGCTGTTCCAAAAGTCAAAAGTGGATGGTCTCATTTATGATGTGATATTTTGTATCACTAGATAGCATCCCACTCGGTAATTTCCAAACTTATGGAGTTTACTCATGTGAGTGGGTTGTTGTATATTCCTGTAATACAAAATAAAAATTTTCATTTGTTAAAATGTGAATTGTATTTTGAATTGATTTTTTATTTTTGTGTATGATGTATCCTATATCATATGATACGACAAACAATTTATAAGACTAATTTAAAAAAATTACAGATATAAATATACAAAATGTATGTTTTATACTTTATATATATGAATATATTCGAGTAATAACTTTTTTTTTTTGGTTGAGAAAAAAAGGGTAAAAGGGGCTACTTGAGTTGGTGTTTTCTATTTGGGCGTGACTATAGTGACACTCTACCCGCTTGACTCGGGCTTGTAGGAGCAAGGCTTGTGGGAGTAGAGGATCCAGACAAGAACGCTAGTGAGCATGGATCAAGAGAATGTAGTTATTTCCTAGGCACTTCTCATTGTGGGATTCGAACTTGGGACTTGAGGTCCCAAACTCTTAGGAGTGAGCCCATGACTACTAGACCAACCACCCCTAGTGGTAACTAATGACTAATTAAATCATCACTCATGTAATAATACACGTGCTTTGAGGCTCTTCTATTTTTTGTTTTTTGGTAAAAGTTAATAATTTGAATTTATTATAATTTAGGATAACTACATTTTTCAATCACAAAAAAACCTAAGAGTGTGATGAGTAAATTATTTCATCCAAAACGCAGACCATTCATCACACCCTAAGTATTTATGTGATTGAAAAATGTAATAATTTCAAATTATAATGGATGCAAATTATTAACCTTTACAAAATAAAAATAAAAATAAAAATAAAAATAAAAATAAAAGAGCAATTTGAAAACCATCGGGAGAGTGGTCTTGTTTTGTAGGTAATGTTTTAGTGGGAGTTAAAGATGTATCTACTTATCAAAAAAAAAAAATGTATATATCTATTTAGTTTTTTTTTTTTTTTTTGATATTTAGTTTTGTTTTTGGATAAACACATGGGATGTTTTTTTAAGGAAAAAAATAGCAACAACGTGGGTTGTTTAACTTATTTTTCTATTACCATTGGTGTGGTGGTTACTTCACAAGTATAAGTGCTTGTGGGGTATGAGGAGCAAAGGTTGGGGTTCAAGTCTCTAGGAGGGAGTTTCACACATATATACACTTAGATTAGGCTAGAGTAGAAATTCTATCTTGTATCAAAAAAAGAAAACTTATTTTTCTATTAAAAAAAAAAAATATATATATATATATATATATATATATATATATATATATATATATATATAGTTACTTTGAAGAAGTGGGTTAGTGGAAGAGTGATCCTATTTTATAGGTAATGTTTTAGTGCAAGTTAGACATGTATTTTTACCAGACTATCCTTTAGTTTTGTCTCTACTTAAATCTAGGGGTGTAGGGGTATTTTGGAATAAAAAAAAAAAAAAATCCAGTTCAAACAGGAGAAGTCTCTTAAATAATAGTATAAATAAAGCTAGTATAGATAAAGCTAACTAAATAAATGAAATTAAAATAAATTTATAACATCCAAATTCAAATCGGTCAAACTCAAAATAGATAACACATAATACATTCTTAATGAAAATACATTTTTGGTCCCTACATTTTGAGCTTATTCTCATTTTGGTTCCTAAATTGATTTTGCGCCTACCTCTGTTACTAAAAACAGAAAATTGTTTCTATTTTGGTCCCTCATGTCAACCCATTAATAGAAAAGTCCTATGTGATAGATGAAGTGTATATGTGGCATGTTAGATGCTGCATGGTTAATAAAATAATATTTAAAAATTTTTATTAGCATTTTTCTCTCTTTTAAAAAATGCCATATTAGAATTTTAATTTTAAAAAACACGCCAGAAAAAAATGAAATAAAATCTAAACTTATGACTTTTTTAAAAATAAAATAAAGTAATTAATTTAATTTCCTTTTCTTTTCTTTTCATTATTATTTTGGAAGAAGATGTTCTTCCCAGAACATGACTATTCATGTTCTTGAAACCCGGTAAACCAAGCAAACCCATCAAAACAGAAGATCAAAACAGTGAAACCAAAACCAAAACAGAAGCCACCAATTTGAAATTAAATCGATCAAACCCATATGAAAAAAATTAAAAACCAATCAAATCCATATAAGACCAAAACCAAATCAAACCCATCAAATCCATATGAAACCAAAACCAAATCAAAACCATCAAACAGATCAACCCATCAAACGCAAATCATACCCATCACCAATCTCAACCTCACCCAGCACCATTGAGTTCTCATATCAAACCCATCCGATCAACCCATCAAACCCATTGCTGATTAGCCCATCCACCACCACCGAGTTCCCAAATAAAGAAACTAAAACATTAGATCTTCATAAGACCAAACTCCATGGGAGAAAGAGAGAGGAAGCTCCACCTCGTGCATATCGAGGAGAGAGAGAGAGAATGATTTAGGTCGAGAGACCATGCTTCCCATCTCTTCTTTCAATTAGTGTTGCGAACTCCTTTACACTGGACCTCTTAACCTTCTAACTTTTTTCAGATTTCATTTCAGTCCTCTAACTTTGCTTTCGTTCATTTCAGTTGTCTAAGTTTCAGATTTATTCAATTAAGGTCTTTCTGTTAACTTTTGTTAAAATTTTTAGGAAAAAAAAATCTGAAAAATATTTTTCAATCATTAATTGAATTTTTTTAATTTAAAAAATTTGAAGAAAAATTTATAAAATTGAAACATTAACCACAACATATAACAAAAGTTGATAGAAAAGTTTTAATTGAATAAACTTGAAAGTTAAAGGACTGAAATGAATAAAAGTAAAGTTAGAGGATTGAAATGAAACCTAATGAAATTTAGAGGGCCAGTTTTGCATTTTACCCATTTTCTTTTTTATGTTCAAATTTTTATGTGGCTACTGGGAAGCTTCAAGTTTACGTGGCTACAAATACTTGAATAAATTAAAACAAATGATCACCTTTTCTTTTATGTGGCTACTGGAAGCTTCAATTTCCTTAAAAAAATTGGGAGGAAATTTCTTGTGGGCTACCAAATTATGTGAATATTTTTTAATTTGTTTTCATTGTTTTGAGATAAGCTTTTTTTCTTTTTCTTTTTTTCTTTTTGGGTTTATTTTAAAGGAAAAAAGAAAAAGATTTGAAAAATAAAATTTATTATTATTATTATTTTATTAGCTAAATCAGTATTTATTGTGCCAATAGTGTACTGTTTACCATGTAGGATTTTTTTGTTATTGGGATGATGACAGGACCAAGACGAAAACAATTTTCTATTTTCGTGGTCCGAGGTAGGCGTGAAATCAATTTAAAAGCAAAATGAGAAAAAACCCAAAATATAGGGACCAAAAGTGTATTTTCACCTTTATTCTTTCTCATCATATTCTACATCTTGCTTAATCTACTTCATCTTCATGGTGAAAGTCATTGTTATCATGATTTTTATCATCATGCAATTTAAGTTTTTTATTGACATCTTCATCATCATCTCCAATATTTACAATCTTTAATTTTAATAATTATTTTTCTTTATATTTCTTTTTGGCATTCTAATTCCTTAGATTTATGTATAAAAATCATTATATTGTCATTTAAAATTTATTCAAAGTATTGAAAAGAAATTTGTAAATGTGAAAGTGAAGTGTAAAGTGTGATCAAATTTTATAAGAGAGATAGAAGAAAAAAACTCATGGATGTTATCTTATTTGGCCTAATCAAGTAGCTAGCCCAATAAAATTGTGTTAAAAATAAGTTTAACAATTTGTTGAATTTAACTCAAAGCACAAATTTGAACAAAAATACACAATTTAAACTCGCATGTCTATATATTATGGGATACATATAATTCATACAATAAGTACCTATGTATTGTACGAATCATGAGCATGAACGATATGTACCTACGACATAATATTTTTTTCCACACGATACGATATGTGTCATACAACATTAATAACTATGTTCAAATGGTCTAGATGTGTTAAATGTTGCATGTAACATTCTCTCACATGAGGATGAATTCTACACTTGTGGGGTCCACTCCCAAGTGAAAAAAGATTGTATGTTAAAATAATAAATTTTGAAAGGACCCTTTAGTTATGGGATCGTATCATAGGTATTTTCTCATTCTTTTTAGTTGTTTACATGAGGGTTGTCCAAGATTAACCTAGACTCAAAAAAGTTTTTTGATCAAAAGTCAATCAAATTAAGAACCGCTCAATTTGTGCGGATAGTAGTTGACGATCGGTGTAGGGCTTCCAAATCAATCAACATTGGGTCAAGTGGCGGTTTTCTTCTCCTAGATATTTGACTCCAATCGATTGACTATATATTATTGTCATTTGTCCATCTTCGATGTTTCACAACTCTTTATAGTGATGAAAGTGATAAATTAGGCAAAGATCTCACTAGATTTGGTGAGATTTCTGTAAGATCTAGTGAGATCTTCGTTGATTGGAGGCGATCTCCCCTAGATTTGGCGACTTTGACTAATCTGATTGTTTAAAATTTGAAGCTCTTTTGCTCTGCGATTCACATCTATCGGTCAACAGTGGGTCTTAAATTCCAATAACTAATACAATTGGGTTGGGTGGTTTGTTGGGCAATTTGACTGAACCCAACTAGTAGAGACCCCTAGTTTATACTTGTCACTATGTGTTGTTGTTATTTGTTTGTTTTTTATTTTTTTTTTTTTGCATTTTTTTTTTTTGTGTGTGTGTGCTAAATACTTGTCACTAACGTTTACTAGCTAAGAAATGACACTACAAAAAGATGTCTATTATTAGCAATATTCCAGTTAGCTTAAACGATAAAGTCTTTGATAGTTATATAAGAGATCCGAGGTTCAATCCTCGCTTATACCAAAAATTAATTAGTGTTTTAGTCTAATGATAAAGAGCTATCATTAGGAGCAGATGCCATAACAGGTTGAAATTCTCTTAAAAAAAGGGTTAATAATAACATAAAAAATGTTATAAAGAAATAAAAATTATCTATAAAAATACCATAAAAATTAATAACAAAATCATTCTAATTACTCATGAAAGTTAAATAATAATTACAAAAAGGAATCATAAAGACCTCGGCGGTAAAAGATTTCCATTCTCTTAAAAAAAAAAAGAAAAAGAAAATCCTAAATCATTGTCGTTCCGTTTCCGGTCCGGTCCTTGTTCCTTGAGAAAAAACTACAGTGTTACATACTATTATATATTTCTAAAGGATTTTACCTATTAAATTCTATAATTACTATCTTATTACATAAAAATATGTTCACTGATAAGAACAACCCCTTTAATAGTTACTCATCAAAAACACACCGTCAATAGTTGACTCGACTTTTGAACTACCAAATTCGTTATTCACTTATTTGACTAGATTCTTAAATCATTAGGGAAATTTGTAACATCAAGGCATAAGTTCCAATCATCGCACTAGAAATTATTTTCCTTGGGAATACATATGGCAACTAGCTTTTTGGAGAATAGTGAGGAAAACCAAAACCAAATGTTATGTTCATAAATATAATTTAAAAAAGAGAACTGCTACAGTTTCTGACATTTTTATAAAATTTTCACAATAAATTATAAGTGGTAAGTTGTTATTGGATTTAATTTAAATTAATCTACAACTTAATTTATTTTTTTTGCCTTTCCATAACGTCCTCTCATTTAAAATTTATTATAAAAATATTGTAATATCTCATTTTTTTTATTATAATAAAATTCTCCACCTTTTACAAATTACAAGATTCATGTCTAAAAGCACCCTGCCTATTTCTGAACAGCCACTTTGTCATTTGAGCTACTTTTTTACCTTATAACAATAGCCTTATATTTTTGCGCCTTAGAATCAAGTGGGAGTCGAAAATATTGACCAATTGACCTAACCCACAATCCCATCAACATTTGTATGCAATGCATGCCATGAGGTGCCCTGCTCTTGTCTTGACTAAAAAGTTAAAATCACTTTCACATTTAAAACTAGCTAAATCGACTATACGCGTGAGCACCAATATACATACAATTGCTCCATCACCAATTGCTTTCGCTCCATAAATATCAACGTTTTTGCCCACCCCCTCTTCCCCTCCTAGGGAACCAATTACGTAGTTTGTGCCCACAAAGAAAAAAAAAATCACATGGCAACCTATATGATAGCCCACCAGTAAAATTCTAACTCTAAGACTTATTAAAGGAGCTATTGGTCTATCAAATTTCTAAGGTGTCTTACGGGCATAGAAAGAAATAGTCTAGTCTAAGACTAGGAGCCTAGGATAAAACTTTCTTATATATAACAAAATGGAGGTATTAAGGCACACTAATGTAGACATAATTGATGCCGAGAGCTTTCTTATATAGGGTCATGTTAATGAGTGCCGTACGGCATTGGTTAAGAATCCATTTTAGGAAAGTTTTGACATCACTTTTATGAGAAATGAAAAAAACTGTTAAAACATTAATTGTTTTTTTTTTTTTTTCCATAAAAATTTTCTTTAATTAGATTCTTAACCAATGCCGTACGGCACTCGTTAATATTTCCCTATAAGAAAATGGAGGTATTAAGACACACTAATCTTTACATAATTGATGCCAAGACAGATAGTGACCATATGAGTAATCCGCCACCTAATCTATATTGTATATTTGTGAATATACATGCATGTTGTAATATATGAATGATTGTTTGAGTGAGACTAGGGGTGTCCATGGATCAAACTGGATTGGGTTTCTGCCCAACTTACAATCAACTCGACAAAATCGGGTGGAGGAAGTTCAAGCGCTTGTTGTCGATCGACAAGGGAGCCGAATTGGAGCGGTTGGAATCACTCCGGAAAGCATTGATTCAGTTGAAACTATCCACAGTGGAAAAATCCAGCCAAAATAGTTTATTTTAGACGAAATTTTGCTAGATCTTGGGGGATCTTATCGGATCTAGAAAGATCTTGCTAGATCCGATGAGATTTCCATCATATTTGGCTAAGATCTCACTAGATTCGGTGAGATCTCACAAATGCGGTATAAATCTTGTTGGATCTAAAGTATTTTGACCAAAAACTCGTCGAAAAAAGCTTGAATCGCCGAATTTTGGTAAGTTTCATGGTTGGGTTGGTTGAGGCATGCTTTAGAGGAGAGAACACGCCAATTGACCCACCCGAGTCGGTTTATGGGATCAGTAACTCGCAACCAACCACTGGAGCTCTCAGGTCGATTGCGGGTGGGTTGGTTTCGATCGGGTTCGGTTGGTTAGGTTAGGTCTGGGTTTGGGTGGACACCCCTAAGTGAGACCAAATGGGATGTAGGCTAGCACATGTGAGCATGAGCTTATACAAATGACCTTAAGCGAAGGGTTGCTTAAAGGGTGCCTAAGGACCGCTTGAGTGAGGTCAAATTTGCATGAGCAAAATAATTGCACAATGTTTTTTTTTTTTTTTTTTTTTTGGGGGTGGGGGTAAAATTTTGCAGAAAAATAAGGAAATGAGACTTTTTCAATCTCTAATGGATAGCTAAGGCTACGTTTTAAAGGGCTTAAAAGTGACGTTTCCAAGTGTTTGTTCAAAGTCAACTCATTACTTATAATAGAAATCCAAATTCAGTTATTTATAGAGTTATGGGTTTAATGGTATTTACAGCATATATTGATTTTGATAATTTTGGTAACATTTGAGAGAAATTTATAGGATTCTCCAAGTTTGATGCTTAGTTGTTTCCTATAGGTGATTTTTTTGGAACCCTTTGTAAAACTTTTTTTTTTTGGAAATAAAATAGATAGAAGACATTTAGAATAGAAAAGGAGATAGTGGAAAGACAAAACTTACAAATACCTTCTTAAAAAAAAAGATTAATTCATGCCTATAAACTTACATCAAATTTGAATTGATATTCCCTAAAAGACAATGATATGTTTACACATTAATTGTTCATGTAAAGTGTATGATTTTGTACACATATATTTTTTCTACAATGTAAAGTGTACATGAACAATAAATGTAAAAACATAATTTTCATTTTCTAAATTTCCTAACCTCCTCTCTATCTCTAGTTCATGCTTTATATTGTTATAGGGTACCATCAGGTAAATGCCTCGGGACTTGGTAAGTTGGTATGTGACATTATTAGTAGGCTTTTTATTTTTGGCAGTTCCCACGTATCGGTAAGTTTCCAAATCCAAGAAGATAGTGGAGCTTGTGAAGCATGTGGAATGAGGCTGTGGTTGAATCATTCTTCTGTTGCGTGCTTGATAAATTCATAATTTCTTAAAGATACTTGACTTACTACTTGAGGAATGGGTTTAAAGCTTTTATGTAACGATGTTTACCAAGCAATACTCTATTTTTCTTACAGTTACTTTCATTGGGCAAGCAAAGCCCATTCCTTAAATTCATTGATATCCTTATAGTATATCCCTGGTTCCCCACCAATCATCCTTGTTTTTTTGTCCCTTGGAATTGGGGGCCTTTCATCCTTATTTTCATAACCGAGCCTTCAACAAGTGCATCAGGCAGTTTATCTTTGTTTCCCTTATTGTGAGGTGAAATAATAAATCAAAAAGTTATAATTTTTAATTTTAAAAAGAATAATGATAGTCACATAGTTTTTATTAGACACTTATTTTATACATGGCTACATATTTGAAATTATGAAGGTGTTTGGTTGTGTTGTTTAAACAACGAAAACTATTGTTTAAACAATACAATCAAACATTTTTTTATCCATACGTATTTCTACAATACAACATGTATTTTCACGATACTTTTTCATCCACACGTATTTTTACAATAAATAAACAATGTTGTTAGAACAACATTACAAAACAAGCCTATGTTTTTTAAAACATGATTTCAAAATATAGTGGGTACGAAGTGTATTAGAGAATCTGTAATATGATTTTCCGCGTTAGAAAATGACTTAAGGGCTAAAGTAGTACAATCTTAATGTCTATTTCTACCTATTACTTTGTGTTAAGATTGATATGTTGGTGGGCCATGCTTATGATCTGCATTTTCCCATACTATAAATGACCTACCCACTCTCAACCATATAATAATATAATATAATATTCTCACTTCTTATTCCCTTCCCTCCTTTAAATTCACCTTTTCTTTTTCTTTCACTTTGCTTTCTTCATTCTTCTTCACTCAGTCCTCAATCATAACATGAATAATGGGCACAGAGAGGAAAACTCATTCTGCTATTTCCATCCCAATGAAGTTGCTATAGGGGTCTGCCCCTTATGCTTGAATGAGAGGCTTCTAGTCTTGGCCTCAAAACAAGGCCACCATTCCTCATCTAGAAGCACCCGTAGAGCCCAAAGTTCCATGTACAAGAAGCCACCCATCACTCTTCCGAAGATCTTTGCTCTTGGCTCTTTTCTCAGTCGTCTCGAATTCAGGCATTGGAAATCTGATAACCCTGATCATGATGCCTCAACCAGTCAAGAAGGTATTGCTTACTATTACTACTACTGCTATCATCATTGCTTTTCTTACTAGTATTATTGTCAAAATTTCCATTTATTCATGTGGTCGCAAATATCCAGTAATATAATGAAATTTTATAGCCTAAACACCTAGTTTCTGTGTCTGTATACCTTAAATTATTTTGTTGTATAATGACAAAATAATGGTCAAACATGGAGTGGCAAACCTGGTATTAGTAGCAATTCTCTCTCTCTCTCTCTCTCTATTTGATTTCATGCTCTGTTGAAACCAGGTAATATATTATTATGTAAAATAGTTGGGAAATCGGGGTAGTGATTGTGAATAACTTTGTGAAGGGTTATTATATCTGATTCTTGAAAGTACAACCTTTGAGACTTATAAAAGAGCACAGTTGAAATTATTCATTTAGCCTCACAAACTAGGAGTTGCTGACAAAATTGTCAATAGGCTACGAAGTTTTATTGCTGTAACATAAAAAATAAAAATAAAACTACATTTACTTTGCTCTTGGATCATGAGCTCTGTCACTGATGTGATTATGTCATTTCCTATAGTCAATTCCTCTGTATATGAGTTAATATTTTTGATAGGAAAGAGTTAAAAAATAAAATAAAATTATGAAATAGAAGATACCTCCCGAGCCTCTGCAGGAACTACATTTGGGTACAAAAATATACTGTGTATTTTTTCTGTTGGTTACCACATAGCAGACGAATTTTTGTTTTGTTTTGTTTTGTTGTTGCTAAAATACATTTCATCTCTTCGAACTTTGGTATTGTAAAGTTATAAAAAAAATTTATACTTTGAAATGCTCATCTTGTCCTTCAAAATTTATACTTTCCCTATGTTTAAAACAAAAGGCATTGTTTTGGGTAGCTAATGTTAAGTAGTTAATAGAACCTGAGAATTTGAGGGAGGGCCAAATTGATAGCAATTTGAAAATTCAAAGGTTAATTATAAGTTTTGAAACTTCATAATTTAAAATGACAAGCAAGTGAGCAACATCAATCTTAGAGAGGCTAAAATCATTTGTTTATTTTTCAGTCTTGTTTTGGCATTCTTTGGGACCTATTTTCAGAGTCAAATTTAACTTTGGCAGATTCATTCATATCAATCAAGTTTGAAGATAATGGCGTGGGTTCATGGGAGAAGAACACACTGTCCAAGGTCTCTCTAGAAAATTACAACATAGCATGGGATCAAAGCTTGAGCAAGAAGTCCAATGAGGAGACTAAGACTGTGATAGAGCATGGGAAACCGCGTGTCTCACTTAGGTGGCGGAAGCGGATTGGACATCTATTCCAAGTCATCAGATGGAAGAGGTCCAACAAGGCCAACGTGGGCAGCAAGGTGGAGGGAGTCAAGGTGAGGAAGGGTAATTGGATAAGGACTCTGACAAAAAGAAAGACCGTGGAATAAAAAGAAGCTGTATAGAAAGTGACACATTGCTTTTCCTCGTCTATCATACCATATCAATCCAATTTGGTGGGTTTGGCTCAATGTTACTGTAAAGCTACATGTGTTTTGAGATTGTGCAAGTCAATACAGCTTTATCACTCTCTCAAAAAAAAAAAAAAAAAAAAAAAATTCATTTCATTTCATTTACTTTGGTATCTTGAGGGTCTTCTGTACTTTTATATCTTCTCTTTTTCATTTTTTTCAACGTGTACAGACAATATAATAGAAATGTTGAAATGTGCTTGGGTTTCACAATTGCATCACAAATGGTATATACCTTATACCTATTTATAAAAACATTTTTATACTTCCTCTCCATACCAAACACTGCAAAATCCATGTTAGAAGCACATAGTGGGAAACTATGGTGCACATATGCACAGTGCTAGCTTGTCATATAGTTGTCTTGGTGCTATAGCTTGTCATATCTCTTGTTCCTTCTCTCAGAAACACTGCTCAAAATAAAAGTCTAAAGAGCAATCAAATGCTTTTAGCTTTCATAATTTTTGTCATGAATTAATAATGTTAATTTTGAATTCCGAATATACTACTGCTCACGTGTTAAGTCATAGAGCATGTGCAAATGGGTCGCTCGATTAGGCATTATTTGTTTGTTTAGTTATCCCCTTCGATGGGACAATTTGTCCCCATGTTAGCTCTAGCTAGCTAGGGGACCATTAATTTGCTTAGGACCGCAATGGAGGAAGGAAAAGCTTCATATGGAATGGACGAAAATGACAGGACATGAATCTTCACCCAACTTCATCAACAAACTGTACCAGATGAAGATGGTATAAATGTGGCTCTATTTGATTCATTGAATTACTTAGAAAGCCTTTATTTTTTTTTGAGCATTACGACTATTGCAAACTAGCAATAGTGATTCAAAAAAAAAAAAAAAAAAAAAAAAAGGATTTGTACTCTTAATAATGTAAATCCAATTGGGACCTTCACGATCATGTGGCATTCGTCATGGAAAATGACGTACAACACTATTATCTTTCTATGGCAAAGGCCCTCAAAAATAATGATGAGGGTTGCACTTGCACCGACCTTAAACACTGAACCAAACAAGACAAATAAAAAGTTCAAGTAACCATGCAAATTAATCATTTATGAATTAATACAACATTGAGTTGAAAACTACTTCTCATCGTGGAAATTAATTTGAAGGGAACTAAAGAATAACATTGATGATTTCATCTACAATAAGACACAAATAATTGTATGTCAATTTTTTCTCTTATTCATTACGTTTTATTAGAGAATATGCATGTGTAACATGTCATTGAAAAAGCGGTTACTTGTGTACATCTTCATCCCTATTGACATTAGTTTCTGTATTAGCTTCTTTTTGAGAGAGAGAGAGAGAGAGAGAGATGTGTGGTCGCAGGCACATGCAGGCCTAAGCAATATGATGTTATGTGTGATAAATCATAAAATACAGAAAGTAGGGATAGGAGGGAATGACTAATGAGGATGGGGACCCCGCAACACTCTCATCCACCGACTATATGAAGTGAACAGAGTCTGAAAAATAAAGGGCAGCAGCTTTAGTTGCTTTGGTCCAAAGATAAAGGGTTTCTTTGGGAAGCATGAGTCAAACTGACTTTTTAGAGGCACGTTGTTTTGTCACATTTCATAAAGAAAGAGTGATCTTCCTATCCAAACAAGTAAAGCATCGATATATATTATAGCGTTTGAGACTTTGACAACTTGGTAGCCTTTAATAAAATCTTTTCCCTTCCTTTTCCTCATTTTTTTTATCTACTTTCTCATCCTTTATTTTCTGGTTAGACATCCCATATGACATGATTCCTATCTTGTTTAGTCTATGGCCAATTTCTAATTATCCTATATTTTCCTTAGAATTAAGGGTTTGTTTGTTTCATTGTGTTGGACCGTGAGTTGTGTCACTCTCCTCAAAATTAATAGGTGTTGAGGAAGATACACTCAAATTTTTTATGTCATTCGACATTGTGCCCTGTGGACCTATTTTTAGAGCAGTGTAGGAAGTCGATTTGTGATCCCCCAATACATTATAATAAAATTTTAACTAAAAACCTTTAAAAGAAAAAATGTTTTCTTTTCAAGTATTTGGTTCCATTTCTAATAACGTTTTGAAAAACATTTTCTCCTGTTTGGCATGACTTAACATATAAAATTAAATTTTTTTAACAACTTGTCAATATCAATACATAACAAATAACTTAAACTTAAAAAACTTAATTTTTTTTACTCGGCATATATATATTTTGATTATACTTATACCTTGATTATATATATAAAAAAAATTAAATACTTATACCTTAAAAACACATATAGTCACATTCATTATCCTCATTAAAAGATGAAGCATCATACAAGTTATAACATAACCTTCCAAAACAATTAACATTGTTATATAACACAAGCATAATACTACTCCCATTACTACATAGCCATGTATCCATAATACTACTACAATCCATGTTTTTATAAAACCATCCAAAATACTAACGCTGTTCCATAGTATACATAAACCAAAAGACGATCACTAACATTGTTTCATAAAATATAACTATAAGTGCTAGTTATCATTAGCTTTGCTAAAAAAATTTCTCTCTAATCAAATTCTCAATTTAGCATTTCTAGCCAAAAAGATCATCCTGCCTTTTCATCATAACCCAAATGGTCAAAAGTAGTTAGAACTTAGAAGCATCTCCTCATCTTTCATGCCCATTTCATATGGCTCATCTGTTAGAAAAATACATGTTTGTCTTGTATGCAAAACATACGCAGCAAAATATTAACGAATCTACTTCATTTGCAATTAATAACATGTACTATGTAAATTTCAGAACATAAGAACAATAGAGTGTACCTTGGTGCGGTGAAATTCAAAACCAAAGATTAGAAGTACTTGGGAACACTTTTAATCTTCACTCCAATTCCACTAGTGTCCAAGAAGTGTGGTCTATCAATCGGTTTTTATGTATGTGTTCAAGAGAGAATAAGAGAGTGTCTTACACTCACATACAAACCATTTCATTCTCTTATGAAATTTTGTATGTTTCTCTCCTTATATTTAACTAATTATCTAATTGGACTAGCCTTTTGGTCCATTCCAATTGGGATTTAGTATGTGGCTTGAAGTGGGACCAAAAGGAAACAAATAAGACTCTAGCTCTAATGGGCCTTGGGTTTTTCTGTCAACTTTTGACAAGTTCAAAGTTACCATTAATTATATTTAATACCACTATATAAATATAATTGCACTCTATGCCTTATTAATAAATTATATCCCAAGACTTTATTATACATGCAACCCTTTTATAAAATATTGGTAGTAATACAAAGTCTTGAATGTAGACTGCCACTTTGAAGATTACTACATCTTAATTCTTGAGTACTCGGTTTAATCGTTTAAGTTATTCATCATATATTTATAAAATCCAATTTCATAAATATATACTTTAGTAATTCCTTACCAAAGTAGTTAGGCCTAACATTTTGAATAACCAAATCCATTAAACTTATCTCAAGAGAATATTTATATCTCCATTAAGGGATTATAAATTCCATCTTGAGAATATATGTTCCATCAACACTAAATATGGCTGCCCAACATATTGAGGTTTTGATCGTGACTTTAGATTTCACTCTTGATATATCAAAACAACCTATACTTCATGATTAGGTCCATTACTCTATCAGGATTAAGAGTTCATGTAAATAGAAGTCGTGAGATTTATTATTCATTTGACATTCGTTAGGAGAATAATAAATCTTACAAATGTGATTGATTCAATTTGTATTAACCCTTAAAATATATCAACATATCAACTAGAAGTTTTCACTTTCATGATCAAGACAAATTATTTTAGTTGATATGTTATAGTCTTTGCAGATGAAATGTCAAATTTCATCACCGACTACGAACTAAAATTATGAGTTTACAAAGAACTTGTGATTTATATCTTACGTGACTAAATCACATAAATCACATACTATGCATCTCATGGACTATATGATAATGTCCAAATATTCATGTTACCATTATTTTAGATAATAATAAAACAACTTTTTAATCACAACATTAAGTCATACATAATATCATACATAGCATCATACAATAGGATTTAAGGGCACTAATCCTAACATCATCTACATCAACGGGCTCTGCTTGAGAGCTTTAAGAGCTACTACAACCTGCTTAATTGAGTTGATCAAATTTCTCACTATAAGGACTATCTTTAATCACAGTTCCATGGCTTCTTTTTCTATGACTTCTTCCTTTAGATAAATTTTAATTAAAAGTAATGGTGGAGCTAGGATTTAGTTTAGGAGGGCAAGATCAAAAGATAAATAACAAAAAAAAAAAAGCCTAAAAATTGATTGATATTAATAATAAAATTATAAATGATGATTCAGAAATTTACGATCATCATTAAGATGATACCGTCATTAACTAAGAGACGATGTCATGCATTTATTACGCTCATTGATGACAACACGTAATGGACGGAGTAATGGTCACAGAATGAGTTGTGAACTTTAGACAAAAATTTTGTAACACACTAGCCATTGAACATAAATACAGCAATTCATTGCCCATTGATTAGGCACTCAACTATAAAAGAGAACGTAACTGAAGTTAAAGGTACATATAAAATACTCTACGAAATCACTCTCCAGTCTGTTTCTCTCTAAAATCTTTCTCCTTCATCGACTTAAGTATTAAAGGCGGTTTGGCTAACGCCATACTGGCGTGTTACTCTTCCACCCAATTCATTTTGCAGGTTTTTCCTCCAATAGAGATGACCCCAATCATAGCTTCGTCCATCCGCTACGATGAGGAGCTCAATCGCTATTTTTGCATCATTAGTTTGGCGCCGTCTGTGGGAACACTAATCATTCAAGCCATCTTTCCTAGTAACAAAAGATTTCCTTGAAGTATGAGATGGAAGCAGAGATTGCACCTCGCCTAGACGCTATGCAACAACAACAAATCCAAGCCCTTTTGGCTAATGTGGAAGAGCTGACACGCTAGAACGAAGAACTGCGAAAGACAATGGAATCCCTAAACGCAGAATGTCGGCGAACAGGTGAAAACCAAAATGAAGAAGAATCAAACTCTCAAGCCAACAAGCAAGACAGGACCTTAGGAGAAGATTCCACTAGGGTGGAGAATGAGCTTCGCAACATGAGGAAGGAGATGGATAAACTGAAAAGTGCTATGAAGGATAAAGGCGGAGAGAATCTGGATGGGATGATTTGAAGGACAGACTCACCATTCATTACTCAAGTACTAAACCCTCCCCTCCCACCAAAATTCCATCTCCCACGGTTGGAGTCGTATGACGGTTCCAAGGATCCCTTGGATCACATTGAATCATTCAAGACGCCGATGCTATTGCAGATGACCCCAGATGAGGTGATGCGTAGGGCATTCCCAACAACAATAAAAGGAGCGTCCATGGTATGGTTCAACAAGATAACCCTAGGAACTATTGCAGATTTTGAACAACTCAGAAGGGTTTTGTTCGTCATTTCATTGGGGGACAAAGACACAAAAAGCCAACTGACCATCTTCTCAACATTCAACAAGTAGAAGGAGAATCACTAAGATAGTACGTCACCCGATTCAATAAGGAGCTGCTACACGTAGATGAAGCTCAAGATCAAGTTATCTTAACAACCTTCCAAGCGGGGTTGTTGCCAGGAGAGTTTTTCTTCTCAATCACTAAAAGTCCACCAAAAACAGTTGAGGAGTTGATCTAGAAAGCTCAGAATTACATGAATGCAGAAGATGCGGTGCTCGCAAAAAAAATGAAAGGAAAAAGGAAGAAAGACGAAGGAACAAGCAGCAATCGCGATAAAATGAAGGAGACACGAAGTGTTGGGCAGACCACAGGTAAAAATAAGGACTTCCAAATAAGAAACCCAAGTTCATAAACTTTACTCCTCTAATAATGCCAATTGAGTAGGTCCTTATGCAGATAAGAGACGATCCCCTCCTGCGATGGCCGAAGCCAATTAGCTCTCTAGTAGAAAGAAGAGACACGAGCAAGTACCGTAAGTTCCACCAGGACCACAGGCATCGTACTAATGAGTGTAGGCATTTGAAAGACCAAGTGGAGACTTTAATCCGGCAAGGGAAGTTACAGAAGTACATCAGAAAGACGAAGCCCCACAGGTACCAATGAAAGGACGATTAGGACAGAACTCCGGAGGTAGGAGATAGCAAATCCCCTGCAGGAGAGATAAAGACAATCTCCGGAGGACTAACGGCAGGTGGAACAATAAAGTCCCTAAAAAAAGCACATGGGAGAGAAATAAATAGCGTCCATTAGCGGCTCCCTCCAATGAAGATGCCAAAGAATGATGAGCCCGATATTGTCTTCTCAGAGAAAGACAATCGCGGCATCGAGCAACCTCATGACGATCCATTGGTGATCATGCTCAGGCTAGAAGAGTTCAACATCCATCGGGTGCTCATTGACAATGGAAGCTTGGCAAATATCATTTACTTGCCCATGTTTCAATAGATGAAATTGGATAAGAAAAGGATCAGGCCTTTCATCTCGCCTCTGGTAAGCTTCATAGGAGATAGAATCGTCCCTAAGGGCATCGTTCCCCTAACCGTAATTGCAGGAACTTATCTAGCATAGGTCACCAAGGAAATTGATTTTCTTATAGTTGATTACCCTTCAACATATAACATCATCTTGGGAAGACTTGCAATCAACAAACTAAGAGCAGCAACGTCAACGTATTACTTGAAGGTGAAGTTTCCAACAGTCCATGGGGTAGGAGAAATCAGAGGAGACCAAATCGGCAAGAGAGTGCTACCAAGCTGCTTTAGCATCTAGAGAGAACCACACCTGGGTGATCAATGAACTAAAGCCCATTCTCGAACCGTCTGAAATACCATAAGAAGTTGAGAACGTCCTAAGAGATTTGACGAAGGTATTGAAGATTGGAACATCATTCCCAACTTCAGAGAAAGAGAAGATGATTTCTTTCTTACGGGTAAACCAAGATGTTTTCGCCTGGAAACAGGAGGATATGCCCGGGATTGATAGGAAGATCATACAACATTGTCACAATGTCAACCCAGAATGCAAACTTGTATAGCATAAACGGAGAATATTTGCATTAGAACGCAACAAAGCTGTAATTGAAGAAGTAGAGAAGCTACTAGAAGTCGATTTCATCGGGGAAGTCTTCTATCCGGCTTGGTTAGCAAATGTGGTAATGGTAAAGAAGAGCAATGGCAAATGGAGAATGTGTGTCAACTTTACGGACTTAAACAAGTCCTGCCCAAAAGATAGCTTTCCCTTGTCGAGGATTAACCAGTTGGTAGACTCAATTGCTGGACACAAGCTCTTAAATTTCATGGACACGTTTTTTGGATACAACTAGATTCTTATGGATGATGACAATCAAAAGAAGACCTCGTTCGTTATCAGCCAAGGGTTGTATTGCTACAAAGTTATGCCTTTTGGATTGAAGAACGCAGGAGCCACCTACCAAAGGTTGGTGAACCGTATGTTCTCTCACCAGATTGGAAGGAATGTGGAGGTGTATGTAAATGTTATCTTTGGTGAAAAGTAAGGACGAAATCAACCACTTGGACGATCTAAAAGAAACCTTCAACACACTACATAAGTACAATATGAAATTAAACCCCGCAAAGTGTGTTTTTATTGTTGCTTCAGGAAAGTTCTTGGGATTCATGGCGTCCCAACGAGGTATAGAGGCAAATACAGAAAAAGTGAAAGTAATAATCGAGGTCAAATCACCAAAAATAGTGAAGGAGGTGTAGAGCTTGATAGGAAAAGTTGTAGCCCTAAACAGATTCATCTTTAGGGTAATAGACAAGTGCATGCCATTCTTTAAGGTATTGAAAAAAGCCTTTTAGTGGACTGACGAATGCGAGGAAGCCCTTGCCAAGTTAAAGGAGTATTTGACGAAGCCGCCTTTGTTAAGCCCCTCGGTGATGAGAGAGAAGTCTGTACCTCTACCTAGCAGTATCCAACACAGCAGTAAGTTTGGCACTTTGGTCAAAGAAGAAGGGAACTTCCGGAGGCTAGTCTATTATACCAGCCAGGCATTCCAGGGAGCAAAAGCAAGCTACCTAAGGATGGAAAAGATAGCTTTTACATTATTGGTCGCCTCTAGAAAACTCCGTCCTTACTTCCAAGCACACCTTATCATCGTCATGACAGACCAACCCATAAGAAAGACGATGAACAATATAGATGCAACAGGACGACTCATTTAATGGGCAATTAAATTTGGCCAATTTGACATCGAATATTGGCCTCGAGTAGCAATTAAAGCCCAAGTGCTAGCGGACTTCATTGCAGGATTCATTTACCCCTGTAAGGAATAAGAACCCCTTATGGAAACATGGACGGTCCAAACGGACGGGTCAGCCTCGAAGAAAGTGGGAGGAGCAGGAGTAGTTCTCATATCTCCGGAAGGAGAAACATTGTAATATGCGGTCAGATTGCAATTCCCAACAACAAATAACGAGACAGAATACGAAGCACTGTTAACAGGGTTAAGTCTAGCAAAATCTCTAGGAGCAAAAAGTCTTATCGTCCAAGCTAATTCTCGGCTAATAATTGGACAAGTAAAGGGAGATTACGAAGCCAAAGAAGAAAGAATGCAGAAGTACTTGAAGATCGTCCAACGACTATCACAGGATTTTGACAACCTAGACTTTGTACAAATCCCTCAGGCCAAAAATCCAGAAGCTGACTTTCTAGCAGGATTGGTTTCGTTAGACGACTATAATGCGACCTCCGAACTATGTATAGCGATAAGGGGGAAACCAAGCACAGAAGGTGAGCGGGGTTCGAAGATAAAAGAACAAGATGAGTGGATGATTCCCATCATCCGTTACTTGAAAGAAGGATGGCTCCTTGAAGATAAGGCGGAAGCAAGAAAGATATAGATCGGGGTAGCTTGTTTCGTCATCATTGATGACGTCTTTGACAGACGAGGATATTCACTCCCTTATCTAAGATGTGCTAGCTTAGAAGAAGCGAATTATGTGCTCCGCGAGATATACGAGGGAATTTGTGGAAATCATGTTGGAGTAAGATCTTTAGCAGGAAAGGCGCTCAGAGCAGGATATTATTGGCCAACTTTACAGAATGATGCATACAACATCGTCAGAGCATGCGATAAGTGTCAACGCTTCGCAAATGTCTAGATGAGACCAGGAGAGACGATGACACCTATATCTTCACCATGGCCCTTTGTCTAATGGGGAATTGACATTATGGGCCCATTCCCTCTAGGGAAGAAACAACTCAGATTTTTCGATAGTCGCAATTGATTACTTCACAAAATGGGTAGAAGCAGAACCAGTGATGATGATAAGAGAGGATAAAGTCACAAGCTTTGTATGGAAAAATATCATCTGTAGGTTTGGAGTCCCACATGTCATAATATCAGACAATGGAAAGCAGTTTGACAATCTCAAGTTTTGAAAATTTTGTCAAGACTTAGGAGTCAAGAACCACTATTCTTCTCCAAGACATCCTTAGGCCAACGGCTAGACAGAAATAACGAATAGAAGCTTGCTCAAAATTATCAAAACTCAGTTTGAGGGGGCAAAGGGGGCATGACTTGAGGAACTACAAAATGTCATTTGGGCATATAGGATGACCACAAGAGTTCCAACAGGAGAAACACCATTCAGACCGACATTTGGCACTAAGGCCGTCATACCAGTGGAAGTGGGATTGACGAGCTTCCGAGTCAAAACTTATGAAGACTAGAAGCACTAGTAGGAGCTCAATGGCAACCTGGACCTAATTGATGATGTCAGAGAAGAAGCTATGAAGTGAATGGCCAAACTTAAGGAAGCAATGGCCGGATACTACAACAGAAAGGTTAAGGTAAGAAGGTTTAACATAGGAGACCTCGTCCTTAGGAAGGTATCACAGGCAACAAAGGATCCATCCCAAGGAAAACTAGGACCAGCCTGGGAAGGCCCCTACGAAGTAATCTATCACTCCAGAGAAGGCTCCTACTACCTAAAGTCTTTAGACGGCCGGGAATTGCCTCGACCATGGAACATAGAACACTTGAAGAAATACTACCAGTAATGAATGCTTTACATTTTAAGTTGCCTACTCTTCATATCGGTATGTACTACAATTATTACTTTCATCATTCATAAGATCAATAATAAATGAAAGCATTATCCATGCGTATTTATCATTGATTATCCATGAGTTATTTATCAATGAAAATGTGTACAACACCTAGGAGTTATCCTTGGGAGACGTCCTAAGGATTTTGGTCATTAAAATTTCAAATCAAAAGCTGTCACACACACGTACAACAATGGCGTCATTGTCATCAACATTGTTAATACACAACTACCAAAGTCGACTAAATCAGAGCTATTTAAACATAGCTAATACGATTGTCATTCAAGCACGAATAAAAAAAAAATGGTTAACCTAAAGACGCTTCAATAACATGACTTTAAGTCACGAGTACAACGCAATATTGTCATTCAAACATGACTCGGTAAAAAAGTTTGTTCAAACACGGCTAAAAAATACTAAGTTGTTTAAACACAACTAAGATCGTCATTCAAACATGACTTAATAAAAAGTTGTTCAAACACGGCTAAAAAATACTAAGTTGTTCAAACTAAAAAACATTAAATTGTTCAAACACAACCAACATCGTCATTCAAATATGACTTAATAAAAAGCTGTTCAAACACAGCTAAAAAATGTTAAGTTGTTCAAACACAACCAACATTGTCATACAAATATGACTCAACAAAAAGCTATTCAAACACAGCTAAAATACTAGATTGTTCCAAATGCAACCAGAATTGCCATTCAAACATGATTGTCCCAACACAACTACAGAAGAAGAGCTTTTCTCATACAAGCTAAGTATAAAGAGTTGTTTCAGCACAACTAGCATCGTCATAAAAGGTTGTTCGAACATAACGTAGTGTAAAAGGAGTTGTTTGCTACAACTAAAAGCACAAGGTCCCTAAACCTATCTGTCATTGTCAAAGAGATTGTTCAATTGCCCAAAACAATGGGCCTAAAAAGAAATATTATTCTTGCCTTACAAAAAAAGAAGGAGAAAAGAAAGGAGAACTAGAAAAAAGAAAAACATATAAGTTCTTGCTCATCAAGGACAGGATCTGCATAGGTTGTAGTCGGGGCCTCTTCCATTACATCAGCAACGGTTGTGGTCTCCTTCGTCATATTCTCTGCCGTTGCCTCGGAGGGACGATCAACCAAGAGCTCCTTCTCAACATCATCCATAACCGGACCAGAAAGGTCCAAGTCGGGGTGATGCTTTGCCATCCACTTCTCGAGAAGGTCAAAGCCTTCCACATAGTACCCACACAACTCATCGGAGTACTCATCGGAGTCTTTGAAGTCCTTCACCGCCATGGCTCCAGCTGTTTGCAATTTCAACTCTAGGTCACCGATCCGCTTGTCCTTTAGCTTGCAAAAATCCTTTTCCACTTGTAAGCTATTTTCCAAGGCTGCCGCACATTCTCTGTCATTCTTAGCCTCAACAGTAAGAATGACAACCTTGTTCTTGAATGTCTCATGTTCAGCAGAAAGGGACTTGATCATAGGCTTGGATATAGCCACCCTCTTTTCCAAGTTCAAGAGTTTTCCAGAAACAAACAAAGACTCCCCCAAAGCCTACAAAAATTTCCCTTAGAAGAAGTAAAGCAAGGGAAAAGGAGAAGTAAATACAACCTACAACACATACCTGCACAAGCTTTTGAATGTGAGATGACATCACCTTGCTAAATGACTTTCCCATCGGGGGACTTAGTTTATCCACAGAGAGCACCTCATGAGCCTTGAGCAGCCATGTCAAGCATCATCCCAGAAAGTAGGAAGAAAAGATTTACTACCAACCTTCTTCTTCTTCCTAGCCTTCTCTTTAGTAGTGGCAATTACCTCTAGAGATGAAGTGGGAAAGGCAGGGCGCTTGGCAAGCGAATGGGCGGGAGAAGGGGTTATCACAAGATCTTCCTTAGAAACGTCACCCGTCTTTGAATGTTTCTTGGACAAGAGACCATTGATGAGGCCACCCTTGGCCTTCTCTCTTGAGCCTCAACTAACTTCTGCTTGCTAAACCTAGTCGTCACATGATCTTCCTTTAACTTTCTCAAACAATAAAAATGAAGGAATTTGTCCTTCCTAATGACATCACCATCATTGGGAGACATTCACACTACCATGCAAGAGACGATGATCTGCCAAGAGTTGGGCACTAATTGTGCCGAAGCAAGATGCAAATAAGAAAAAAGTTCTCTAACAAAGGGATGAACAGGGAAACGAAGGCCACTAGTAAAATCGACCTTGTAAAAACAAATCTCATTAGCATAAGAGTGACAGGCTTTCTCTTTGTCACTCGAGATCCTAATCTTTATGGAATTAGGGAATCGAAACCTATCCCCGATCCGTTTTTTGTCCCTTCTCGAAAGGGAACACGAACTTGTCCAGGCTTTATAGGGGGTGGAAGGAGAAGTAGCCTCCGAAATCACACGGTCATCAGACGAGGATAACCTTGTTTCTAGGTCACTAGACCTAACCTTAGACATCTTTAATGACCTAGCTCCCTAGCAGAATGGGAAACTAGAGGAAATAATGAAGAAAGGAAAAATTTGTATGGACAGCCCTCCCCCACGAAGAGACTAGCCCACTTGAGGCACTCTCCTTCTACAGACTCAAGTAAACAACCTAGGCGAGCAAAAAGAAAAGCTATTAAAGGACAATCAACCCTAACAGCAGAGTAATATACCATGGAAGAACAAGAAAAGAAGCAAGAGAGTGAAGAACTTACCAGGGAACGTGAGGGACGAGAAAGAAAGCTTGAAGGAGAGACAAACCCTAGAATGAAAATTGAACAAGGAAAGATTGTAGAAGAAAGGAAACAGGAGGGAAAAATGTGAAATAAGTGGCCAAAGCACGTGCGGGAAAATCGAGAAACGCCTGCATGTCGAACGCATCTTGACTGTACATGTGGCACTCAATCGCTTAAAAATCAACTCGTCATAAATGCGCAGCATACGAGTATGAAGCATTAGCCGAATATGTTCTCATCCCATCCAACAGATGAAGATTCGAACAAGGGGCGAGTTGATGAGTCAGAAATTTACGATCGTCATTAAGATGATACCGTCATTAACCAAGAGACGATGTCATGCATTTATTACGCTCATTGATGACAACATGTAACGGACGGAGCAACGGTCACAGAATAAGTGTGAACTTGGATAACCGTGAATTTTAGAAAAAGATTTTGTAACGCACTAGCTATTGAACATAAATACAGCAATTCGTTGCCCATTGATTAGGCACTCAACTATAAAAGAGAAGGTAACTGAAGCTAAAGGTACACACAAAATACTTTACGAAATCACTCTCCAGTCTATTTCTCTCTAAAATCTTTCTCCCTTACCGACTTAAGCATCGGAGGCGGTTGTGTTAATGCCACACCAGCGTGTTATTCTTCCACCCAATTCATTTTGCAGGTTTTTCCTCCAACAGAGACAACCCCAATCACGGCTTCGTCCATCCGCTACGACGAGGAGCTCAACTGCCGATTTTTTGTATCATCAATAAACAATAATAATTGTCATACAAAATCTATTAAAATTTAAACAGCTGTAAAATAAATAAACAATTGTAAGTAACTACTTCATAGTTAGAACAATAATTAGGTTTTTATTAGGGGTTTTTTATTATTATCAATTTTTAGAGTTTTTATTTTATTTTTAATTTTATTTAAGTGTAGAGGCTTACTAAAAGCCTTGCTAAGCTAAGGGGTGAATCTAACCTTGTATTTGTATGTTCTTAACAATTCTTTAATAATTTTAGTGCTTAAGTTCTTGTGATTTTTTTATTATTGATTGACCTATCTAGAAAAGTGTTTTATTTTGTAGAATTATTTGATTTAACATAGAGTTCAAGCACATTAAACGCTTAAGATTTTATGCAAATTAATTCAATAGTTTTGTTTTGCCTAAAATGGTTTTCTCTTTTTCTATCATTTTGTAAAAGAAAAGTCCAATTTTTTTTTTTAATAAAAAATAAAATTCTAAGTTACAGGCAAAATATATATTTAGTAAACATTATTTAAGACTACCATTTTAAGTGTCGTAGTAGTTCTGCCGTAGCAAGATTAGTTTGAATGAGATTCATTTAACAACTTCCCAATGATGTGGTAACTGAGAAATTACATTGTCTTTATGGTGGACTACGTCATTTGTCCACCATTCCAATAAAAGACTCATACCTATTTAAAATTGCTGAGTTAGTATTCAGTTTTTATTTAAAACTCCACAATTTTAAACAAGTGGAAGTCTTTACTGGAATGGTGGATCACATCACTTGTCCACCATGAGTATCTTATAATTTCTTGTGGTAACCTAGCCTAGAACTGAATACCAGTCCACCAAGGAAGAAAAGCGAGTAGCACTGCCAAGGGATAGAACAAGATGGGTTCCACCACTCAAGGCTGGTACAAAGCAAACGTTGATGGAGCTATTTTCAGGGAGATCGAAAAACAGGGCAGGGATAGGAGTCGTGGTTTGCGATAGTGAAGGCTAGGTGCTGCATGGCAGCTTTGTCGGTAGTTGTTGAGGGTGTGCAGGAAGCGGAGGTTAATGTGCCTGGTTGGTGGGCTTGTCTCAAGTTTCACTCCCCAAATGATTTTGATACAAATTTCGGGTTAATGTGCCAGGTTGGTGGGCATGCCCCTATGGATTAAAAAAAGAAAACCAACTCATGACTAGGCCAGTTGGGCTAGTGGGTTATGGCCTGGACAATACCGGGCTGGACCATAGACCGTGAGCTTTTTGGTGACCTTGGGCATCCAAGAGTGATATAAGGATTAGAGGGAGACTTGCTGATGGGGTGCGTGAGTATGTGTATGTGTGTCTATCACCTTTAAAAAGAATTTTTTTGGGGGTCTATAGCATTAGACTATTAAGGATTCAACTCAACAATTCAATGAAAAATAATATGTCTTCACTCCTTACTGTATCATACCCCCTTGTCATTTGTCTTGTATAAAAAAGAAGAAGATTTGTTTACCTCTCAAAATATAAATATTACTGCTTATATCTTTATTATTAAGCTATTATTTGCAAATTAAATTAATGAACTTAGCGTAATCTTTTAAATAAAATTCATAATAATATAAAATGATTAAATTGGTTATTCAAAAAAAAAAAAAAAAAACCAAATCTAGTATTTTCTGTAAATAAAAAAACATGTAGAATCTTCAAGGAAACTTCCTTTAAACCTTAAACTCCACTCCAACCACCTACCCATAGAATATCACATTTATTACTACTATTTTTTATTTTCAAATCTCATAAGCTATCTCACTTTTCAGTTTCCTTGGATTTTTTTTCTCAAAATAACACTAAAACTCAAACAATTTCGTTAGTTAGCACATTTTCAAAATTATTTAGCAATCTGACAACTTGAGAGTAAGAAACTCGATTTTGCAGTGCAAAATCGAGTATAATAAACTTGAGTCTCACATCGTGGTAGCAGCTGAGATGGAAATTTCGTCCACGTAGGCATAGAAATTGAGTCTGTAAGACTTGAGTTCTGTTATATTGAACTTGAATCCATTGGACTCGATTTTGTTTAAATGAAAACCGAGGCTTACGAACTTGATTTCTATGCCTGGTGGACAGTCCTCCATGTGTTTAATATGGGTCCCAGCGGTGCCTTTTTCCTCTAATTCTCTTCGTCTCTCTCACTCGGTGCCTTTTTCCCCTAATTTTCTCCGTCTCTCTCACTCAGTGTCACTCACTCACTTATTGCAACACGCTTCCCTCTCACTCTTCAAAGACTCTTCTTTCTCACTCTTCAAAAACTTTGCTATCAAGATCGGTTCCCTCTCACTCTACACTCTCATCTCATCTCTGTCGCCTTTTTCCCCCTTTGCCTATCTCGCCATCGCTTTCTCCCTCTTCAAACACTTGGCAAACACTCTCATACACTCTCACACCCTCTCAGACACTCTCATACAACACTATTCTTTGCTACGGATCTTCCCTCTCACTCTACACTTTCATCTTTGTCTCAATCAACATCAATTATAAAACTTTGCGTATGAAATGCGAACAACTTGTTACAACCTACGAGACAGATTATGACATTATGTCCCAACACCTCAACCAAATTTGCATATACTCACCCCACATCACATAAAAAATAGTCATTACCTATTTCATATTCTTTTAAAATTCCAAATCATTCTAAGGGCATGACTTTCAAAACCCATTCAAATAAGTTATGATGAACAAAAATATTATACCAAACCACTCATTATCCATTTTATCTCTGTTACAAATCTTAAACAAATATATCTTGAAATAATTTATGCTAAAAAGCCAAGAAATACTATCTTAGGTATCAAATTCATAATCCATTTAATACCCATGATAAAAACCTAACAATACTAAATATCTTAAATAATTTTTTTTTTAAACCTAGCAAATAATCACAATATTTACACTAACAAAACTAAATAAATATTCCCAATATTTAGAATAATATCTTAAATAAGTTGTAATAAAAGCTTCACTTAATAAATAAATAACATAACTCAAGCACAAATCTATAATCCACTTCATACCCATGATAAAAACATAACAATACTAAATATATTAAATAATTAAAAAAAAAACCAGCAAATAATTAATCACAATATTTACACTAACAAGACTAAACAAATATTCCCAATATTTAGAATAATATCTTAAATAAGTTGTAATAACTTCACTCAGTAAATAAATAACATAACTCAAGTACAAATTTATAAAACATTACTTGAGATGTAGATTTACTTCCATTGTGAGAGTGTTGTGAAAGTGTGAGAGTGTGAGGTGATGAATTTTGTTGAGGGAAAGAGTGTTGTGTTGCGGTGAGTGAGTGAGTGACAGACTAGGTGAGAGAGATGGACTGAATTAGGGGAAAAAGACATCACTAGGACCCACATTAAACATGTGGAGGGCTATCCACCAGGCATAGAAATTGAGTTCGTAAGCCTCGGTTTTCATTTAAACAAAAATGAGCCCAACGGACTCGAGTTCAATATAACAGAACTCGAGTCTTAAGGACTCGATTTCTATGCCTACGTGGACAAAATTTCCACCTTAGCTGCTACCACGATGTGGGAATCGAGTTCATTATACTTGATTTTGCACAGTAAAATCAAGTTTCTTACTCTCGAGTTGTTAGATTGCTAAATAGTTTTGAAAATGTGCTAACTAATGAAATTGTTTGAGTTTGAGTTTTATTTTGAAAAAAAGTCCCAGTTTCCCTTCTCAAAGTTTCAAGCGTAGACGATGAAGAATAAAATTTTAGACTCAAGCTTCCTCTACCCTACTTATGAATTTCTGCTATCTTCTACTTCCTTTTCTTGTTTTTCTCCTCTTATCGTGTAGCTATGTATCTTTTAATTTATTGTCGGATCTTCCTATCCTTTTTTATTAGTTTTTAGTGTTAGGGTGGTTAGAATTTTATTTTTGGGGTTCAAAAGAATTTTTTTTAATATTATATTTAATTTTTTCATTTTTCGCAGGTTAGGGGTTCATTTAAATCCCTTTCCTTTAACGTGGCATTGCCACTCGCTTCGTGCATCTAATTGTTGCATGCAGTTTTAGTTGTGGCGTGTTAGTGTAAAAAAAAAAAAAGTGATAAAAGGATTACAGGGAGACTTGCACATGTTTTCTTAAGCAGGAAATCATGGTAAAAAAGAAGAGTAATGCTAAAAAAGAAGAGTAATGCTGCCGCCATAAACTATTTTACAACTTTTTTATTGACTATAGTTGTTGCCAATTTCTACTAGTTCTTATATTGTCCACCATTAATATCACTAAACTTACCAATAATTACTTACTACATCGGCAGTTTGTAAAATACGAGTAGTTTGTAGCTTTAGTATTTTCTAAAAAAGAATATTGAAAACCGCATTATTAAGATGTGTGAACAATGAAGTTGTAAGACTAAGACTGTAGTATGCTGCACATACATCCATTTAACAATAGTCTTAGATAATTGGGATGAGAAATCATTTTTGAAGATCCAGTTGGTAATACTATCTTTAGTGACATGGATGGATGGTCGATGTTTCCTGCTTTGTGTTTGTCAGGATAGAACTAGACATCCCATTAAAGAAAGGGGGAAGGCTTTACTTATTGGCCCAATTGATGAAATCAGAGTGTGTGAACTGTGAATTATGATGGCTTTGGAATGTTTGTTTGATGTTTGGGATGTAAAATATTTTTTTTCCTCGGCTTCCTTTTCTATAGGATGACGAGTCTACTATGAATCGATGCTCCTTCGGGCCAGCGGTTATTTTTATCCACTCTTCTTGGTTGGCTCATAGCCCAAATCAAATTCAACAAAGTAAATTGAGGTCGATTTTGATGGGCTCAGAGATTCCTAAGTAGATTACTCTTAGTCCTTTTTCCGAGGCATATGTTGAATTCATCATGTTTTTAACGATTTTTTTTTTCCATTTAACATTATTTTTAAAATATTTTAGTTAGTTGTCTTGTTTGTAAAACTATGTAGGAAACTAGCATCTTGAGTTTCTAAAACTCGAATTCCAAGTGAAATTCGAGTTTTTAAAACTCGAGTTGTGTGTGATGGTAAACTGTGTTCACCTGGTCTTTTTTCTTCCGTGGACTCCTTTCTTCTTTGTTCTTTGTCTTTGTTGTTTGTTCTTCTTTATTCACCTGGTCCTGTCTTTTTCCGTGGAATCCTTCATTGTGTTGAGATCTTCCCGTGTGAACTATTCTTCCTTTTCCTCCGGGTTCTTCTCGTGCACGCGTGTTAACTTACTATATTCAATCCCCTTACTATGCTAATCCCCAAATATCCCCTATTTTTAACCATCATGATGCTTGACATGGGGTATGAGGTTGAGCTACTATCAGTTGGTGAATTGTATTGTATGTATGATGGGAGGGAGTGAAAGGTGCACTAAGGTATCAAGTATCAACTCCTACATTGGGGGTTGATGGATCTTTATAGACAACCAAAAGGTTCTTTTTCCATCACTATGATTATCTAATGCCCCTAATCCTTTTAATGTAGCAAGGAGGGGACTGCCCCTAATATGTGTATCCAGGGCCTACCTGGGAGAAGGTTACAAAGCTACATCCATGACCAAGTCTTGAAAGATTGCCTTAAATATGGTCAGCCCAATTTCTACTTCTAGGTTAATTTATTTCTCCAAAAACCTCTCCTTCAGTTCCATTGAATTCTGGAACAATCATAGTACTTGAACTAAGGTGTGCACAATCTACCTTCAGTCTTGATCAATAAGTAGTTGAGCTACTATCATATCTTTGGATTTGATAGTAAGGTGGAGGGCCTGGATGTGTCTTATCCCTTCAGGTGAAAGTTCTTCATCAAAGAAGATGATGTGATTGGTGGCAATATGGAACTTGTAAGATTTTCCAAGCATACTAAAAGTTCAAATAGTGTATAAAACAGCCTTGAACGTTTAGACCCCCAATAACAAAAATACCAATTCAAGCTTTATGACAAACAATAAGTGTGCGGAAAATGAACACAAGCTATAAACAGAATTGGTAAACAATCTAAGCCAATTAAAATCACATCTACAGTAGAAAATAAAAGGCAAAGATTAAGGGAAGAGAGATGCAAATACAAGGACAACACAACGATGTGTTATCGAAGAGGAAGCCGAAGCCCTCGACGTAAAACCTCTCCGCCGCCCTCCAAGCAATAAGTAATCCACTAGAAAATGTAGTTGGGATACATGAACAACAATAGACCCTCCAAGCCTAATCTACCCAGTGTACCTAAGCCCTCCAAGCTTCTTGTTCCAACAAGGTTACGCCGAACCTATTTCTTTTCTAGCTTCCCGGATTCCGCTACTTGACCATAGCATCAACCAATGTAAAATTGGTTCCTTCCTAATTGGTTCCTTCCTAATTGCTTCCCAGAACACCAAACAGCCCTCTCACAGTAATGGATATGGTGAGAAAAAGTTTTGGTAAAAGGTCTCTCAAGGATTTAACAATGGAGAGGAAGAGAGTAAAGGAATTTGAAGAGTCTCTCATGTGAAGATTGTGGATGAATCAATCTTGTTTTACTCTAGGGTTTCTCTCTCAAAATTCTCTCTGGAAGCCCCCTTTCTTTCGTGGGTATAAGGGGTATTTATACTTGGGTGAGAATGGAATGTGAAGAGTCAGCTTGATTGAGTCGCGAGATCTAGCCGCGAGGTAACCGAACGGCCAGTTGTCCTATTTTGTCCTGTAGTGCTCCAGCTAGCATGACGCTTCAACTTCTGGCATGCCTGGCACGTGTGCAGCTTCTAGCGGCTTGTAGTCGCGAGTCACCCGCAAGATCCAGTCGCGAGTCTCTGTTTTTCTTGCACACTCTTGAGCATTTCTTCACACTATCTCACTCACTATCCTTACAAAAATCCCACCTAAATACGGGGTAACTAATTGTTGAAATACAAGCAAATTTGGTACGGAATAAAGCCAACAAGATGATTGATTAAATTCAACCTTACACATATGTTTCATTTAAATTTTTTAGCAAAGTATTATGAGGTGTCTTTGATGTCAAGATGAAAAGAGTATTTGAGATCTAGGCAGGCAGGTTGTTCAGTCTTTGGACGAGGTTGTATTCACTTTGCATTACTTTTAAGAAGTTTGTAAACTGTTGTTCGGTGACAAGCTATTTCAACATCCCTGGTAGAGCTTATATTCTCCTTTTCTAGATCTCTATTTCATCGGATACAAAGATCGTCCCACCACTAGTTACTCCCTACATTCTATATTACAGGTTTCCAAATTTAATTTCCTATTTTAAGGACAAGAGTTTTAGGCAGTAATTCCAAGGGACTTCCCTTGTTATATGGAATGGGAATCAAGATGGTGGTTGGAATAGTACTTCTGATGCTTGTGAGATCTGCAATTCCTACCTGTAGTAGAGGACCGGGTTTCCTTTGTTGGGTATTCTATTTTGAAAACAGGAGAGTTGTTCGAGCTTATGATTAATGAAGCTTTCAATGTCATCTTTTAGAGCTCATTGTGTTATGAATAACAATACTTGCAAACATTCAGTAGGTTCATTATGGATTTGATGAGACAAGTGGTTAATTTCTAGGTGAAATTGAGACAAATCTCTCTGAGGAACTCTGCAAAATAACCTCTGAACTTCAGGATAAGGGGTGCATCCTCACAAAGGGAGTCATAGTAACTAGGCTCGAGTGACTGTTTACCATAGACTTAGGTGTTTGAAAAGACCAATAATCATGTATGAGAAACAACTCCTGTCTAGTGCCGAAAGGTCAAGGAATTTGGTGACCTAATAATGACAGGGGAATTAGTGATCGAGGTTGAGTTTCTAATCAAGAAATATGAAATAATGATATTCATTGGTAGAAAAATGATTTTAAAATGAGGGCGAATATAAAGAATTAAAATTTATTGATTTTAATTCATCCTTATTGGTGTAATGAAAGTCAAATAAAATTTTAGGTCTCATTGATTCAATTGAAAGTTTATTGATCATTACCATGCATGCATTGGAAAAATCCTACAAAATAATGGTAGAATTACTAATTATCAAACCAATCGATTTCTTTTAATAAAAAATAAAAAAATAATTGCATTGATAATATGGAAAACCTTATCCAAATGAGAATCACCAAAGTCCAAAGAAGAGTATGTTCCGATAAAAAATTGTGGATTTATATCCTTTAAGGTAAACAATTAGAAATAAAATCAGATAAGGTGTAAGGAATCAGAAACTTAGAAGACTAGTTTAGAGTTCATTGGTAATTTGACTAAGCCTTAAAATAATGAGTTGGCTCTTCTATATATCGATTAACACTCAGAGAGGCCAAATCAGTACTCAATTTTCCCACCTTCAAACGATATTCATTTTCTTGTGGAATTTCCCCTAACCATATATATATTGGTTGTGTTCTTTGTCTCTTGTCCGTGTCTACCCGAACGCTTGATATTCCGTTGTTGTGTTCCTTTCTTACCGTCGTTGGTGCCACCCTAGTCGTAAAGTGAAGTCCTAGAACCTAGTTGTAAGGCCCGTTTGAGCCAAGAGAGGGTGTGTAGGGCATGAGAGGTATAAGGTTGGTTAGGGTATGTGTTACGAAATGCAACGGTTGTGAGAAAAACATGATAAGCGAGTGTTGAACCTAGGTTAGTATGGATAAGTTGTGGAGATCCAACTCCTCTATCAGCTCTAGGACTAGTTGTCCTCCCGATATTGTAAATGAAGAAGATCACACTATTGATGATAATGAGGTGATCCCTGATTTTCGTAAATGGACTATTCCTAAAGTTGATACTAAAACTATTTATAAAACTAGTTTTGTTGAAAGTGCTTTTCATTCCGCTTATAAAGCTAGAACGGTTGAACAAATTTTCTCTATTTCGAGAATTCATAAAAATGTTGTTTGTTTACTAAAAAGAATATTAATGACTTCCTTGCTACTAAGAAATTCAGTTATTTTCATATTGGTATGATTCAAGTTGCTATTAAACCACTTACCCGAAAGGGTATTAATGCTTCTGTTCTCATGTGTTTAAGAGATGCTAGATTTAAGATTTTTAAAGATAGCATTCTTGGTATGATCACTTTGCTTCTATGTATGATGGTCCTGTTTATTTTAACTGTTATCCCGATCTTACTCTTGCTTTGGATGATCCTAATATTGTTAAAGCTTTGACTTTGAATATTGCTTCATCTGGTTATCACATGGAAGAGGGTAGTAAGCCTTTTGCTTTGATCTACCGCATTTATTATAAACTTATGGGTACTCAAATGAATCCTTGTGCTATGATTCCTAGAGAACCTTCAGGTAAAACCATGTTAATTCAATGTTCAACTCCTCGATGCTAAAATCCAAGTTCCAAAAATGATTCAATGGCAAGATGTTAAACTTCCTAATGATTGGTTATTAGAACAAGAAACCCCTCCTGCTAAACCCATTTTTGATGAGCTTGATCTCACCCATATTCAACAATATCTTGATGGTACTGTTAAAATAAGTTTTCAAAACAATCCACCTTTGAGGATCAATGAAGGAAGACATTCCTTTTGTTGGATCTCGAAAGCATTTCAAAAAGAGATCATGAGATCAATGAATTTTTGAAAAAGAATTTGGAAACATCCTCGATTTAAAGCTAAAAGGTATTTCAAGTGATAAATCCCAATTTAGCTCTGTTTACTATTCAACTAAACCTGAAACTTCCACTCCATTTAGTAAAAATGCTAATGAAGATGAGGAAGACACTGTTTCTATTACACCATCGATTTTGATTCTCCTATTGAAAATCCTCCTGTTTACCAAAACCAATTAAGAGTTTTGACTATTTTAAATGATGATTTTGAAATTGATTGGGATTCTTTGTACAATGAGTTTATGCTTGCAACAAACAAAACCAAGAGAAAATATTTCCAAAATAATTTTGCTCATCGATAAAGACCGTGTTAAAAGAAAATGGTTGGAAATGATGAATCAATTGAAAAAACATATTTTGTTTTTGATTTTCTTGAAAACCATTATGTTCCAAATAATGAGGTTTCAAAACAACATTTATATGTGATAAAGAAATCAAATTTTGTTAAGATTGATAAAACCATTGTTAGGTCTAGTCATCCTCCTCTTGATTCAATTTTGATAACTACTAAGAAAGATGAAGTGACAAAAGAGGAAGTGAAGGCCTCTCCTTTCAAAATTGCTGATGATCAAACTCCTATTGTTAGCCTTATTGAACAAAACAATTTTACTAATCAATCTTTGCATATTATTGGTCAATGACTTGACCGTATTGAAGAAAAATTTGTTGAAAAACTATTTTGTTTTTAAAAAAAATCTGTTCCTATTAAAACCGAGAAACCTTTGATTGATTTACCCAGTCAAAGAGAAAAAGTTATGTTTAAAACTTCTCAGTCCAAGACTCTTGAAATTGTTGACAAAATGCTTTCTAATCTAAAGATTAAAACTGAGGGTACTAGTACTTCTACAAGTACTCCAATTGCTCGAACTATTTCCAAAAAGAAATTGTTTATGAAGAAAATACGATTCGAAATCTTGTTTCTTCTGTTTCTTCTGTTTCTGCAAAAAGAATCTTTGATGATGATTTCCCAGAAATTAAAAGATTTGTTGGGAACTCCAAACCCATGTCTTTTACAAAAAATTGGTATCCAAAACCTACTCCTCCCGATATGCGGTTTGAAGAGAGATCTTTTCAAACACAGTTTTTGTCTCTCTCTTGATAAGCTCTATGAATGGAATATTGATGGTTTGTCCGAACAGAAATCATTAATAAAATGAGTCACATGTCTATGGTTGGTATTGCTTATCAAAACAACCATGATCTTGATCAACCTGAAATTGTTAACTTGCTTCTTATTGGTTTTTCCGGTACTCTTCGTGGATGGTGGGATTCATACATCATGAAGAATCCAAAGAGTCTATTAAACATCTTTGTTAAAAAGAATGAAGAAGGTTTGCCTATTTTTGATGAAAGTATTGGTCGTGGTATTCCCGATGGTGTTAATACCTTGATCTATACCATTCTCAAACATTTTGTTGGTACTCCATCCAATATTTCATCACGTGTTTTTGATTATTTAAATAATTTGAGTTGTCCAACTATGTCCGATTATAGATGGTATCAAGATGTTTTTACTTCTAGGGTGATGCTTTGGAAAGATTGCCATAAGCCTTATTGGAAAGAAAGTTTATTGATGGTCCGCCTCCTATCTTTGCTCATAAGGTAAAACAAGAATTAATGGGTAAAAATGATTCTATTGATTATGATAATTTAACTTATGGTGATATTTTCAGTACTATTAAAAAACTTGGTATTAATATGTGCAATGATGAAAAATTGTTAAAACACCAATTAAAGAATAAAAGAAAAGCTAAATATGAAATGGGAAATTTCGTGAACAATATAGTCCGCCTCCTATTGCTCCTTCTAGGCAAAAAAGTAAAAACATGATAAAAGCCATAAAAATACATAAATAACTTTATTAAACCTAATGATTTCTATGCTAAGAAGAAAAATGTTTCTAAAAAACATGTTAAACAAAGACCAAGTAAAGGTAAATGCTTTAACGTGGTAAACCTGGACACTTTAGTAAAGATTGTAAAGAAAAACCTAGTAAGTTAAAAAACAAGTTCAACATGTTAAACATTGATGATAATGTGCAAGAAGAATTATTCAAAATCCTTGAATCAAACACCCCGCCTCGATTCTTTGGAAGATGATTTTTCTTCTTCATCGATTCTTGCTATCAATCAATGATGATTCTTCCGATTCTCCTAATATTAAAATTGGTTGTAGAGAGATTCTGTTGCAATGTTATTAATGCTCTCACCAAGAGTGAAGAAGATGAAAAATTGATAATTCAACTAATAAATCAAATTCAAAACCCCTGAACTGCAAAAAGAATATTTGGATAGGTTTAAGAAAAACTTGATAAGAGATGAAATTGGTAAAAAACCAAAATCAACCATAAGTTTTGAAGAAACTTTGGAAAGATTTAATAAAAAGAAATCTAAAGAACTAACTCGTTAATGATCTCCAAAATGAAATTCATATTGTTAAACAAGAGATAAATGAATTAAAACATGAATTTAAAAGCATGAAAAGTGATAACCATAATCTCAAACAAGAATTGACAATGCTAAAACTTGATAAAGATCTTAATAAATCCGAAGAACGAACAAAATGAGCACAATGATGGAAATGATTCGGTCAACAAGACTCTCTTCTTTCGATAAAGGTACTCCTGATACTTTCACTAATCCCCAACTTGCTTTTGTTAATAAATTATTTCCTCCAAAATGGTTTACAAAAGTTAAAATTGTTATTTCTCCCGATTATCATTTCTTTGTTATTGCTATGATTGATTAAGTGCGGATATGAACTGTATCCAAGAAGGATTAATTCCCTCAAAATATTTTGAGAAATCTCTTGAAAGATTGGTTTTCGCTAATGGTTCTCAAATGAAAATTAAGTATGAATTGAATAATGCTCAGGTGTGCCATGATAATGTTTGTTTCAAGATTCCTCTGTTCTTGTCAAAAATATGACCGATAAAGTGATTCTTGGTCGCCATTTATTAACGCTTTGTATCCCTTTCTTGTTGAACATGATGGAATTACTACTGATCCATTTGGACAGAAAGTAAAATTCAAATTTGCTTTAAAGTTTGAAATTGATATTGATAATCTGTCTTATAAGAAAGACTCTCCCATGAATGAACTTGTTCAAGAACTAATAATGAATTTCGATGATTTTAAAGGTAATTTTCATAACACCAAAATGTTAAAAACTATCCATTATCCTAACAATATTAATGATTCTTTGCAGGAATCGGATAATGATGCGTGGATAAATACCACTAATAAGTGGGAAAATAATAATATTCATATTTATACCACTAGTAAGTGGATTATTATGGAAAGGAAAAACAAGGGAAAAGCTCCCGCACAGGACTATTCCCAAAGCAAAGGGTTCCCAGTGGGACGACCTTTTAAAATGCATGAAGGCGCATCTTCCGGTGAAAAACCCGGTGGATCAACATCCCTTCAAGGAGATGTCCCGGCAGAGGTGACATACTCCAATGGTGATATATTAATTGCTTTACAAGAAGTTTTGTCAAAAAATCTACAATTCCACAATGGTACCTATTGAATTACAGATTCTATTAAATTCATTCTTGATAACCTTAGTTTGCTTTTACCAAAAACCACAATAATGTTTTTCACAAAACCCTTAGAGCCCTTGAAATCCACCTTGTTAACCTTATTGCTCAAAACGAGATTTATATGAGCCATTATGGTAACCTTATTCCAAATAATGACCTTGCTTCAAATATTGACTTTGTTCAGTAAAAATAACCTTGTTTCAAAAAATGAGGCTCTTGTGAGCCGTCTTAAAACCTACATTAGTCAACTCTTTGGCAAAGAGGAAATCCATTTGATGGATAAAAAGACTATAATGGGCACGATTATGCTAGATTGAGTCTTAAGACCCAATCCATGTTAAGAAGTGTTGTTGCCAACTTGCCTTGATTTACAATCTCGTATTCTCGGATAGCAAGGCTATGTCTAGGTCTTTTGACCTATGGTCCAAGTATTTCAAAAAACTTGTTTTTGCTACTATTCCCGACCCTAATGAAATAGACGAAGGTGATAATGTCTTTATTCAGCTTGAATGGGAAGATCACTTTGGGAGAGTCTCAAAGTATATGAAAAGAAACATCCATTTCTGGTCTCCTTATTAATTTTGATGATGGTTCATATTTCACCGATGAAGATTCGGATGATAGTGATGATGATGATTCTAATTCTAGCTGGCTTTCCCAAATGTTTGAATATGGCTTTGTTAGGTTTGTAAAGTTGACAAGTCATAAACAGGCTAGCCAACTTCCACAGATCATTCAAAATGCTATTAAAGGGTTTGAAAACTCTTCCACTAGACCTTTTGTTACTATTAGATCTTTGGAGCACTCTACCAAAATGGGAGAAAAATAATTGGATGAATGTTAACCCCTCAAAGCATCTCATTCTCATTAATGGCTATACTCACCAAGGGCCATGGTTCAAGGGAAATTCTCAATTGTCCTTTAAAGATCCTTTTGGTCTTGCAAAATGCTAGAGAAATTATTTTAATAATCAAATTCGTGAAGTTGCTCATGATCTATGGAAAAATTATCATTTCATAGGAAACACGGGTAGAATTGCTTTGTTTTTGGCCCCAAACCCTATGCCGATGCCTTTGTTCACCTACAAACAAAAGATCATCCTAATCTAAATAGTCTTCTTATCCGGGAAAAACTCCAAAGTTTGAGCCAATTTTATATTGTGGATTCTGTAATAAGTATGCTATTTACCATGAGCATGTATGTGATTCTCCACAAGGTCCTTTTGATCCTTTTGATGGTTATCCCTCCGATGCTCCCTCTCTTGATTGATGAGGTCACTACTATTTCAAGACTGGTGTTACTTTATTTGTTTGGCTTGCACAACAACCAAAATATTTTATTGTCTTTCACAAAAATGCGGAAAATCCGGAACTAATTCATGATACTCCGGATTTTGCGGAGGATTTTGATTCTCTTATTTGTCTAGCCTGCACAATGCCCAATGCTCCAATATTTACTACTACTAGAAGCTGGTTTTTCACCATTATGATGCTTCTAAAGGATCCCAAAGAATGATGTTCACGTGAAGACAACAAAGTGCATGCCTATTAATGACTTCTTTCTTATTGGCTTCTTTTTTGTCTCTTAAGGACACCAATAATGAGGCCTTGTTCCTACACTTATAGGCCTATGGCTGATGTCTAAGAGGGATTCCCATAATCTTGTGGATTCCTCACAAGATTGGGTCAAAAAGAGAAGAAAAATTCCATTTTACTATTCTGTCACTATTCATCTGTCACTATTCTCATTCTTGTTCATCCGTTACTATTCATGACTTTCATTCACTCCGAATTTTGCTTATTTAAGGGGGTTGTCCCTTATGTTTTGGGGTTTTTTCTAAGCAAAGTTGGAAGCAAAGTTTTAGTTCTGATTTCTCTTCCCTTAGAACTAGCCTTCTTAGAGAGAGAACCCACTTGCTTCTACTACTACTACTACCTTGTTTACTATCTTATTCATCCTTGTTCACTACAAGCCTTGTAATCCTACAAACCTTGTAACTAGGACTAGTTCAAGCTTTGTAACTGTTAACCAGAATGTTGAGATCTTGTATTCACTACTACTACTGTAAGTGTTTATCCTACTTTCAATAAGAAGTATTTTCAGTTCTATGTTCATTACTTTACTTGTTGCTACCACCACCTTGGACGGATTATCGCCATACCGGATGGGTTTCTAAATTGCTTTTATTTATTTTGAACTATTGTTCTTATTTACTTTGAATTATTTTGATATATCTTTGCTTGGCTGGTTCTACCGCCTTATTATTGTTACATTAGTTATTTATTTTCTATTTACTTTCAAGTTCATTTACATTATTTCCATTTCTACTTTCAAGCTATTTACTTTCAACTTTTACGTTGGTAGTGTGGTTGTGTTTTTGTCTCTTGTCCGTGTCTACCCAAACGCTTGATATTCCGTTGTTGTGTTCCTTCTTACCGTCATTGGTGCCACCCTAGTCGTAAAGTGAAGTCCTAGAACCAAGTCTGTAAGGCCCGTTTGAGCCAAGAGAGCGTGTAGGGCATGAGAGGTATAAGGTTGGTTAGGGTATGTGTTACGAAATGCAACGGTTGTGAGAAAAACATGATAACTGAGTGTTGAACCTAGGTTAGTATGGATAAGTTGTGGAGATCCAACTCCTCTATCAGCTCTAGGACTAGTTGTCCTCTTGATATTGTAAATGAAGAAGATCACACTATTGATGATAATGAGGTGATCCCCGATTTTCGTAAATGGACTATTCCTAAAGTTGATACTAAAACTATTTATAAAACTAGTTTTGTTGAAAGTGCTTTTCATTCCGCTTACAAAGCTAGAACGGTTGAACAAATTTTCTCTATTTCGAGAATTCATGAAAAATGTTGTTTGTTTACTAAAAAGAATATTAATGACTTCCTTGCTACTAAAAAATTCAGTTATTTGCATATTGGTATGGTTCAAGTTGCTATTAAACCACTTACCCGAAAGGGTATTAATGCTTCTGTTCTCATGTGTTTAAGAGATGCTAGATTTAAGATTTTTAAAGATAGCATTCTTGGTATGATCACTTTGCTTCTATGTATGATGGTCCTGTTTATTTTAATTGTTATCCCGATCTTACTCTTGCTTTGGATGATCCTAATATTGTTAAAGCTTTGACTTTGAATATTGCTTCATCCGGTTATCACATGGAAGAGGGTAGTAAGCCTTTTGCTTTGATCTACCGCATTTATTATAAACTTATGGGTACTCAAATGAATCCTTGTGCTATGATTCCTAGAGAACCTTCAGGTAAAACCATGTTAATTCAATGTTCAACTCGATGCTAAAATCCAAGTTCCAAAAATGATTCAATGGCAAGATGTTAAACTTCCTAATGATTGGTTATTAGAACAAGAAACCCCTCCTACTAAACCCATTTTTGATGAGCTTGATCTCACCCATATTCAACAATATCTTGATGGTATTGTTAAAATAAGTTTTCAAAACAATCCACCTTTGAGGATCAACGAAGGAAGACATTCCTTTCGGATCTCGAAAGCATTTCAAAAAGAGATCATGAGATCAATGAATTTTTGAAAAAGAATTTGGAAACATCCTCTCGATTTAAAGCTAAAAGGTATTTCAAGTGATAAATCCCAATTTAGCTCTGTTTACTATTCAACTAAACCTGAAACTTCCACTCCATTTAGTAAAACGCTAATGAAGATGAGGAAGACATCAATTTCTATTACTCCATCTGATTTTGATTCTCCTATTGAAAATCCTCCTGTTTACCAAAATCAATTAAGAGTTTTGACTGTTTTAAATGATGATTTTGAAATTGATTGGGAGTCTTTGTACAATGAGTTTATGCTTGCAACAAACAAAACCAAGAGAAAATATTTCCAAAATAATTTTGCTCAGTCTGATAAAGACCGTGTTAAAAGAAAATGGTTGGAAATGATGAATCAATTGAAAAAACATATTTTGTTTTTTGATTTTCTTGAAAACCATTATGTTCCAAATAATGAGGTTTCAAAACAACATTTAAATGTGATAAAGAAATCAAATTTTGTTAAGATTGATAAAACCATTATTAGGTCTAGTCATCCTCCTCTTGATTCAATTTTGATAACTACTAAGAAAGATGAAGTGACAAAAGAGGAAGTGAAGGCCTCTCCTTTCAAAATTGCTGATGATCAAACTCCCATTGTTAGCCTTATTGAACAAAACAATTTTACTAATCAATCTTTGCATATTATTGGTCAACAAAGCTTGACCGTATTGAAGAAAAAATTGTTGAAAAATTTTACTTTTTTGGAAAATCTATTCTTGTTAAAATGAGAAACCTTTGATTGATTCACCCAGTCAAAGAGAAAAAGTTATGTTTAAAACTTCTCAGTCCAAGACTCTTGAAATTGTTGAAAAAATGCTTTTCGATTTAAAAGTTAAAACGAGGGTACTTCTACAAGAACTCCAACTGACTATTTCAAAGAAGAATTATTTCCAAAAAAGAAATTGTTTTGTTCCTGCTAAAAGAAGATTTTAAAAGATTTGTTGAAACACCAAACCCATGTCTCTCTTGATATGTAGTTTCAGTTTGTTCTCTATTGATGAACTTTATGAATGGAATATTGATGGTTTGTCCGAACTAGAAATCGTTACTAAAATGATTCACATGTCTATGGTTAGTATTGCTTATCAAAATAACCATAATCTTGATCAACCTGATATTATTAACTTACTTGTTACTTGTTTTTCTCGGTGCTCTTCGTGGATGGTGGGATTCATATATCATGAAGAATCCAGAGAGTCTATTAAACATCTTTGTTAAAAAGAATGATGAATGTTTGCCTATTTTTGATGAAAGTATTGTTTGTAATGGTGTCAATACCTTGATCTATACTATTCTCAAACACTTTGTTGGTACTCCATCCAATATTTCATCTCATGATTATTTAAATAATTTGAGTTGTCCAACTATGTCGAATACAGATGGTATCAAGATGTTTTTATTTTCGAGTCATGCTCCAGGAAAGATTGTTTTAAGTTTTATTGGAAAGAAAGTTTATTGACGGTCTGCCTCCTATCTTTGCTCATAAGGTAAAACAAGAATTAGTGGGTAAAAATGATTCTATTGATTATAATAATTTAACCTATGAAGATATTTTCAATACTATTAAAAAACTTAGTACCAATAGGTGTAATGATAAAAAATTGTTAAAACACCAATTAAGGTACAGATATAACTTTGTTAAACTAATTTATTTCTATGCTAAGAAGAGATTTGTTAATTGTGGAAAATCTGGATACTTTAATAAAAATTGTAAAAGAAAACCTAGTAATTTAAAAGACAAATTCAACATACTAAATATTGATAATTTTTCTGATATTAAAATTAGTAGAGGTTCTTGCTGCAATGTTATTAAAACCAATGTTCTCACCAAGAGTAAAGAGGATAAAACTTTGGAAAAATTTAATAAAAAGAAATCTAAAGAACTAACTGTTAATGATTTACAACATGAAATTAATATTGTTAAACAAGAGATAAGCAATTAAAACATGATTTTAAAGGTTGTGATAAAAATAATCTTAAACAAGGACTTGAGCATGATGATGGAGATGAATCCTGTCAACAAGCTCTTCTTTCGGTAAAGGTATTCTGATGATGTTACTATTTCTCAACTTGCTCTTGTTAATAAAATAATTCCTCCAAAATGGTTTACAAAAGTTAAAATTGTTGTTTCTCTTGATTATCATTTCTTTGTTATTGCTATGATAGATTCAGGGCGGAGACATGAACTGTATCCAAGAAGGACTGATTCCTTCAAAATACTTTGAAAAATCTCTTGAAAGATTGGTTTCTGCTAATGGTTCTCAGATGAAAATAAAGTATGAATTGAATAATGCTCATGTATGCCATGCTAATATTTGTTTCAAGATTCCTTCTGTTCTTGTTAAAAATATGACTGATAAAGTGATTCTTGGTTTGCCTTTTATAAATGCTTTATATCCTTTTCTTGTTGAACATGATGGAATTACTACTGATCCTTTTGGACAAAAAGTAAAGTTCAAATTTGCTTCGAAGTTTGATATTGATACTAATATTGCTTCAAACATGATTCATGCTAAAATTAAACATCTTCAATTTCTTGAGCAAGAAGTTAGATACAATTAAATTGCTGAACAAATTTCTGATAAATTGTTGCAATCCAAAATTGATAATTTTCAGAAAATGTTGATTGATGATGTTTGCTCCGATGTTCCTAATGCTTTCTGGCATAGGAAGAAACATATTGTTGATTTGCCATATATCAAAGATTTTGATGAGAAAAATATTCCCACTAAAGCTCGTCCTATCCAAATGAATGTTGAAACTGTTGAATTTTGCAAAAAAGAAATCCATGATTTGTTGCAGAAAAAATTGATTAGGAATAGCAAGTCTCCCTGGTCTTGTTCAGCCTTTTATGTCCAAAAAAATGCTGAGATTGAGAGAGGAACCCCAAGATTAGTCATTAACTACAAACCCTTGAATAAGGTTTTAGAATGGATTCGGTATCCCATTCCCAACAAGAATGACCTTGTCCATAGGTTGAATGAAGCCGTTGTGTTCTCCAAGTTTGATATGAAATCGGGTTTTGGCAAATTGATTAATGAGAATGATAGGTACAAAATCGCTTTCACCACTCCTTTTGGACATTATGAGTGGAATGTTATGCCATTTGGTCTTAAAAATGCCCCAAGTGAGTTTCAAAATATCATGAATGATATTTTTAACTCCTTGATCATTTCACCATTGTTTATATTAATGATGTTCTTGTTTACTCTAGCTCTATTGACGAACACTGGAAACATTTGAATTCGTTTCTAGATACTATCAAAAGAAATGGTCTTGTTGTCTCAGCCAAGAAGGTTAAACTATTCCAAACCAAAGTTCGTTTTCTTGGCTATGATATCTCTGAAGAAGGACAGATTCGTCCTATAGATAGAGCCATCCAGTTTGCCGATAAGTTTCCTGATGTTATCATTGACAAAACACAACTCCAAAGATTTCTTGGGTCATTAAACTATGTTGCAGATTTTTACAAAGATATGAGGAAACAATGCAAACCTCTGTTTGATCGGTTAAAAAGTAATCCTCCCCTTGGTCGATGTTCATACTTCTATTGTTAAACAAATCAAAACTCATGTTAAGACATTGCCTTGTCTTGGTATTCCTCTTGTTGGTGCTTTCAAAATTGTTGAGACCGATGCCTCTGATGTTGGTTATGGTGGTATTCTAAAACAAAAAGTTTCTCCTGAGTCATTTGAACAAATTGTTCGTTTCTATTCGGCATTTGGAACAATGCACAGTTAAATTATAGTACTATTAAAAAGGAGATTTTATCTATAGTACTATGTATTTCAAAATTTCAAAGTGATTTGTTAAACCAAAAATTATTGTTACGAATTGATTGCAAAAGTGCTAAATATGTTATTGAAAAAGATGTTGAAAATATTGCTTCAAAACATATTTTTGTTAGATGGCAAGCTATTTTAAGCGTTTTTGATTTTGATATTGAATATATTAAAGGATCTCAAAATTCTATCCCCGATTTCCTTACCCGTGAATTTCTGCAGTGTCACAATGGCAAGTAGAAGACCAAAAGATAATCCTCCTGTTGAAACCCCTAAACAAATTGTTAAAAAAGAAACCGCTTCTCCCCTTGAAATAACCAACCGTTTCACCACCCTAGGAACCATTCCTAGGATTAATTACTCCACTGTTCTTTCTTCATCTTATGATCCTTATGCCTTAACCCCTGTTAACCGGCCCATTAAAACTATTTTTCCAAAAAGTTCCCCTCAATACATCAAAAAACAATATTTCCAACACCTGTTTTATATTGAACCCAACAGAGCCTCTATTTCTGATCCTCTCGGACTTGCTAAGAGTTATTTCCTCCAAAGTTTCATTGGATTAGGAGCATAGGGAAAAGAATTTAAATTATTATTTCGATCTTCTCGCGCCATGAAATATCTATTATTATTAACACCATTTCGATCACAAAGACACTTCCAAAATTATTTACCATAGTGTTTACTTGGTCAATTTTATTTCTGAAGAACAATGGGGCTCTTCTCTTACATCTACTAGAACAATGCCAAGTTCTCCCATTCCCTATTCATATTATGATTATATCATGGCTTGGACAAGATTCATGCTGCACCAGAATGAAAACATGTCTCATTCCTGGTTTGTTAACTTTGACAAAGAATTCACTGGTGATTTGCCCCTTTGGTTCAACATTTGGTGGACCCAATTTGGTCCTATTGTTGAATTATTTCCTGCACCATTGCTTGATGCTTTCAACTGTTTCAAGAAATGTTATAGGTGTGATCCTTATGGAGCCAAATTTCTGCTTTGCTTCATTTTGTTAAAAATATAAAATACCTTGGATATTGAAATGGCAATATGAGAAAGATGGTGATGTTCTCTCTAGGCATTGGTATGTAAAATGGTGGGGAAAATTCCCTCACACTCAAAAGATCATTATTTGTTGTTGCCTCTATTTCCAGAGAATCTTCATCATTCTTTGCTTTGCCCATGGCAAAAAATCATTCCTTTGTTCAAACCCCTGCTCCTGCCGATGCTCCCTCTTCTTCTTCCGGCAAAAATGTTCAGAATAAAAGCTCCTCTATTGACAATTTGAGAAAGAAGTCCCGATGCTCTTCGAGCTTTACTCAAATGGGCGTAAGAAGCTGTTGCTGATGAAGAAGAATCCAAAGCCTCCTCGGAAGAATCTGTTGCTCACAATCCCTATTTCCCATATGACCAAGAGCTGTTTGGACATGATGAAGATAACACTCCAGATCTTCAAGAAGATTGAGCTTATTTGTCTAGCCTGCATAAAGGCCAAATGCTACACTGTTTACTAGTAGACTTTCTTTGTTAATTTCCAATCCCGATGATAATGTTCTGAAAAGTTGATTCTCCGTGTTTCTAGCGACTTTTAGTCACACCAAGATTGCTTTCAGTAATTTATCTTTTTACGATGTTAACTTTAAAAGTTGATTCACAAGTTTTTGACTTTTTACTCAAAACTTTGCCTATTTAAGGGGGGTTGTCCCTTGGGTTTTTCTAAGCAAAGTTAGAAGCTAGGGTTTTTAGAAGCAAAGTTTTAGTTCTGATTTCTCTTTCCTTAGAACTAGCCTTCTTAGAGAGAGAACCCACTTGCTTCTACTACTACTACCTTGTTTACAACCTTATTCATCCTTATTCACTACAAGCCTTGTAATATTACAAACCTTGTAACTAGGACTAGTTCAAGCTTTGTAACTGTTAACTCTGAATTGTTGAGATCTTGTATTCACTACTACTACTGTAAGTGTTTATCCTACTTTCAATAAGAAGTATTTTCAGTTCTATGTTCATTACTTTACTTGTTGCTACCACCACCTTGGACGGATTACCGCCATACCGGATGGTTCTAAATTGCTTTCATTTATTTTGAACTATTGTTCTTATTTACTTTGAATTATTTTGATATATCTTGCTTGGCTGGTTCTACCGCCTTATTATTGTTCTTACATTCAAGTTTTTTATTTTCAAGCTATTCACTTTCAAGTTCTTTACATTATTTCCATTTACAATATTCTCGTGCTTCCGTCTCCTTCTCTCTCAAAGTCGTCCCCTTCCCCTTTATGTATATATATATATATATATATATATATATATATATTGGTTAAATACACCAATTTTTTTATTTTTATCTTCTTTTTTTCTTCTTCTTCTTTTTTTTTTTTTTTTTTTTTTTTTTTTTCATTTTAATGAGGTTTCCCAAGTTTTTAGTACTCCAATATTTAGAAAATTCTTTTATTCCCCCTGGCCCTCCTTTAAAACCATGAAATTTCTTTTAAACAATGTGGCACGGTACAAAACATAGACCTTCCCACCCGAGAGGGTATATCATGGTTTAGGAATATACACTAGCTCTCTCACAACACATGAGACCCACACTCACCGCCAAAGGAGAAAAAAAAGTAAGAAAAGCATTAAAGCTACTACCATATAGAATTATTGGGCATTTTAAACAAAACGATGAACTTAAAATTTTTTTTCTCAAACGGATTCGCAGAATAGTGTTCTAGCAATAGAAGAGTACTTTTTAGTTATGATCTATAAATTTATACCTATGGATTAGTATTAATCCAATGTTACCAATTAACGAAAAATCTGAAGACACATGACTTAGAATGTACACTAAAAACCAAAACTTGTGTGCCAAGACATGTCTCTATGCGATGCAACCAAATCATCCACACATTCTATAAATAAACAGAGGGAAATTGCTAATTTTCCTAAATAGATATGAATCAATGATAACAATACATGAGTACACTAGGACAACTGGTGTTAAGTGCAGTGCAGATACATCTCTCTTCTTTTATGAATTAGAAATTTCATTAAGAAATAACAACACTTCCTACAAATACAGCTTGAAAAGAAAATAAAAGAAAATGATAAAACGATAATAATGATAGACTCAAGCCTTGTATGATTCTTTAATACACTAAATAATTATCGCCCATAATCAAGTACTGATTGTTAGAAATCTTGAATAATTGTAATGTATTTTATAATCAAAGAATATACATGAGTGCTTTTATATAGGAGGCATATGTGTGCGGTACAAGTAAGAGTGTAGTACAAGAATGTGTGCTATACAAGTAATCTAGGTAGGCCTAAAGCCCACAACATAATATACGTTAATGCCCCCTCAAACTCAAGGTGGATGTGAGACTAGCTTGAGGTTGTCAACCAAATCACGAGTGCGTCCCTTAGGAGGTGACTTGGTGAAGATATCTGCAAGTTTATCTTTGGAGGAGACTGAGAAAAGCTTGAGAGCACCATGGAAAAGATGATAATGGATAAAATGACAATCAATCTCGATATGTTTAGTTCGTTCATGGAAGATATCATTGTGAGCAATATGAATGGCACTCTGGTTGTCACAATAAAGAGGATGACACACTGGTTGTCACAATAAAGAGGAGTAGTAGAGGATGTGGACACACTTAAATCCTTAAAAAGCCATCGTAGCCAAAGGAGCTCAAATGTGGTATTAGCAAGTGCACAATATTCTGCTTCTGTATTGGAGTGGGCCACAAAAGTTTGTTTCTTACTTCACCAAGAAATCAAAGAAGAATCAAGGAGAAAGCAATAACCCGTAGTGGACCTGCGATCAATGGAATCTCTTGCCCAATCAGCATCAGAGAATGCACAGAGTACAAGAGGAGACTGAGCTAAGTAGAAAAGGCCATGGAAGAGAGTGCCCTTCAAGTATCAAAGAATGCGCAGAATAGCAGCATAGTGAGTTGATCGTAGAGCAGGCAGACATCTTGGCTCACCCGATAAACAACATAGGAAATGTTTGGATAAGTAATCGTGAGATAAACTAGGCTGCCAACCAATCGTTTGTAAAGAGAAGGATTAGACAATGGTTTCCCCCTCGAGGATGTCAGATGCGCATTAAGTTCAACTGGAGTGTCACTTGTCTTCTTTGTCAGTGAGTCCAGCTCGAGACAAAATGTCGAAGCATACTTGGCTTGAGTAATATAAAGACTATCTGTGGAATGAGTAATTTCAAGACCTAAGAAATAGCTGAGATGTCCAAGATCTTTCATCTCAAACTACTGACTGAGAAAATCCTTGAGTTCTTGAATGCCACCGAGGTATTCATTAGTTATGATCATATCATCCACATATAGGAGAAACAAAATGGTGCCTTTATTAGTGCGACGAAGAAATAAGGCAGAATCATACGGATTGGCAGTGTAACCCAAGCGAAAGATAGTGGAGCTGAACTTGGCAAACCAAGCTCGTGGAGCTTGTTTAAGGCCATAAAGTGCATGTTGAAGGCGACAAACCTTGTTTGATTCAACAGAGAACCAGGAGGAGGTTGCATATAGACTTCTTCACTCAGATCCCCATTAAGGAATTCATTTTTAACATCTATTAGAAAAAGATCCCATTTACTAGCAAAGAAGAACGACTAAAAGGGCATGAACAGATGAGATACGAGCAACTGGAGCAAAGGTCTTTTCATAATCAGTCCCATACTCCTGTGTAAAACCTTTTGCAACAAGACGAGCCTTGTAGCGCTCAATGGACCCATCAGAGTGAGTCTTGATCTTATAGATCCATTTACAACTAACCACAAACTGTCCAGGAGGGAGAGTGACCAGATCCCAAGTATGGTTTTTGGTTAATGCATCAAGTTCCTCTCTCATTACAATTTGCCATAAAGGGTCAGTGGAGGCCTCACAACAGGTGTAAGGCTCGTGAAGTGTAGCAAGGGCAATGTAATAATGATAGTAAAGTAAATGTGTAGGAATGGATCTTACCCAGGTTAAGTGGCAAGGTGGAATGTCCTGTGGAGGATCTTCAGGCGGAGCGGGAGCAGGAGACCTAGGCTCAAGGTGGGGTAGCTCGTCATCAACCTGTTCATCTTCGACCTGTCTAGGAGAAGTATAAAAAATATCCGGAGGTTGAATAGAGAAGTCCAAAGGAGGATCAAAAGTATTTGTAGAAGGAAAAAGAGACTCATCTAGAAAGATTTCTAAAATAGAGGAGGTAGTTAGGGAAGAATGAAAGTGAGAGAATTCAACAAACAATCGGTGTTCCCAAAAGACAACATTACGAGAAACACGAAGACGATGAGAGACAGGATCATAACACTTATACCCTTTTTGAGTTTCACCATAACCAAGGAAACAACAAAGTCTAGATTGAGGCTCAAGTTTGTTGTGCTCATGAGGCTCAAGAAGAACGAAACAAGCAGATCCAAAGGAGAGAAAGTGATGATAGTCAGGGGGTGACCCAAAGAGACGCTCATATGGAGTCCGATTATGGATGACAGCGCTTGGAATGTGATTAATCACATGAATAGCATGAAGAGCAGCTTCACCTCAAAATGGGGCAGGAACTTTGGCAGAAAGAAGAAGAGCATGAACAATGTCAAGAATATGACGAAGTTTTCTTTTGGCTTGACCATTTTGCTAAGAGGTACCTGAACAAGTTAGATGATGTACAGTGCCATAAGAATGTAACAAAGCTTGAAATGCATATTGAGTATATTCAAGAGCATTATCAGATCGAAATGTTTTGATACGTTTGGAGAATTGTGTTTCAACCATTTTTGCAAAGTTGCTGTATATTGGTAAAATTTCAGAACGAGATTTCATTGGAAAGATCCAACTATAATGAGAATAATCATCAATAAAAACAACAAAAATATCGAGATCCACCAATACTAGCAACAGGAGAAGGTCCCCAAACATTAGAATGAATTAACTCAAAAATACTATTAGAAATGGATTCGTTGTTATTGAAAGGTAAAGCTGGCTGTTTTCCTAACTGACATGAAGTACAATCAAAATTGTCTTTGGACACAGAACCTAACAGACCCTTAGAAGCTAACTATTGTACCCGAGAAGATGGTGTATAACCAAGACGAGAATGCCAAAATGCGAGAGATGGTAAGGAAGAAATTGCAACAACAGCAGCAGAAGAAGAAATAGAAGCAATAGGTGGAAGATGAAGATTGTCCATGGGAAACATATGCCCAACTCTAGGACCGGTCCCAAGCTCTTGCCCCGTCCTCGGATCCTGCACAATACACCCAGAATAGTAAAAAATAAGGCGATAACCTAGTTCAGCTAATTGTCCCACAGAGCACAAATTATAGGATAGGTCAGGTACATGGAAGACTCTAGGAACAGAGAGGTTAGAGGTCGAAACAAAACCTAGACTATTCCCATGCATGGTGGAACCATCATATATATGAATATTTAGAGGATGTGGTGCAGGGTCAAGTTTGGAGAATTAGGACGAGTGAGGTGTTATGTGATTGCAATAGGCAGATCAAAAAGCCAAGTTTGAGACTTACCGGGTAGAACCGAGAGAGCAGTGGAAAGAGATGCATTACCAGCCATACGAATAGCCCGAGTTATGATCTCCCGTAGTTCAGTGGGGGAGAGGTTGATAGTGGATCCAGAAGATTGGGATTCAGCTGAAATGGAAGCCATCGATGGAGTAGGCTCAAGATTAACTAACAACAAAGAGCGAGAGATTTGTTACAACGGTAACAAGTCTTAATGGTGTGGCTAGGACGCTTGCAATAGTTGCAGAACTTTTTGTTGGTCTGCTTGCGACGATTGCTAGAGCCGGAGGAATCACCTGATTGCTAAGGTTGCTCTATGGGTGGAGCAGAAGGAGTAATAGCCAAAACATTGAGCTTTTCTCGGGCTTGAAGGGTTGCAAGACGAGCTTCTTCTCTAACCAACTCGTTCACAGTAGTATCAAGAGAGGGAGGAGGACTGCGATTTAGAAGTCGACCTCGAATGGGCTCAAAGTCCTTGTGAAGTGACATCAGAATTCATAGAGGCGAAATTCATCTCTAATGAAAGCATATTGCTGAGCATCCTTTGAGCATGCCCAAGTTGGATCAGAAAGGTCAATTTGGTCCCAAATGAAGCGAAGCCGATCATAGTAGTCATTGATGGATTGCCCTGGTTCTTGCCTGAGTTGATGCAATTCAACCACTAATTGATATTTCATGGATCCATAAGTAGTGGAGTACCTTTTGGCCAACATATCCCATGCTGATTTTGCACCATCAAAGCTGCCCAATAGATTGGAGATAGAGGGAATGGAAGTATTCCGAATCCATGTGAGGATCATGTGGTTGTGACTATCCCATTCAATCATGTGACCAAGGAAGGCAGCATCTTCTTCACTTGCTCCCTTGACAGGAATAGTGATTGCACCAAGACAATAATGCCAGAGCATGTGACCTTTAAGAAAACTACGCATAGCTTGAGACCAAGATAAGTAATTCTTATTCCCCTCCAATACAATATTGATGGGGCGAGGAAGAAAAATATCATTTTTATCCATTTAGAGACACAATATACAAAAACAGATCGCAAAAATGAAATCGGTCAAAGTCAACGGTCAGCAAATGACATCAGCAAGATGACGTGGTGTTGACGTCAACAGATGACTAGATGCTGATGTAAGCTAGGGCTGATGTGGCATCGATGACGTCATGGGTGATGTCGGCATGAGCCGAGGACGGCACGTGGGGTGCGTGGGCTTTGACATAGAAGCTTTGGGCGGCGCGTGAGGGCACGTGCGTTCTCCAATAACTACGAGGCTTCCACCGACGTGTAGATCGGTGCAAGACGATCTTAGTGATACCTCTAGAAATGTAATCGGAGCAATATTCATGGCGGTGATGATACGTGCAGTGGTCTATGTGGTGAAGGACTCCTCAATGATAGTGGTTGCAGGTCCGGAACACAAAGACAATGGCTGGAAGATGTCGGAGGTTCAACGGCGAGAGGCTGCAGTGGATGTTGTTGTGATGGCGGAAGTGATGTTGAGAATGGAGTAACACCAATAAAGACAAGATTGCTAAGAAAAGGTTAGAGCAGTGGCTCTGATACCATGTTAGAAATACTAAATAATTGTATTGTATTTCATAATCAAAGAATATACATGAGTGCCTTTATATAGGAGGCAAATGTGTGCGGTACAAGTAAAAGTGTAGTACAAGAATGTGTGCTATACAAGTAATCTAGCTGGGCCTAAAGCCTATAACATAATATACGTTAACACCGATATTTTAACCTAGCTTTTTATGCTGTCGTAACATGCAGAATCACTATTAGCACCATTGAGACAAACATCATTTGGTCTACTAAGTAAGTACTCAGTCTCTTCTAAACCCGTATTGCCTTTAATATTCTCCAGTACTTTCAAGCCTTGAAGTTCCAATGCCACTTCTTTCATAGTAGGCCTCTCCTCTCCCTTTAGTCTTAAGCATTTCTTCACTAACATAGAAACCTCCATAAGTTGCTTAGCATTTCCCTCTTTCACCACTTGTTGGTCAAGAATTTCAAACAAACGGTTGTCTTTCATTGCTAAGATAAAATGCATGGCTAAATTTCTCTTTTCTTCGGGCCTGCCAAAAGAAAGTGCCTTCTTTCCAGTTAGTAATTCTGCAAGGAGAACTCCAAAACTATAAACATCACTCTTTTCAGTTAACTGGCTTGATTGAAAGTATTCTGGATCCAAGTATCTAAGTGTCCCTTGCATCAATGTGGTTAACTGAGTTTGATCCAGCAGAACAAGCCTTGAAGATCCAAAATCGGATACCTTAGCAGTGTAATTATATATCATCTAAGAGCACATTAGTGCTCTTGATATCTCTAGGAATGATTGGAGTGGGAGCAACAAAATGCAAATAAGAAAGCACCCCTGCAATCTCTATAGCTATTTGCAAACGTAGGTGCCATTGAAGTGTGGAAGAATTGTCTGTGTGGTGTATATGGTTGAAAAGGGTCCCATTGGAAACAAATTCATATACCAACATAGGAACCTCAATCTCCAAACAACATCCCAATAGTTTTACCACTTCCTATGGTTAACTTGGGAAAGCACAATCGCTTCATTAATGAATTGTTCAATTTGACTACGATCTATTGTTCTAGACTTCTTAATGGCAACTATTTAATTCTCTGATAATATTCCTTTGTACACAGTTCCTTGGCCTCCCTGGCCTAGGATTCTATTTTCATGGTAATTGTTTATTGCCTTCACGAGTTCTTCAGCTGTAAATATTCGAGTTGTTTCCACACCTTTGTGCCTAGAAAGTTGTTGCGTAGCAGAAAGCCACCATTTTGTTCAAAAAACTTCTGTTTGAGTTTGATGTGCATTCTTTTCCGGAGTCCCAAGTATATTCAAGAAATGCCCAAAAGTGGCCGTAAGAGGCTAACACTTATACCTACACATACATGTAATGAATTGAAACTTCTCAACCAGAAAACTTAAGTTTCTATGAATGTCATTTTAAATAGAGATATTATGTCCACAACATTTTAACAACTCTTTTACAATAAATCCTTAGTGGCAGGTTGTTACTAGCTATAATTGGTGAGTAAAAAGTAATTTAAGTAGTGGGCTCAAATTAGAACCAATAACAACTTAGCACATATGATTTGTTGTGAAAATATTATAAATGTAGCACTTTTCTTTTAAATAACAAAAGATTAGAAAAACAAAAAACGATATTCCAAGGAGCATTCAAAATATTGGCTTTTTATATGCGTTGATCCCAATTATTTTATAAGGAAAGTAAAATCAAGACATAATAAGTTGTGATTGGTGGAACAAAAAATGGAATTAATGATTTGTATTCTATTTCCATGGACATCACAACCGTAGAAAAAAAATGCAAATTTATATATGTAACGTATTTTTATGAGAACATATAAAAATGATTATGAAGCGATCAATGTTTCTTACCTAGCGCAATCCTATTCGTCAAGGGAAAACTCTGAGACTTTGGTATGGGTTTGCAGCCCGATCCATCAATGTTTTTGCCATCATCTTCAAATCCTGACCGACAGGGACACCTATAAGAACCATTTATATTGATGCATGTTGAACTTTTGTCATAAAGGTTGGGATTTAGCCTCTTAAAAAAAAAAAAAAAGGTTGGTGATGAGGATAAAAGGAGAGCCTAAGACTGACGGTTTAGTGCAATCTTTCGGATGTAGCAGACGGCGCGATAGGCGACGGTCATAGGGTCAACTGTCTCCCAGAATGACGGCATCACTAGATGATGCCCAAAAAAGTGAAGGAAATAAATTGAGGCCGACGGACCGAGCATAAGTTGACTTGCTACCCACGCTACGTATAAGGAATTGTCTTGCTTCCCACGCTAGATAATATTCGAGGGATCCCTATAAGGAAAAGATCCCGAAAAATATGCTCAAGAGGACTTCTATAAGGAAAGGACTTCTACTCCAAGGGAAAGAGGGGTAACCCTCGCTACTATAAAAGCCTAAGCACCCTCGCGACCCAAGGTACGCATAATTTACCCTCTCTAGCACTCTAGAGCAGTGAGAATAGTTCTAACTTGACCTTCGGAGGGTGTTTGGCCGGTACCACACCGGTACTCTCTGCTAGGTTATTCTTTTTCGTTGTGCAGGTGCCATTTGCGATCGTACGAGGAACGTGTGACTCACTGGTGGTATTATTTCCGGCATCATCGGTTGGCGCCGTCTGTGGGAATCGTAGCACATTCTCGCTTCCTAGACAGAAGAGTTACATGGTACTCACTCACTTAATGGCGACCACCAACGACGCTCAAGAAGAAGAAGCCTCTACGACTGCGCTTGAAAGACAGGTGAGGACACTCGCACACACGTGGAGCGCCTCACTAAACAAAACCACGACCTAGAAGAGCAACCGAGATAGAAAAATGCAGCTCCCAACAACCAAGGAGCAGATCAAGAAGGAACTAGCGCCGACAGAAGAAACCAGGAAGGACCCCTGTGCCAAAGAACGCCCGAGAGCAGAACGAACGTGAACACAAGCATCCCCTCCCTCGCAGAAACCATTCCGCCACTTGTTATCGCGGAGATGCAAGCCATGAAGGAACAAATGGAGGTTATGATGAATGCTCTCAAGGGACGAGTATCAGCGACCTTGACGACCTTGTCAACCGAATCGACTCGCCGTTCACCGCCACCGTCAACTCTTACCCTTTACCAAGTAAGTTCCGCATGCCACAGATAGACGATTTATGACGGGTCAAGGACCCACTGGACCACCTGGAGACCTTCAAGACCCTAATGCACCTTCAAGGAGTAGCGGACGCCATCATGTGTAGGGCCTTCTCTATAACGCTGAAGGGCGCAGCAAGAATTTGGTTCAGCCGACTGACACCAAACTCCATCAACACCTTCAAAGAGCTCGCCGCTCGATTTTACCGCACACTTCATTGGAGGCCATCGATACAAGAAGTCTACGGCTTGCTTGATGAGTATGAAGCAGCGAGAAGATGAAACTTTAAGAGCCTACATCTCCCGCTTCAACAAAGAGGCACTCTCGATCGATGAAGCCGACGATAAGATACTTGTTGCGGCATTCACGAATGGCTTGAAGAAGGGCAAGTTTTTGTTTTCCCTATACAAAAACGACCCAAAGACCATGTCGGAAGTACTTTATCGCGCCACAAAGTATATGAACGCTGAAGATGCGCTATTAGCTCGGGAAGAGAGGCCGGGGAAAAGAGAAAGGCAGGAAGACAATCAGCAGGACCAAGGCCGAAAGAAGGCAAGAACAGGAGACCGAAGGGACGAAAGGTGCCCTAAGCCCCTGTGGGGAAGGTTCACGAGCTTCACTCCGCTAACAGCCCCGATAGATCAAGTCCTTATGCAAATTAAGGACGAAGAGGCTCGGCGTTCGGGAAAACTGAACAGTGTCCCCAACAAACGTTCTTGGGATAAGTACTGCCGATTCCACCGCAACCACGGCCACGACACGGCTGATTGCTATGACCTCAAGCAGCAGATTAAAGCCCTTATCGGACAAGGAAAGCTGCAGAGATTCGTTAGTAAGGAGAAAGCGGATCCCCCCGGATAGGACCAACACCCCCGACGGGACAATGAGCGACCGAGGCCCCCGATCGGGGATATAAGGATGATCGTAGGAGGAACGGCTGCCGTCGGGTCATCCAAGAAGGCCCGCAAGACCTATCTTCGGATGGTACAAAATGTTGGTGACAGAGTCGTGTCGAAGATAGCACGGAGAGAAGGTCCCATAATCGGATTCTCAGAAGAAGACGCACGACGCCTTCACCATCCACATGACGACGCACTCGCCGTCGGCTTGCGTGTAGAAGATTACAATATGCACCGGGTGTTGATCGACAATGACAGTTGAGCAGATATCTTGTACTATACAGCGTTCCAGCAGATGAGGATCGACAAGGAGCGACTGATCGCAACAAATGCCCCGCTTGTTGGCTTCAGCCGAAGCCGAGTATTCCCATCGGACGCGGTCATATTATCCGTAATTGTGGGTGATTACTCTCAACAGATAGTCGGGGACGTGACATTCTTGGTAATTGATTGCTCGTCGGCCTACAACGCTATCCTCGGGCGACCCACGCTCAACTCATGGAAGGCGGTAACCTCCACCTACCACCGATGATAAAGTTCCCAACCCGACTACGGAGTAGGGGAGCTGCGTGAGTCGATGGTCGCGCGCGAATGCTACATAGCCATGATGGAAATGGAGGATCAGGTTTAGGCTTTAAGCATAGAAGAGCACCGGATGGTAACGGAGCCGGTTGAGAAGTTAGAAGAGATACCCCTTGACAGTTCCGATCTTGGCCGGACGACCAAAATTGGAACGCTCGCTAACCCCACGGTCCGTCAGGAGCTCATAACCTTCCTCAGACGCAATCGAGACGTATTCGCATGGGGTCATGAAGATATGCCGGGAATAGATCCTTGATCATGGTGCACAAAGTTGAATGTGTCGCCCGCTTTTCCACCTATCGACAAAAGAAGAGGGTGTTTGCCCCGAGCGAGACCGAGCCATAGCAGAGGAAGTCAGAAAGCTACAGGAAGCGAGCTTCATTAGGGAAGTATACTATCCCGATTGGTTAGCAAATGTAGTAATGGTCAAAAAAGCAAGCGGGAAATGGCGGATGTGTGTGGACTTCACCGACCTTAACAAGGCCTGCCCCAAGGATAGCTACCCCCTCCCGAGGGTTGATGTCCTAGTAGACTCTACGGCCCGACACCGATTCCGAGCTTCATGGACGCTTTCTCGGGGTACAACCAAATCCGAATGCACGAAGCCGACCAGGAGAAAACGTCGTTCGTGGCTAGCCAAGGCCTCTTCTGTTACAAGGTCATGCCCTTCGGCCTGAAGAACGCAGGCGCAACGTACCAAAGGCTTATGAACAAAATGTTCGCGCAACAGATTGGGAGGAATGTCCAGGTCTACGTGGACGACATGCTAGTCAAAAGCTGGAGGGAGGAAGATCATCTAGGAGATCTCAAAGAAACATTCGACACACTTCGCTCCTACAACATGAAGCTCAATCCAGGGAAATGTGCCTTTGGAGAGACGGCAGGAAACTTTTTAGGATTCATGGTGTCTCAAAGGGGAATCGAGGCGAACCCGGACAAGATCCGGGCTATTATGGACATGGCACCACCAAGAAATGTGAAGGAGGTGCAAAGCCTTAATGGAAAGATAGCGGCACTAAACAGGTTCGTGTCAAGGGCAACAGACAAGTGTTTGCCTTCTTCCGAACATTGAAGAAATCCTTCGAATGGACCGACGAATGCCAGCAAGCATTCGAAGAATTAAAGATTTACCTCTCCTCCCTACCGTTCTTTGAGCCCGTCGCAGCGGGGAGAAGAGCTTTTTCTCTATCTAGCCGTCTCCCCCGCAGCCGTTAGCGCGGCCTTGGTCAGAGAAGAAGAGAAAGTGCAAAAGCCTGTGTACTACGTAAGCCGAGCGCTTCACGGTGCCGAAGAAAGATACCCGCCCATGGAAAAACTTGCCTTCGCATTAGTTACGGCAGCCCGTAAGCTCAAACCGTACTTCCAAACTCATACGGTAAACGTCCCGACCGACAAGCCCTTACGACGGGCAATGAGCAGCCCCGAGGCCGCGGGACGATTGGCGTTATAGGCAATAGAGCTGAGCGAATTTGACATTCAGGATCGCCCACGGACCGCCATCAAGGGGCAGATCGTCGCCCACTTTATAGCTGAGTTCACCCATGACGAAGACAAGGGGGCAGCAAAGTCCCCTCAATGGAGCATATATATGGACGGATCGTCCAACAGGCAAGCCGCAGGGGCCGGCATTGTGCTACTATCGCCCGAAGGAGACACCATTGAATGTATGGTCCGTCTCGACTTCCCCGCCACCAACAATGAATCGCAGTATGAGGCTCGATAGCGTGGCTCGACCTCGCCAAAGCGGCAGGAGCCACGAGGGTAGTCATCTCTTTGCGATTCACGGTCATCACTAACCAAATAAATGGAGACTACGAGTGCAAGGGCGAAAAGATGAAGAGGTACCTTGATGAAGTAAGGGCGAGAGTGGGTGACCTAGAAGCCAAAGTCGTCCAAATTCCCAGAGAAGAAAACAAGCGAGCCGACCGTCTCGCGAAGGCCGTCAATGAGAACAAATGGTCATCCCCCGGTAATGTGCTCTCTTTCGTAGAGCTTTCTTTGCTAATAGATCTCAGCGACATGCAGGAAATATGCTCCGACGATGAGCTGGACAACGTCGTTAGTTTCATACACGAAAGATAGGGTCTTACCAGACGAAAAGGAAGCCGCAAGGAAACTTAAGGTCCAGGCGGCAAGGTTCATCCTAATAAAAGACGTCATTTACAAAAGAGGTTTCTCTCGACCATATTTGAGATGCTTGGGTATGGAAGAGGCAGATTACGTCATGCGAGAGGTGCATGAAGGAATCTACGGAAACCACTCAGGGTCCAGATCGTTGGTACACAAGCTTGTGCGAGCAGGGTACTATTGGCCCACCATGCAGAAGGACACCGAAGCCTACGTCAGGGGCTGCGACAAATGCCAAAGGTTCAAGAACATTATTAGATAACCAACCGAAGAGCTGACCCCGATGACGGCCCCATGGCCGTTCGCACAATGGGGATTAGACATTATGGGACCATTCCCTACAACCGCATTTCTGACCTGAAATTCCTGGTAGTGGGCATCGACTATTTCACGAAATGGGTGGAAGTCAAGCTCGCCACGATTACAGAGAAGAACGTACGGAGCTTCGTCTGGAGATGCATCATATGCAGATTTGGCATTCCTAGAGTCTTTGTCTCGGACAACGGGTGGCGATTTGACAACGACCATTTCCGAGATTTTTGCTCATAGTTGGGAATAAAGAACCACTACTCCTCCCCCGCCCACCCTCAAGCTAATGGACAGGTCGAAGTCACAAACCGATCCTTGCTCAAGATCATCAAGACTCGGCTCGAGGGGGCAAAGGGTATATGGCCCGAAGAATTGCCGAGTATACTATGGGCATACAGGATGACGGCAAGAACACCCACAGGAGAGACACCGTTCCGCCCGACGACGGAGGCGAAGCGATCATCCCGGCCGAAGTCGGACTCACAAGCTATAGGGTACACAACCATGATGAGAACAAAAACGACGAGGCTATGCGACTACAGCTCGACCTAGTGGACGAGATCAGAGCAGCAGCGGAACAAAGGCTCGCTAGGTACCAGGACCACATGGCCAAATACTACAACTCTCGGGTTCGACACAGAGACTTCTAAGTTGGAGACCTTGTTCTTAGAAAGGTCATGGGCACCGCTAGGGACCCTACCCAAGGGAAACTCGGCCCCAATTGGGAAGGTCCTTACCGAGTTTCGTCATGGCAGAGAAAAGGTACTTACCACCTAGAAACGTTGGAGGGACAGAAACTACCACACCCATGGAACACCGAGCACCTACGAAAGTACTACCAATAGGGCGGCAAAGATGAAGACCAACCTCTTTTCTATTTCAGCAAATTATAGTTTTACTCTTCAGATTTATCATTTACTTTAGTTTTTTTTTTTTTTTTTTTTTTTGCAACAATACTTTTTAGCCCAAGGGGCAGGATTTGGTTTTAATTACTTTTATTTAAATGCATGGCAATAAGAGGAGTTTTATTCAGAAATTGCTGAAGTGTATTTTTTCTACGATCCACTAAGTTTGCGGCCAAAACGACTAAGTCCATAACACACGGACTAAAGAAAAACAAAGCGACGGACCAACGAAGGTGTCAAAAACATCGAGGCTAAGGCCAAGAAAATAACGGTCCGGAAAGGCTAAAGCTAAAAGTCGACGGTCCAATAGATGAATCTATCATCATATGGACCAGGCCTTAAAATCGACGGACTAATGAAGATGTCAAAAGACATCAAGGCTAATGGCCAAGAAAATAACGGTTCGGAAAGGCTAAAGCTAAAAGTCGACGGTCCAATAGATGAATCTATCATCATATGGACCAGGCCTTAAAATCTGACGGACTAACGAAGATGTCAAAAGACATCAAGGCTAATGGCCAAGAAAATAACGGTCGAGAAAGGCTAAAGCTAAAAAGTTGATGGTCATCAAATGGACCATGCCTTAAAAACTAACGGACCAACAAAACAACAAGGCTAAGGCCAAGAGAATGACGGTCCGAAAAAGCCAACGCTGGAAAGTTGACGGTCCAATGGATGAAAATATCATCATATGGACCAGAACTAAAGGACCTATAAGGTTGACGGTCAAATTGATGACGGTCTGACCAAAAAATGAAACTACTTACAAACGAGGTTCTCAAACCAACAAGCCTGTAAAGATGACGAGCTAATCGAAAAAGACTAAAAATAAAAAAGATAACGGTTTCATTGAAATTAGTCAACAAAGGAATAAAAACATCAGTATACATGTTCAAAGCAACGGATACCAAGCGCCATAAAAAGGGCAGATAGAGTTACAAGTAAAAAGCCCAATAAACGTAAGGGCACTTAGAAACATTGTTCAAAAATTAAAATAAATAGCCAGGATTAAGCGGCAGGAACGCCCTTAGAGACCCCGTCGCTTTATCCTTGGCAATTTGTGCTTTATCCGAAGACTCGAGGGGTAGTGACACTGGTCGGGCTAAAACAACTCCGGCATCATTAAGCAAAAATCCATATTGAGGGGTTCGTCATCTTTGTCGGCGGCAGTGTCGCCAGCAGGAGTCATCGGCACGGAGGCATCCATGGTAATTCCAGATAGATCCAACTCCGGATAAACCGACGCTACTTGCTTCGGACAATCATCGAAACCCGTACCATAATAATCAGCGCAGGAATCAATGAATGACTGGGTTGTCTTGAATTTTTCGACCGCATCAGTCCCAGCCGTCTCTACTTGCGCACATAAAGATGAAAGCTCTTCCTCAAGCTTCTTCTGCTGGGCCTCGGCCTCTCCTAACTTCTCCCTCACATCCTTGGGATCTGAGTTTAAAAGACGGACGGCCTCCTTATATTGCGCCCGCTGATCCATCAGGTTGGAATTATGCCTCCTCACCCGAGAGACGACGCCTTCTTTGGCCACGCACCGATCTTGAAGTGCTTTAACACGAACCAAGGCCTGAAGGAAGTACAACCGTCAGCCATTAAGCAAGGTAAAGATCAGATTGTTCAAAGTAGGAAGCATACCCGTGCTATATCAAAGAAGGCCGACGCTCCCATGTCCTCCGTCCCTAGCCGAGCACAAGGATCCAGATCCGTCTGTTTTATGAGAGATTCCACCCCCTCAACAGCGTAATCCTTGTGAGTCAACAAGCAACGGGCCCCCTCAATGACGGGACCAGAAGAGGTCATCACTCCTTTCCCAGCGCCGTGACTAGACTTGGGGGGCGACTTCTTGGAGGGCACGTCCCTAGGATCGACGGCCACCTTCTTAGAAGGAGGATCATCCTTTCCGTCAACCTTCCTCTTAATTGAACCCTTTAAAGAAGAATGAGGGGTTGACGCTCCTTCTTTTCCTTTGGCCTTGTCTTCCTCCTTCTTAAAGGGCAGCGGCGACCCTCACCCTTTGCTTCGCAGCTTCCATCTCTATGCAAAGTAAAGCGACGGGTCGAAGAGCAGACGGAATAAATAAGCCGACGGATTAAATAAGGCATTCACTTACGTTTTCGAGAAAATTCTTCCAACCTCCGAGCTTCAACCGTCGGCTCAGGACCCCCACAATACAAATGGAGAGTGTCTAGGGTGATTAAATCCCTACACTTACGTTGCTCAAGCGGTATGCCAAGTATCCGACAGATGAATTCCCTTTGTTCGCCGGATATCTCCCAAGCGAGCGCTAGCTGAAACAAAAGGGAATAGACGGTGTTAAAAGAGACGGTGTTAAGAAAACTCTCTAGTAAATGAAAAGAGACGGTAGAAAAAAAGAGAAGGGGGCAACCTGACTCCCTAATATAAGCCTAAGTGTTATCAAAATAACCACCGGGCAACGTATCCCACTCATCCGGACGGCACACCCAATCCGTCCCCTTAACAAAGAAATATCTACTCTTCCAATTCCTATTTGACTCCGGCATATCGGACACTAATCTTAAGTTCTTTTCACGAGGAGCAAAATGGTATGTCCCCTTGGCGGATACTTTATCTTGGGGTCAGTAGCAATAAAAGAACTCGTCTAGCGAAAGTCGACGGTTCCCCCACTTAAGCGACCCCAAAGGATCTCAGCACCAATGAAGATCCTCCAGGCATTCGGAGCAATCTGGCCGACGGATAACCCCAAGAAATCCGCCAGCCGACGGTGTAAAGTCGTCAGTGGTAATCTAAGGCCTGTTGCAAACATGGCATCGTCCATCCCCACATCGCCATCCTCCCCGTATAACACCTCTCGTTTTTTCTAGGGAGACGGATGGGAATATGGTCCGGGATTTGGAAACGGATACGCAACTCATTAAAAACTCTGTTGCTCATCTTTGGAAGGAATTTATTGACGGCCCACTCTTCCGGAAGGATGAAGGGACGATTACCTCCAGAACTCCTTGAAGTTCCCTCACTGGACTCTTCGTCACCTTCATCCTCATTCCCGTTACTACTGACCTCGTTGCCGTCATCCCTATCCCCGTCACTATCAATCTCCTCGTCGCCTTCATCCCAGTTCCCGTCACCAACAATTTCCTCGTCTCTCCCCTCGACCTCAACCTCACTTAACACCTTCTCCCTAACTCCCTCGACATGGTCTTCTACGTCAATACTAAGGGATTGGACTGACGTTTCTTTTCCCGACGACTCGGAAAAGCCGTCGGACTCTTGACCCGAGCAAAAAAATTCGTTGTAGCTCGCTCCATCGCGGATCGACGATCGATCACTCGACGCGTCACTTGACATCCGACTACCTACAAGTGACGGATACACTCTAAGTTCCTTGACCGACGTTCTCAATAAAAAAATTTTCAGGCAAAAGTAAAAAAGCAAAGAAAAGGGAAAAAGAACTTACAGGTGAAATGGATCTTGAATGGATGAAATAACCTTGGGAGTGACGGTATTGATAATAGCCGACGGAACAAATCGTGAGTAAGGGCGACGGGTTCTCTCTTGAAAAGTCAGCGAGGTTGAAATGGCGAAATGAGACAAGGGGAGTGGTATTTATATATGAGGGAAAACGCACGGAAGGCGAGGCGACGCCCGTGCCCGTGAACGAGGCCAACGAGTGCGCGCCACGTGACCTTGCATTTAATAGCTCGCGGCTCGAGGAGTCATTCATAATTCGTTTTCTTTTTCGTCTCTAAGAAATAACTTCACATACCGACGGTTTTAAGTGTCGAGCATGTAGAGTAGGGGGCAAATGATGAGGATAAAAGGAGAGCCTAAGACTGACGGTTTAGTGCAATCTTTCGGACGTTTTAGTGCAATCTTTCGGACGTAGTGAGGACGGCGCGATAGCCGACGGTCATAGGGTCAACTGTCTCCCAGAGTGACGGCATCACTAGATGACGCCCAAAAAGCTCAAGGAAATAAATTGAGGCCGACGGACCGAGCATAAGTTGACTTGTTACCCACGCTACGTATAAGGAATTGTCTTACTTCCCACGCTAGATAATATTCGAGGGATCCCTATAAGGAAAAGATCCCGAAAAATACGCTCAAGAGGACTCCTATAAGGAAAGGACTTCCACTCCAAGGGAAAGAGGGGTAACCCTCGCTACTATAAAAGCCTAAGCACCCTCACAACCCAAGGTACGCATAATTTACCCTCTCTAGCACTCTAGAGCGGTGAGAATAGTTCTAACTTGACCTTCGGAGGGTGTTTGGCCGATACCACACCGGTACTCTCTGCTAGGTTATTACTTTTCGTTGTGCAGGTGCCATTTGCGATCGCACGAGGAACGTGTGACTCACTGGTGGTATTATTTCCGGCATCATCGGTTGGGATTTAGCTCGCATTCATTAATATCTGTAAAAAAATGTAGAAATAGATTTTAATTATGATAAAAAAAAAAAATTCAGCAATCCATTGAAAAAAGACAATGGTATTCTACAATCAATATAACATTGTATATTGAAATTGTTATTGTAACCTTGGCAGCCATGTGGAAGGTAAGGGTTGCCTTGAAACCCTTAGAACAATTGCACCAATACCCTGGACCATTGTCCGAATCATGACAATCACGTTATTTTTGCATGCGAACTTTTGAGGATGATCTTTTTAGCTTTCACTACAAGTTTGATTCCTTATTGCCCAATTGAGCACCACCAGGTCTTCTCATGTGTTTTCGTAAAATCTTTCAGATCTTTTGAAGAAAAAATGTTAGTTTCTTCTTCTGCTCCAAAAGCATAGCTACAATGATTGAATTCATACACATTTGTGTGGTTGGAATAGCTAATGACATCGATTACGTAATCCATGACTCCCTTTGGAATAGCGATCGGCAACAACCAATGCCGAGCATGACCCCTCAACCACGTCACCGATTGTATCACATACGGACATGCACCCAGTTGTGTATGATGTCCCTCTAAAACCTTTTATCAAAGCATGTGTCACAACCAATGGCGGTGAACTTGTTTTTGGTGTGGGAGATGGGGAACTTGGACGACCTGATCCAAGGATCATTATTATATGTACTATGACCCGAGCTATTATAGCAATCCTGGGCAAAAGTCAGAATAGACGCACAATTCACCCGAAAGCCATATGTCCGTCACAATTATATTGCCCTTAACGCAAAAACGCCGAGGAGGGTTGTGGTGGGCGCGATTGCAAGTGATAAGGAAATCTTCATTCATGAAACATCCCGCCCTTGTGCCAAATGGGTATGGAATACCGACGTTCCCACAACGGTCATCACAGTCTTTTAAGGCTGTGCGTTGACAATCGCTGCTTTTGTTGTCCTCGGTAAGATCAAAGGCAACAACACCTTATGCCAGGTGACGGTGACAAGAGTACCTCGTGCATTTTGGACATAACACATTGTTGAAGGCCAAAATTTCACAAAAAGCCAATTCCATGAAAAATAAAGAAGGCCCAATTTATGTTCAGATTTACAGCAAAAAGGTCATCAAAAAGTCCAGCAAAATCCAGTGAAAGAACTGGGCCGGGATACCCAGAGGCGCAGAGGCCCGGATCCTCGGTAATGCAAAGCATAGATTCTTGTGGGATTGAAAAACACTCAAGAGAGGTACCACGAAATACAAGAAAGGAAGAACAGATATGTCCTTCTCAAGCACTCGATGGTACAAAGAAAGAACCAGAAACTTGGAGAGTGACAATTCATGAATAAAAAGCTGGTACATCGAGAAACCCGAATGAAGAACTATAAAGGGAAGTGGTGGGAAAACTTTCAACCCAAACAGAATGGATTCTCGCTTACTTGGGAAAAATGACAAGAAGAAGGACAGCCAAAAGCTTAGTCTAAAAGGTAAAAAGCCTTGAAAGAAGAAAGGGTGAAGGTTAGCTCTCCAAGGACGCTCGGAATGGAAAGTCAGCAAGTGACTTTTAGAGAAACAAGATTAAAAGATGAAAACCATGAGAAAAAAAAAGGAAGAGATGAGCCCCTAAGAAAATGTCACAAAGACGAGCCCGAGGGGCAAAAGAGAGAAATCACTAGTACCTCGAGCCCTAGAAAACACGCTATAAAAGGAAGAGAAAACCCATGTTGAAAGGGGGGGATTTTTAGTAGGAAGAACATCAAAACAGAGTCATTAGAACTCAGTAAAATTTAAGAAAAACAGAGGAATGTCTCCGGTATCCCAAAATGACCACTATAGCACATACTTGGATTTAAAAGGATTCAAACTTTGCAAGTCTTAGAGGCTTGAATAGCCATCAAAGTTTGTAATTTTTGAGCTTATTTGAACCTTGTATCATGTCTTAGTGAGCACACTTGTAATCCACAATCAAGAAAAATAGTGAAATATCTCATATTGATTTGAGAATTTCTAACATTTACTTTGCATGTTTCTTTATTATATTATCTTCCTTTACTGCTTCTTGCTGCTCAATACATATATATTCTTACTTGTAAAGCTGAGTCCCTGCCCAAGCAAAGCCACTCGGACTTGAGTTCCAAATCCCACAAGTCTTGTGCAAAAGCATAAGTCTGTGTGAGAATTGGGGCCATGATCCTCGTGGCTGAATCATTCTTATGAAATTCATTTATATATATGTATATGTATTAATATATATATATATATATATCCTAATCTAAGAAACTAACAATTATTTGAAGATATGTGCATTGTATAGTTGTTCTTGTGTAGGACCTATAGAGGCAAAAAGGAAATGACAAAACTTCATTGCATAACAAGCATGGAGAAAGATTGTATAGTGCACGAAACCAGAGATTTCGGGTTCTTACAGGCCTAATACGCCCCGGGATCCCACGACAAGACGTCCCGGGATCCCACGACAGTAGTCCCGGGGAGGAATCGCATTTTTGCCTTGAGGAGATTTATGTGACTTGCGCACAACTTGATTCATAATCAGCCCCCATTTAGCTGCGGTGAACCAAGCCCAGTCCACCAAAACACAACTATTTGGCCCAGGATCCTTGGGCCTGTGTGCTAAAGAAAAAAGCACTCTCACATTTTGGCGACTCCACTGGGGACCGGGAAAAAGGAGAGGGAAAAAGCAGTCCCTTCGCAAGCATGGCTCCAAAGCTAGGAAACACCTAGAGGAAGGAAAGTTCCTCTTAGTGCATTCAACATCAAGATCCCAAAAAATGCGGGTTCCTCCAACAAATGTTCTACCGAGGGACTTTATATAGAATTTTGGGGAATTTCCCAACACAAGATAAGTTTTATGCGTTATTATTTTCTCTCGCTTTACAATTTGAACATAATGGATCATTGCCCCGCTTTTTAAAAGAAAAACAGGGGTCATGTAGTAATATTTAAACAATCATAATATTGTCTCATTGCTTTAAAGAAAAATAGAGAAGTGAACAAATGAAATATGTTGATGAAATGAAGATTCTATGAGCTACACAATAGAGAAATGGCCCCACATTTGGGGGCTAATGTATTCTTTTCTTTAAAAAAAAATTCATGATATTGTTTCATTTGTTTAAAAAGAAAAAGAAGAAAGAGAAGTAAGTGAATCAAAGAGATTTGATGAAATGTAAATTACATAGCAAAGCAATTTCCTCATGTTGTGGGGCTAAATAATTTTGCAGCAACTTGATAATAATATCATATGGCACAAGTTAACAAAATGGACAAGTTCCTTGGCTCCACCCACGGGTTTAGCAAAGCCCGAGGAGATCCTTTATCCCAACAAAGCTAAGGAGATCGTTGATCCCAACAAAGCAGAGGAGATCCTTTATTCCAGCAAAGCTGAGTACATCCTTTATTCCGCAAGGTGAGTACATCCTTAATTCCAGCAAAGTCTAGGAGATCCTTGACTCCGTGGAAGCAAAGCACGGGAGATCCTTGATCCCAACAAAGCCGAGGAGATCCTTTATTCCAGCAAGGCTGAGTACATCCTTAATTCCAAAGCAAAGTCTAAGAGATCCTTGACTCCGTGAAAGCAAAGCCACAGGGAGATCCTTGATCCCAGCAAAGCCTAAGAAATCCTTGGTCCCAACAAACGAGGAGATCCTTTATTCCAGCAAGGCCGAGTACATCCTTAATTCCAGCAAAGTGTAAGAGATCCTTGACTCCAGGAAAGCAAAGCCTGGGAGATCCTTGATCCCAGCAAAGCCTAAGAAATCCTTGGTTCCAACAAATCTGAGGAGATCCTTAATTCCAGCAAGGCTAAGTACACCCTCAATTTCAGCAAAGCCTAAAAGATCGTTAGTTCCAGCAAAAGCGAAGTATTTTCACGAATCCAGCAAAGTAAAATGGTTGTAAAAAAAAAATGGAGGCATCCGGAAAATGGATAGAAGTTCCATAATAGCATCAAGAGAAGGTGGATCAAGCATGATTCAACAACCGCCTCATGTCTTGGGGGCTAAAGCCTATTATGCAAAGTGGACCTTAAATATATTTTGAAGAAAATCAATAGAAACACTATATTGCAAGTCAACAGCAAAATCAACATTATTGAAAACTCAACAACTATACAGTGTATCTATCATCTCTTGCAGCTCAATGATTGGGCTCACCCATGGAAATAACAAGATTTGGAGGAGATACAGAGACCACCGAAGAACACCTACAACTAGCTCTAAAGGCCAACCACAACATCACAAGTATTGTCCGATCCTCTCAATGTACCATTAGCACGTGAAAGAGGGATTGAATGGGAAGCCCATAAAAGTCGCTGCCAATCTTAGTCCTTTCATCCAAAGACATAATAAACTTTGTGGAAAATATACTTTATGATGAATCGGCTCCCGGTGAAGAATATCTCATTGTTAGGATCCTGGGGGGCTCCCATATCTGGGATCCCGGGGGCTCCTATCACAGAAGAAGAAGAAACCTGGAGGGAAAGCAAAATATTGCTTATGAAGGCACGCGGGACCTGAATGTAGCCTACAAGAGGATCTCGGACCACCATCTTACATGATAGCCCGGGAAGAGATCCTGGAGGAACCTGGGGATACGATGAGTCAAAATTTCCCATCTCCAGGATCCCGAGGGGTTCCCATCCTAGAAGAAGGAAGCAACGCCCATGGTTTGAGGGATCCCTTGGAGAGAAAAAGAAAGAAGGAGGAAGGCTAATATACTGTTTACGAAGATCCTGGAGAAACTTACAGATATGAAAAGGAAGACATAAATCCTACCAAAGGAAAAACTAGAAGAGGTGAACTTGGGGCTGACGCAAGGAACCCGGGGCCTATCCTAATCAGCAGTCAAGATGACTGAAAAAAAGAGCAACTGGTGGAGCTATTGAAAAAATATGAAGATTTATTGGCGTGAACTCCTTCAAATTAAATAAGGCACGTCCAAAGGATAAATTTCCTTTGCCTAACATCGATCTCCTCATAGATCCAACTAAGGCAACAACAATATCAACCATGAAGAGGCATACCACGATCAGGGAACTCAAGAGCTTCTTAGAAAGAGTTTCTTACATTAGGAAGTTCACACCAAGACCAACCTTGGTCATTAGTGGACTATCCAAACTGTTGAAGAAGGGGAATATTTTCATATGGGGAGTTGGACAACCAAATGTCTTTCATAAAATTTCAACAGATCATGAGTCATTTGCCTACCATATGGGTACTATCCATGGCAAAATCACTATTGTTGTACCCGAGATCTTGATCCCAAGCATACAAAGCATTGAAAGACACCGAAATGAGGTATCCCAACATAGAAATGGCCTGTATGGCAGTTATGTATCTTAACAACTAAATCATTACTTTTCATCCCACCAAATCCTATTGGTGACAAGCTTTCATCCAATAAAAACCCTTCTCAATCAGCCCTTGCAATCTTGAAGAGTAGCCAGGTGGTTAATATTAATTTCCCAATACAACATGGGTCTCAAGGATCCCCAGAGCTATCAAGAGCTAAGCTGTAACAAACTCACTGACCCAGTTCCCCGAAGAAGAGAAATACCTATTAAGTGAGAAGATCTCTAAAAAAGTAGTAGCAGTAGAGATCCTTGTAAAGAAACAGACTATAAGGTTTGTGAAGAAAGCCTTCAACGAGCATGCCTAGAGGAAGTCATCCTCTTCCGGGATCCCCGTACAAAGATCCCCAGACGAAGATCCCCACTTAAAAAGAAAACACCATGACAGAATCATCTTGGTGGAGCTCCTGGCCATCAGTCTACCATTGAGAGCAACCTTAGATGACTCATAAAAGAAGATTCATTCCATAAAGAATTTGTTCACAGCCAAGAAAGGATGTTTTAGAAAATCCTCGGAGAAGAAAACAAATCCTCATCCCTTTAAAGAAAAGAAAAGAAATCAGTTCAGTAAGCCCACTTGAAAATGAAGGGCTACAAAGAAACTTTTTCTCAAGATTGAAAAATTCAATGGTCATGAACAAATTTTCCAAGTGGCATGGCCTAGGACTTGGGAAAAGGCAAATTTTCCATGTACCTAGCCCAGAACTTGAGCAGAACAGAATTTTTTCCAAGTAACATGGCCTAGGACTTGGGAAAAGGCAAATTTTCCATGTACCTAGCCCAGGACTTGATAAAAAAAAAAAAGAAATTTTCCAAGTGGCATGGTCTAGGACTTGGGAAAAGGCAAATTTTCCATGTACCTAGCTCAAGACTTGATCAAAACAGAAATTTTCCAAGTAGCATGGTCTAGGACTTGGGAAAGGGCAAATGTTCCATGTACCTAGCTCGGGACTTGATCAAAAAAAAAAGAAATTGTCCAAGTGACATGGCCTAGGACTTGGGAAAGGGAAAATTTTCCATGTACCTAGCCCAAGACTTGACCAAAACAGATTTTTCCAAGTGGCATGGCCTAGAACTTGGGAAAGGGCAAATTTTCCATGTACCTATCCCAGGACTTGATCAAAAAAAAAAAAAAAAAAAAAGAAATTTTCCAAGTGGCATGGCCTAGGACTTGGGAAAGGGAAAATTTTCCATGTACCTGGCCCAGGACTTGGCCAAAACAGATTTTTTCCAAATGACATGGCCTAGGACTTGGTAAGAGCAAACTTTCCATGTACCTGGTCCACAACTTGGCCTAGAACCATTTTTCTAAATACATGGCCTAGAAATTGGCCAAGAGCAAAAGTTTCCAACTACGACCAAGAAAATTGTCAAAAGCAAAAGTTTATGGGTACAAGTCAGAGCACACGTACCAGCAATAGGTAAAAGTGCAGATTGTAAGCATATCCCGATCATGGCTACAACTTTAGCATGTACTAGCAATGGATACAAACTGTAACATGTACCAGCAATAGGTACAAGCCGTAGCACATCCTGGCAAAGGATGCAAATTGTAAGCAAGGCCCAATGAGGGGTACAAAGAGAAAGAGCCTCGAGTGGGTATGAAAACCCAAAAGTGGGTGTGTAAAGTGCACAAGATTGACCTCCTTGAAAGGAATTGGTTCAAGGGAGCCTAAGGAAGCAAGGAAGGTGTAACTTAAAAAAATTCTAAGAGTACATCACTCGAAGCCACACAAGCATGGATACTTTTGCAAGTTTCTATACAAAGAGATTAGTCAATGACATTGCAAACCAGCTAGCGACATTTCCCTCCTCCTTCAAGGTGCAAACTCACCAAAGGCTTGGAGGTATTTCGACTTAACAAAAGAAGGTACCCTTTTGGTAAGCCCACTCATTACTACCATGTTTGAATATATCAAAACACTGCAAAATGTTGTGCAAGAGGTATCACCCATGCACTAATATTTTATTCATATAGATTAAAACGAAAATTCTAAAAATTTTGGTCTTCTTACTTGACCAATTATCAAAAATCAAATTTGGAATTCTTGTGTGGTTGAGATCCTCACATGGTTTCATATACATGAAGTAATTTTTATTGCCATATCTTATTTGGCAATTGGCTTTTCCAAAGTGCATACATGGGGCTAAAACAAGATTATAAATTTTCCTTAGATATATCTTTTACTTGATGAAAATTAAGAAGTCTAGTGCGAACCTTACGGTACATAAGTTCAGCCATCGTTATTTTCTTTGGCTTATGAACTATATGGAATATAGCAATTCAAACAACAATATAATTGGTGGCATGGTATGTGAATAATCTGCTACAACCTGAAATATTATATAATCTCTCACAATTTGGAAAGAGAATGAGGCAAAGATCAAGAGCATCCACCGGAAGAGCAAGGTCTTTAGCTAAAGCAAGGCGTGGAGATGTTCCTAAGCCTTCTAAGTCATGTCCTCAGGGAAGTTTCTATCTCTTAATACATTTTAAGAAGAATAGCTAACCTTGATTAGACTTTAAATCAGTATGTTTTTATGATTCAATGATTTATGATATCATCGTCCCATTGGTAAGTCATTATTCATGGACTAAAAATCTCATGGGGCAAACATCTTGGTGTTATTCACCTTAGCCATAGCAAGCATGTACTACAATGCATAGAATATCTTTGGCAAAGTTCATGGGGGATCCCCTCATTCAACCTATTTTGTAAAACAAACAAAATCTTGTTGACAAAGCTGTGCTATCTTATATTAAGATTTAATATGCATTCAACATGATTTTTGTATGCTACTTTCAAAAAAGGCATATCCTAGAATTGCTAGCAAAAACGTTAGTGCTAGAAATATACTCTTAGTACCAAATGCGATACCAATATAATTTGGGTATACATATATATCTGCATATATTATTGATAGTTTGACAAAGTTGATTTATTGAATACCAATCTCTGACCTAATACTAATATGAAGGTGAATTCTAACCTTTCACAACATGTTAGTACATCCCATGAAGGAAGTGTAGCAATTCCTTTGGAGTTTCCCTCAAGAATTATTTGATCTACACATTAATTCTACAAACCAGATAAGTGTCCAAAAACAATTTATTTTCTTTCGCGTGGGCTACGGGTAACCCACGAGCTCGGGGGGCTAATGTTGAAAGCCAAAATTTCACAAAAAGCCAATTCCATGAAAAATAAAGAAGGCCCAATTCAAGCAGCAAGAAGAATCAACATTAAGGCCCAATTTATGTTCAGATTTACAGCAAAAAGGTCATCAAAAAGTCCAGCAAAATCCAGTGAAAGAACTGGGCGGGATACCTGAGAGAGGCTGCTAGAGGCCCGGGATCCTCGGGTAATGCAGCAGATTCTTGTGGGATTGAAACAGCTCAAGAGAGGTACCACGAAATACAAGAAAGGAAGAACAGATATGTCCTTCTCAAGCACCCAGTGGTACAGCAAAGAACCAGAAACTTGGAGAGTGACAATTCATGAATAAAAAGCTGGTACATCGAGATACCCAGAATGAAGAACTATAAAGGGAAGTGGCTGGGAAAACTTTCAACCCAGCAGGAATGGATTCTGCTCACTTGGGAAAAATGACAACAAGAAGGACAGCTAAAAAGCTTAGTCTAAAAGGTAAAAAGCCTTGAAAGAAGAAAGGGTGAAGGTTAGCTCTCCAAGGACGCCCCGGAATGGAAAGTCAGCAAGTGACTTTTAGAGAAACAGTATTAAAAAATGAAAACTATGAGAAAAAAAGGAAGAGATGAGCCCCTAAGAAAATGTCACAGACGAGCTACGAGGGGCAAAAGAGAGAAATCACTAGTACCTCAGAGCCTTAGAAAACACGCTATAAAAGGAAGAGAAAACCCATGTTGAAAGGGGGGATTTTCAGTAGGAAGAATATCAAAACAGAGTCATTAGAACTCAGTAAAATTTAAGAAAAACAGAGGAATGTCTCCGGTATCCCGAAAAACACCACTATAGCACATACTTGGATTCAAAAGGATTCAAACTTTGCAAGTCTTAGAGGCTTGAATAGCCATCAAAGTTTGTAATTTTTGAGCTTATTTGAACCTTGTATCACATTTTAGTGAGCATACTTGTAATCCACAATCAAGAAAAATAGTGAAATATCTCATATTGATTTGAGAATTTCTAACATTTACTTTGCATGTTTCTTTATTATATTATCTTCCTTTATTGCTTCTTGCTACTCAATACATATATATTCTTGCTTGTAAAGCTGAGTCCCTGCCCAAGCAAAGCCACTCGGACTTGAGTTCCAAATCCCACAAGTCTTGTGCAAAAGCATAAGTCTGTGAGAATTGGGGCCAGGATCCTCGTGGCTGAATCATTCTTATGAAATTCATTTACATATATGTATATGTATTAATATATATATATATATATATATATCCTAATCTAAGAAACTAACAATTATTTGAAGATATGTGCATTGTATAGTTGTTCTTGTGTAGGACCTATAGAGGCAAAAGGAAATGACAAAACTTCATTGCATAACAAGCATGGAGAAAGATTGTATAGTGCAGAACCAGAGATTCGGGTTCTTACAGGCCTAATACGCCCGGGATCCCACGACAAGACGCCCGGGAGGAATCGCATTTTTGCCTTGAGGAGATTTATGTGACTTGCGCACAACTTGGTTCGTAATCAGCCCCCATTTAGCTGCGGTGAACCAAGCCCAGTCCACCAAAACACAACTATTTGGCCCAGGATCCTTGGGCCTGTGTGCTAAAGAAAAAAGCACTCTCACACACATTTTTGTCATGAATCAAGTAACTTGGTGTAGTTCTTGTTGGCTTTGCTTAGGGAGGCGAATAAGTCATCCCTAAAAGTTACAAGAATATAAATTGAATATTTATATTACCACAACTTTTGAGGGAAAGTGAGGCATTTCTTTAGCAACTTTGTTTCTCAAAAGAGATTTGTTCTATAGTATTTGGAATCTTTGGATGTGCTTCATTTTCTTGGTAATAAGTTGCTCCTTTTGTAGGAGTATTAGGAATTATGTTCTTCTGTAGTAGGGCATTGGGAATGAACACCCAAGTCAATGCCTTATTCTTGGGGTCTTGGTGGTTAGAAATTTCCTCCTGGGGTCTTGGAATGAAGAAAAAAAAGTGTTCACTCCCCTGGTCCCTTGACTTCCCCCTTCTTTTATTATTATTATTTGGGATGTGCTAATGAGTGCTCTTAGAGCAATGGTTAACAATCTATTTTAAGAAAGTTTTGATATCATTTTTATGAGAAATGAAAAAAACTGTTAAAACATTATTATTATTATTGTTATTATTATTTTTTCATAAAACCTTTATTTAAATAGATTGTTAACTATTACTCTAAGAGCATCCATTGGACCATTAGCATTTTCCTTATTATTTTTATGAAAATAAAACTTTATTGCAAAAGTCCAAAACTAATGCAGACTACAATAACAACACCAAAAAGGCCAAAACATACGGCTTTTGAGACCATTCAAACTTGGAGGGTGATCATAGAATGACGAGGAAAAATACTCTTTTCTATTTTAGCTATCTTCATACTCTTGGTTTCAAGTTGACCAGTCAACATTCAACCATAGCTTCCTTTGTAGTTATAACATAATAACATTAATAAACTCACACTTTTATTCCCTCCATAAAATTTCCACATTTACTACAAGAATGTTTAATCCTATTTCCTATACAAACTCATATTAATGGTCTATTTATCACTTTTACCATGATTGTAAAGTTGGCTTGTGTTGATACAGTTTTTGATTTTAACACGTAGTGTTCAAATGGAACTTTAAATTAGGAAAGATGTCTTGTCAAGCTTTAAATTGATGCTATTTCCAAGAGGAAGGGGGACGGATTAAGATCAAGAGCAATTAATCCACTTTTCTCTCACATAATTTTTTACATTTTTAATTTTTTAACTTTCCTTTAATATATTTAATTTAATAATTGAGATTAAAAGTCGATTTTTTCAATTTTCAACCTCAGTAATTGATCACAATTGCATAAGGTGCGGTACCCAGTCATATATGGGCTTGTCAGAATTAGGGGGTTGATCACATATAGCCATATAGGCTTGGCCTTCAAGTTTCATATACAAATGAAGGCTTCAAGATAATGTTGTATTAATGGTTAAGCTTTTATTGTTTTCCAATATCAGGATTATCTTTTGTTACTCTGCCTCCACCTTATATTTACAAAATAGATGCTATAATACAACTATACACGATACACAAAGGGTTGAGTTGTTGACAGCAGCAGTTAAAGATTGAAGGTATAAATACTTATTTCTAGGATGATAATTACTGTTTGCTTGAAAATTCTCTTATAAATAATTAAATATACTTTTGTCCTACTCTATAGACTAAAGGGCATTAAAAAGTGTTGGGTTACAAGAGTAACAAGACACACTCTAAACAAACAGAAAGATTTTTATATTTGCTAGGGTTGCTTCATTAAGAAGAGGTAATATATCCTGTCAAGTTGAATTTTGAATTCAAAATGCCATGTGGAGTTTGTGAAACCTTTAAAAGTAGAATACGAATTCTTACACTTCACTTCTGATATAATCTAGAACAGAGCTTTAAGTATTACTCTTTGCTCATTTCTTATATAAAGTAAGAATTGCTAGGACTTGATTTTAATTCATTAATTTGTAAACAGATTCAACAACATGAAATGCTTGTTTTTATGATCAATGCATCTTTATTCATAATAGACCAGCTTTAGTACTGTTTACACATGAATAAAAGATGTAAGACAGATCTTATGTGCAGAAATTGGGAGATTTCTACAATTACTATAGGTGGGCTAATTCTTCAGTTTTAGTTTTTGAGGAGCATAAGGTAGAGTGAATATGTATTATAGGGTCAATCAGTTTTAGGCAGAACTTCCTAGAAAATGCTACTTGATGATGAATAGATCGTTAGTTTATTATGATCGTTTAGATGGAAGCCGTCGCTGACCAATCCAATCTTTTGCAATTCGTGGACGAATGAAAGGTAGTGGTTCGCCGGCGTTGTGCTTGCAAAAAGGTCTCCGATGCCAAAGTTAGGAAAGATTGACAAAGGAGAGCAATGAGAATAATATACTAGAGTGTTTTTCTTACCCCCACCCCTCTCGGGGTTCAGTCTTTATATATGTGTGTTTACAGGTGGGTTCTTCTAGCCGTTGGTGGAGCTTTGATGGAAGCTTTAATCTTGCCTGGTAACGCCTTTGCAGGGTGTTAATGATGAGCTGCCCTTCCCAACGGTCTAAAGGTTGATTAATGCCTTGTAACGGCTCCTCGAGGAGTGGCAACGAGTGTTCATGTCCCAGAGCGACGACCTTTTCCCTCGGGACGGTTTTGTTGAGATCGTCCATGACCGGTATTGTATGGACGATTATAATTTGATCGGGCGTATCACTACTCATTGCAATGTAGTCCATGTGGAACTGAGAGGATGAACTTTCAGGTTGTGTATCTGACTATTGATTATTGATTGAACATAATAAATTGGACTAAGAACCTCTTGCTTTTGCTGCTTATGAATGGGATTCAGTTCATGTACTCGGAACTTAAAATGCCACAGTAGTAGATTTCTAATTAACATTCTTGGTGATACATAATGCATTACATACAGCAAGAACAATAACTAAAGAAAGGAGGTGACCGTTTAGTCATGTTTAACTTTGGCAAGAAGCTATTAGCTATCAATATTTTTATTTCTTTTTTCTTTGTTTAAATAAGTTTTTATTACTATCTGAAAATATGTTTTTTTTATAGGTAAAATAATAGGTATATTAAATCACATCTCTGAAAGAGTATTTATTTTTATTTTTATGTGCTTCTCATTATGTTGTTATTAAAGAAATGGAAGTCTTGGTCAAGCTTTGTATAGCATCAGGGCTTTAAGTAGTTCAAGAATTCCCAAGGTCGAGTAATTGTTAATTCATCAAAACAACAGTTACTTGTTGTCTTCCATTTTACTAGGTTTTCTTGCAATTTGTTTCTAACATTATGTTAATTAGTTGATTCCTTAATGTAGTTCATCCATTGAATATACACATCTTGATGCAGTGACCTTTTTTTTTTTTTTTTTTTTTTTGGAGAGAATTGATGCAGTGACATTGATTGATACATCTGGACAAATAGAACAATAAAAAATTGTCGAGGTACAATCTAGTGGTAAATTTTATTTTTAGTTCTTTTTCTTCTTAATTTGGATTGATAAGTTAGTGTTTAATGTTGAAGATGTAAGAAAGCACAATTTCGAGAGATCCACTTCAAGCTCTAAGAACCCATTTCCAAAGACAACTCCAAGAAGACTCACGACAAGACCATTTTTCATTTTCTTTTATTTGAAAACAGGGACCATTTGAAAAGCTTCATTTGGAATGGACGAAAATGACAGGACCTGAAATCTTCACCCAACTTCATCATGACCAAACAGCAGGCGAAAATGTTTTATTTTTTATTATTATTATTATTATAGATAATTTCAACTTATAGTATCCGATCTAGATGATAACTCTTTATTTTTAGACCAAGACACCAATTAGGTTTTAAGTGTAGGTAAGAATTAAATCCCAGATTTCTTATTCAATTATCAGTGGCAAAGATGTACTTTTGGTTCTTACATTTTATGCCGATTTTTGTTTTGGTACCTACTTTTTAGTCGCGCTACCTAAGTATCCGAAAATGAAAAATCATGTTCTCTTTGGTTCCTACCATCATCCCACTAACAGAAAATTCATATGTGATAAACGAAATGCATAAGTGGCATGTTAGATGCTTATGTGGCTAATAAAATAATAATAATAAATTTTATTTGAATTTTTAAAAATTCCATGTCCGCATTTAAATAAATAAAAAATTGCAAAAAAGTTAAAACCAAAATTCTGAATTTCTAATTTTTTATAATCTTAAATCAGAAATTGTTTTAAACTTTAACTTTAAAACTATGTTTAATTTAAACGATTTTATTTTGTCATTAGACCATTTTATGAAGTATCAACCATGATCTGGGTTGAGAGAGAGAGAGAGAGAGAGAGAGAGAGAGAGAGATGTGGTCACACTATGGCGCAAGTGCTCCCACCCGTGAACTGGCAATGGCTTTCTCGTGGGGAATATGCCTCAACCTAGAATGGACCAGACGAAGGGTGTAAATAGAGTTTTCGCCTTGATTAGATCTAGGAATTATATATATAGCACCCTTATGTGAAGGCCTAATTTTATCAAAGCACGTGTTTGAAGTTTAGATATGGGGATGGGAAGGTGATAGACACCCAACCCCACCCGACCCATAGGTCGGTTTCCACTCATTGTGTTCCAAATTCTAATCCTATCAAAGGGTTTTCTAATAGGTTATCTTATAAACACGCACATACTAACAAGAATCTAGCATACAAAACATGGCATCTTAGTTATAGCATTCATGGCTCAAGGACTTATCATTCATCTAGCATGGTATTGACATTCACACATCCCAAGGCAACAAGTATATCAAGGCAATAACATCAACATGGCATTAATCAAACATACTCAAGTATTCAAGCATAGCGTCATAGCATCAACCAAGTACTAATCAATCATCTCATGTTAAACAAACAAATCAAATGCATGTTCATATGATTATGCATGACTTACCTCACTACATCACAGTACTTATATATCAATGCATGTTCATGTTATTCTTCGAAACATATGAACCCTAATTATTAACCTAGCAATTAAAGCATATTGAAGTTATTGTTCTACTGACCTTAAAGTTAAACGTGCATAACCTAGACTAAACAGAATCTAAACATGTGATATGAAAGCTTGAAAATGTGTTAAAACACAAGAGCTTGTTTAGACCCTCAATTAAAAATTACGGCTTGGTTGCTTTTACTTTAACTTATCTAAGTGCGAAACAAGAGTAAATGAAGCGCAATAAACCGATAAAACTACTCTAGTGCATAAACATGAACAAGCAATAAAAGTAAAGCACAAGAGTAAGGGAAGAGAGATGCAACCACAAGATAACACCAAGACGTGTTATCAAAGAGGAAACCGAAGAACTCAGTGAAAAACCTCTTCCCTGTCCTCTAAGCGGTAAATCGATCCGCTAGAGAATAAAGTTGGAGTACACGAATAACTAAAGACCCTCTAAGCCTAGTCTACCCAATGTACTTGAGCCCTTCAAGCTCCCGCCACCGACCGACTTAACGAAGCCATGTCTTCTCTAGCTCTCCAGATCCCGCAATACACCCGATTGTATCCGCCAAGCCTCATCGGCTTCTTTTGGCAAATCTCCAAAGTTTCCCAAGCTCCAAAACACTCTCTACACTCTGAAAATGTGTGGGTTGTGTTTGGGTACAAATCTCCTCTCAAGGTATGACAATGAGAGAGGGAAGAAGAAGAGGTTAGAATGATTTCTCACTAAGAATGAGTAGCTCTTTCTCTATAAGATGGGTGTGTGTGTCGTAGAAAACCTATTTAGGGTTTTTCTCTCTGAATGACCTCCTTACAATTTCTGTGGGTAATGAAAGTATATATAGTATAGGTGAAGAGTAAGAAAGTCACACTTAAAAATTTTCTAGGTAGAATGTTTAGCAAGTATCTCGCAGGAAGGCCTTACCCGCGAGATACTCACGAAACTAATGACCTGGCATGACTCTTCAACTTCTAGTCATGTGCTTCTCATGTGGCTACTTCGCGGGTTAGCTTCTCGCAAGCTTCTCGTAAAATCCACTTGATCTTCAATTAAGCTTGAGTCTTCACCAACTTTATACTAAACAAAATACAATAAAATCCCACAAAATTCAAGGAACAAAATTAAATTAATTACAACACTTTTTGTCATGGAATAAAACTAACATAAAACATAGTTGTAAATCATAACTTTACAATCTCCTTATTTGGCTATTTCGTGACAAAACACCCTAAAACAGACTCTAGACTTAAACATGAGTTTGGGAATAATGGCAAAACTCATTCACACCTAAATCTAGAAGTTGTGATAAACTTGAAACATATATACTTGTAACCTGAAACACTTGCACAAAACACATTAGACCCTTAAGGTAAATCAAGTGAAAAAAGGACAAGTATAATGTAATAAGTAAAATGCGATCAAGTAAACATGTTGTGAAACATATGGGCAACTTGATCAAATACGTGACAGTCATATGGAAATGACTACAATGATCATATAGCAAAGAAAATGATCATCCAAACATGCAACCAATAAAGCACAATAGCATAAGGATTTAAGCAAGTCCAACACATAAACACGATGCAATGAGAGCTGTTAGGACATATGTAAATCATGTTAGGAACATATGTCATTACGGAATTGGCTAATCCTTTGACAAAACGCACTTTACTTGTATTTGGGTAGATGTAGGATGGGTTTAGTACTTCAAGGAACAAGAGTTCAAGTCTAGTATTGAAGCCATGCAAATTTGTCCAAGAAACAAGTGAAGAAATGCTAATTCATTAAAACTCAACAGCTCTCGATACCTCTTGATAGACCAAGAATGTATTGATCCCTTGTAATAAATTAACCAATTTATTTAGCCAAGTTAATTAATTAATTCAATTAACATGCAAAACGCGTGGTAGCACAAACAAATCACCAATTAACAAAAGTGTAGCTTCATGACGAGGAGGCCCAATCAGAGTTCTCAGAGAGCTTTTCATGACGAGGCATTCATTTGGAACACCAAGTCGTTCTGTCAAATTTTTTTGACACCGACCTACCCACTGTCACCTATAGTAGGGGTTAGGAGTCACTGTGTGGCATTCCCATCACATGCCCTTCCATAATCATACAGAATTTTACTCCAATATGCACGGAATTGATACTTCTGTACCTCATTTTTTCTCTTGCGTTCGAGGTATGCGCATCATAGTTACTCCGGAGATTGTCTCCGAGGTACTACACGTTCCTAGGGTAGAGCATCCCGACTACCCTGGCTATGAGCGTCTGAGGATAGTGTCCAAAGACGAACTTTTGTCTCTCTTTTGTGAGACACCTTCTTCTTGGGGTGATTGTCAAAACACCCCTTACTTAGGCTTTGCAAAAGGTCCGAGTTTCCTTAACATGGTGATGGCATTCGTTCTTCATCATTTGTCTCACTATAACACTATCACAGAGCCTCATGTTCGATTTTTGTTATCCCTCTTAGAGGATATCTCTATCGACTTCTCTTCTCACTTTATTCTATCCCTTATAGATGTCTATAGGGATATGGTGACCCGTGATATGCTTAATTTTCCTTCGGCTATCACGCGGATCCTTTGCCATTTTTCTCTCTCTTTTCTCGAATCCCCTTATTTCTCGGTCATGGGTGCCATAGATAAGGATATCGTCGGATGGAGTGAGGCTCGGCTCCAACCGAGGCGGCCTCGGATAGGGACAGCTGCTCCTCCGCCTTCTACCGCTCCTTCATCTTCTGTAGGTGGAGTGACACTTGAGGCCATCATAGCATAGCTTGTGCACATGGATGCTCGCCTTGACACTCTCAATGATGAGTTTTGTTAGGTAAACACTCGTATTAGTCGTATCGCATGACGACAAGTTGTCATGGGTGGTTTCACTGTCACTTCTTCTCCATCTCCACTGGCATCCTCGGATGAGAGTGACGATGGCTTCGGTAGTAAGGATGCTGATGAGGATGATGGTGCTAGCTTGCCCGGTGATGAAGAGTTGTCTACTTGATGTAATTGCCTTTTGTCACTTGTGACAAAAAGGGAAAGTAGTTTTGAGATGAGAGTAGTCATACTTATAGGGGGAGGGTTAGTATAGGAGATTTTGTGATAGGGGGAGTGTGTATATGAGGGATGTAGTGAGGATTTTTGTATATTTTCTTTTCTTTCTATTTTAGAATATATTATCTCTTGTACATTTGGTCTAGTGACCATTTGACATACATTGTACTTATATTTGGTTTATATATATTGATGTATGTTATTTCACCTATCTCTCCATGTGTTATTTCTTTTTGAGATCCGATGTCCCACGAAGGTATCGAAAAATCCTCTTAACTGTTTGCCAATGAACAGGTCCTGGATTACTTTGATAAGACTAACCATACCAATCGCAAAACATAGCATAGGGAACTCTTGCATACAACATAGCATACATCAGACTTCCAGCTGCACTTGCATAGGGAACTCTTGCCATTTCTCTCTTTTCCTTTTCTGATTTAGGGCAATCTTCAAGGCTTAATGTATGTCCCTTCTCAATTAGAATGTCTACGGGTTTGGAATTATGCATACGAAATCGCTCTAAGATCATCTTTATATAAGTTTCTTGAGACAAACCAAGAAGCTTCTCCGAGCGATCCTTGAAGATCTTAACTCCAAGCACATAATTAGCCTCTCCCATGTCCTTCATTTAAAAAATAGAGGACAACCACCTTTTGGTGGTGACAATCACCTTCATATCCTTTCCAACTAACAAAATGTCGTCCACATACAAAGACAGGATAAGTAAACTCTTTCCTGATTATTTGACATACACACAATGGTCTTCTTCCATCATTTCGAAACCAATCGAAAAAATAGCCTTATGAAATTTGAAATACCATTGTCTAGACACTTGCTTTAGGCCATAAATGGAATGCTTAAGGCGGCACACTTTGCACCCTTGCTCCTTGACCTCAAAACCAATAGGTTGATCCATATAGATCTCCCTGTCTAGTTCTCCATTAAGAAATGCAGTCTTTACATCCATTTGGAAGAGTTCCAAATCCAAATGTGCAACAATAGCTAGAATAAAGCGAATAGAGACAAATCTCACTATTGGGGAGAAAGTCTCTTCATAGTCTATCCCTTCTCTTAGGTATAGCCTTTCGCCATGAGACGAGCCTTATATTTTTCAATTGATCCATCTACCTTGTGCTTTATTTTTAAAACCCACTTGTTTCCAATGGTCTTGCGCCTAGGCGAAAGGTCAACCAACTCCCAAACTTGATTCTTTGCCATAGAATCCATCTCATCTCTCATAGCAACTATCCATTCATGTGAAGTAGGTGAAGTTAATGCTTCCTCATAGGAAGCAGGCTCATCAAGGTCAAGTGAATCACATATAAAAAATTCCCCTCAATCTCAAAATGATGACGTGGAATAGTTCCACGTTCACTTCTACGTACCTTGGATCCTTGTGTGTCACTATCTAACGGTTTGCTCCCACTAGGAGCCAAATCACTCCAACTATCTTTGGTGATTTTTGGATGAAGTTGTGATTCTCCACCCTTGCCCAAAAATGGTATGACACCTTCAAGTTCTTACAACTCATAAAGCTCAAGATCTTGTTTTGCTTCACTAATGCTTGGAAAATCATCTTCAATGAAGTTGACATCACGAGACTCTATCTCAGTCATTCCACCATCAAAATGTTCACCACACATTACATACCCCTTTGAGCTTTTTGAATATCTTATAAAGGTTTTCTTACTTGCTCTAGGGCACAATTTCCCATACTTATGGGAAGTACTATGAACAAAACCTGCACAACCCTAAGGTCGCAAGTTCTCCAAATTAGGTTTTGCACCAGTCCATAACTCATATGGTGTTGTGGGAACTGACTTAGAAGGCACACGGTTAAGGATGTAGGCAGCAATCAACAATGAATCCCCCCAAAATGAAATTGGTAGGTTAGCTTGCGCCATCATTGATCTAACCATCTCTAATAGAGTACGATTCCTTCTCTTTACAACACTATTTTGTTGTGCAGTACCAGGATTGTCAATTGCCTGTGTATCCCTTTTTCCTCACATAGTTCCCGAAACTGTTTAGACAAATATTCATGACCCCTGTTAGTTCGAAAAACCTTTAGGTTCCTTTCTTTCTGATTCTCAACCTCCGCCACAAAGCACTTAAAACAATCTAATGCTTCAAAGCAATGGGAGATCAGATAGACATAACTAAAACATGAATAGTCATTTATAAATGTGAGAAAATAGGAGGCGCCATGGTGTGCCTTAACATTCATAGGTCCACATGTGTTCGAATGGACTAATTCCAAAGGATAAGTTGCCCTTGGAGCCTTACCAAAAGGCTTCCTACAAGCCTTTCCAGCTAGACAAGGTTCACACATAGGTAGGCTTACATTAGTGATAGACCCCAATAGGCCTTCTCTAGCTAGTCTAGCCAATCTATCTTTTCCTATGTGTCCAAGTCTAGCATGCCACATTACAGAATCAGAAACATTATCATTATGAGCAATAAAAGAAAAAGAGGAATGATCTAAATCCAACATAAAGAAATTACTAGCTAAATAACCATGTCCATACAAGGTTTTATTTAAATAAAAATCAAAGCGAGGACCAACGAAACAGAAACCAAATCCAAGTCTAAGCATAGTAAGTACTGAAAATAGATTACATTGGACACCAGGTGCATGAAGCATATCATGAAGAAGTAATGTACGTCCCAGACGCAATTTGAGCTAGTAGGTTCTAACTCCTATGACTTCTTCTTGAGCTTCATTACCCAAAATAACGTCTTGTGTGCCTATTGTCATCTTTTTGTAATCCACACACCCAACTCTATCTACGGCTATATGTTTGGTTGCTCCTGAATCTACAATCCACCTACGAATAGTATGAGCAACAAAAACATGTGTACAAACATAAGTAATAGTAGAGTTGTTAAGAATGGATACCTTCTTCGGCTTAGTGCCTCACAAGCGAAGTGGCCCTTCTTACCACAGTTGTAGCACTTGATCTTTGCCTTGTCCTTCTTAGCACGCTTGCCCTTTTGGCGCTTTGCTATCTTGCCTTCTTTAGGCCCAAGGTTACCAACTCCTTTGGCATTCCTCCCTTGCCCTTTGCGTTTAGGCTTGAATGCCTTCTCACGCCCAAATTGGGCGATAAGGAAGGTGTTTTGGTGCTCCCCCATGCACTCTGCTTCAAGCTTGAGATGACGAGAAATATTAGCAAAAGTCTTGATATTCTCACTATGTGTCAAAACAAGCTTCATTTGACCCCAAGTAGGTTCAGCAAGGTGAGCGTATCACCGCTGCTGTGACTCGTTGTTCATCAAAGAGATTATTGCCAAGCAGCCTTTAGGTCACGGATCAATGCAGACATTGTCCTTAGATGTTCAGCTATGCTATGCTTTGAATCCATAACATATTGCTCAAACTTCAAAGTAAGAGCTCGCAACCTAGTTTTCAAGTCCCTTCATAGGCAATCTTAAGCTGGTTTCGCATCTCTTGGGCATGTGGGTAGTCCTTAAACTCCCCAATAAGATCATTGTGCATCTTTGCTCAAAGCATAGTGAAGTGTACACAACGATCTTTCCTAACCCGAGACTCATAGGACTCTAAGTCACGGCGATGTTGGGCAGTATTCCCATTTTCAGGTCGCATCATCACATTGGTTAGGGTTTCAAGTACCTTTTGTTCATTAAGTAGATATTGAATTTTTCTATGCCACATATCATAGTTGGTTCCATCTAGTTTCTCTCCCTTTGTTAGATCAGCAACTACATTCTTAGTGGCCATGTTCACTACATTCATTACACAAGTTGACATTAGCACATACATTTTTAAATTTTATTTCCAAAAATCCAACTAGACCATGATATTCCTTTCTACATAGTGAGATCAAAAATTTCGCTAAGCTCATAATCATCTCTCACTATGTAAATTGGAATAACACATCTAATTGATTTTAAATAAAATTTTGTGAAGAATAAAACATCACACCATCCACATATTAAATCATACATATAACATCTGTCCATACATCTTTGTGCACAACACATTGTGCATAGGCTCCACTATAAGCCCTATTGGTAATTTCATACAACATACTAAGACAAAATTTGAAAATTATAGGTAACCGTGAAACACATCCCCTTACATGGCTTCCAAAATTAAATTACATAGCCTTAAATTATATTGCCAAAAACAATGGCCCAAAAATTGCAAAAAAAAAAAAAAAAAACATTGGCCCAAAAAATTACATATTTAAGTACCCTACTACAAGGATTCTACTTGTAATTAAAAAAAATTTGGGGATGCCACATTACCAAATAATTTCAAAAATTGTCTTATCCCTCCACAATAACAATAAATAAAAAATATATATGTTGCATAAATTACCAATATAATTTCTAACTATAGAGATGAGCCAAAGAGTCTCATAAACCCTTTGGACACATATTCATCACATAATGCATTCATATAATATCAATTCAATCATATCACAATATGTTAAAAAGACATCATAAATTAATACAAAGATTAAAACCATGCATAATCATACAGAAAATTAGAAAACTAATTTCACAATTTTCTCATATTATCACAATTCTATTTTAACATCACAGTAAAAAACAATTGCCACTACAATTTACATATATGTCATATTAGAAAAAAAAATGTGGTCTAAACAAAATTAAGAATATATAGTGTTTTACTATAAATTAAAATAAATAATAAGAAAAACCACTGTGCATGTTATAACATTTGATTTTGATATAATTTTCTATATTGTTATAACCTAATTCCTTCAGTAAACTATGTTACAAATCCACACAACATTTGTAAATAATATTACAAACCCACACAGCCACTTGCGTGTGGCTTATCACTTGCACAGTTTCCTTGTTAAAGGAAACAACAACAATTTGTGTGTACTTATACACCAATGTGATCTGCACAATATCCTTGTTAAAAGAAACAAGGATAATGTTGTGTTCAAGTGTAACTAATACTCTAACATCAACGTGGGGCTCTTTCATTTTATTATTATTATTATTATTATTTCTATTTAGATAACCACTCAAACAATTAGTGGTTAGTGGAGCCCTCCAGGACTCATAGCCAAAGCAAATCTTGGCGATGAATAGTGAATACACAGTTATTCACTTGGTCTTCTGTGTAGGACTAACAAAATGGGGTGTTCCATTTTAATCACAACTTCATCATTTAAAGTCTAAATTAAGCATGTAAACTGTCGTTTTAAAGCTTATGGAATGTACTTTCAAACCATTAAAAAAAATTTGACGTTAAACAAGATTTAATGGGTCAAAATAAGCCTATAAATTTCGGATTACATGTAAACAATCAAAAAAATTACAGCTTTTTATTTCTCTCTCTACATGCCATAACATGCTTCTAAAAATCACAGATCTGAAAATTAAAAATTACTAAAACTTTTAATTTTAGCATGCATATAGGATTGCATATATTAGAGAGCATGGCATCATTCAAGAGTGAAAACAAGCATAAAATGGCTCTGATACCAATGTTGAATAATTATATATTTTACTAGAGGTCATATAGACACATACCTTTGGTGGAACAGATCACCAAATTGCCGGATCTTGTTCTTTGCTTGCTTTATGAACTCCTCACGATCTCCTTTGTGGAACACCTCCAAGTCGCAGGAGAGGCTACTAGAGTCTCTCCTAATTTCCACGCTCCAAATTCTAGTGAACAGTAGATGGTGTTCCGGAGATATGGCTTATTTTGAGAGAGCACTCAAAAACTATACGTATGTTCACTCACTATATCTATCATTAATATGTAGGAGTATTTTAAATACTAGTAGAGATTCATTAACTATCGGATATATGTGATCCCTAAAAGATCTCATCTGTTAAATTTAAATTACTCCACTACTGAGGTGGGTTGCTCTTAGTTGTCCTTTAGTGTGGACAAAGATTTCGGCCTTGAGTATCTTTACCAAATCAGGCTCGTTGACAAGGTTAAGATTCGGGATTGTAGAGTACTTATCTGCAAATTCGCCAAAAGTAAAAACACTATTAGAAAGCAACATAGATAAAATAAGAACTAATTTAAAAGTAAAAATGGAAGAAGTAAGCATCGAAAGTGTTAGTATGAAAGGGGATATTATTAGAGTAAAAAACCTAGACCTAAACATTCCACCTGGTTTCCCATCTCGTGTTGGGCAATGAAGTCCATCATGCCACTCCCTTGAGATAATTAAGAAATATTTGTCCATACTTTTATTGGAGTCAGGGAGACATGATATAAGTTTGACCGTAGGGACTCTAGTTTTCATATAGTAGCCTTGGCTTGTGAGTTTGTGATGATTGTAAACCCAATTAACGTTGTGGTGAGTAAGGTTCACATTCATCTTTTTGTTAAGGGCATCTACACTACCTAGAATCCTAAACATATTAGGAGCACACTGACTAGGGGAAAGTCTATGGACAATAAGGTAGTCCCTAGTCGCTCTACCCACGGAGATTCTCATCCCTCCCTCTATAAAGGTAATTATAGGGATTACCGCTTCCCCTTCTTGCCTCGGGGCATGCCATTCCCCTCGGTGATAATATCTAATGGAAACCCCGGTTGGAATATGGTAGCGGGCTTTAAAGCTCTCTATACCCTTTTGGGTGTCTACTAGATTAGCAAATCTACCCATTTGGAAAATAATTGAAGATGTTAGGAAGACGAGGTGAAACTAGAGAGGCCGAGGAAGAAAAGGTTTTAAATTTAAGAAAAAATGCTAAAGGTAACTTACGAAGGTGAAGAAGGGCTCTTCGGACTAGTTCTTGAGAGTTGAAAATGCAAAAAGTGGAATAGCTAGAATCTTCGAGTAATATATATAGGGGAGAGCAAAGTAAGTGGGAGAGTTCCCGCCCAAATCCCCATAAAATTTCTCCACCGCAGATTTCCATCATACCATAGAACGTGGGGACAGAGCGCCATGTGAAATAAATGTTGAAGCGTCCTAGATGCCGAAGCATCGGGAGCGTGCTTCTTGGTAGTTGAAAAGATGCCCGCACGAAAAAGATGACGTAAAAATCGGAAGGATAATTATTGGAAGATTGAAATCCCCTTTTTTTCCCGAGGAGTAAAAAAGTGAAATTTCGAGGGGCTATTGTAGGGATGAAAGGCCCATAAATGGGTAATGGGCCATGGCTCGTGTTCGAGGACATTAAATAATCTGAGGACAGGTTGATGCTAATGGAAGCATACAAGTTAATGGTCCGTGGGAGAAGTCTGGTCATAAGGAGTTGGGAGTGTAATTCGAGGAGAAACACCTCTTCGGCTAAGCAGAGAAGAGGTCCAAGGTCCGACCCTTTGTCAAGAACAAGGCAACAAGTAATCATGCTAGCAAGGATAAGCATTAGATAGGAATAAGACAAAAGAGAGCTGGGAAATATCTGAGGAGAAAGCTCCTACCACCGCATTGAATGCTCTGCAGCTAACTCCTTGGCCACATTAATGTGGAGATGATACATGAATAGTACCATTTAGCCTTACTGCTACCCATAAAGAGTTCAGAATGTCTTTGATGAGACAAGTATCAAAACAAGTAACCTGATCTATACGTGGAGGGCTAAGATGGAGTGAAGAAGGGGAATATAAAGAAGAAAAACCCCGTTACAAGGTGGATCATCAGATAATTTTTAGAAAAATCACTGTACACTCAAGAACTGTAATTTTGTTCAAGTCCTAGAGAAATATATAAAAACAACCTTCCTCGGACTTTGCTAAGGAGGATTTTCCTTACACAAAACTGTTTATTTATACTTTCAAGCAACACTTAGCCTACTGTGATTGTTGTCCAACTTATTGAAGTTTAGTTTCTAGCCCACTCTCTACAAATTTATTGTTTTGAGCTCTTTGGGCCTTAGTCCATTTTACTTTGGCTTTGGGGAGCAAAACGTGTCCTTACATTAGTTATTACTATTAGTCCTTAATTATTATTATTTTTTGCTTTTGTTTTTAATACTAAAATGGTGGGTATGATAAAAGATGTGACGAATAGAGAAATGTGTAATGTAAGCTCATGCAATTAATGAAAGATTAATGAGATAATAGTAAAAATAAGGCAATGTCAACTTTTTTGTTACAGTAAAAAAAACTTAATGAAAAACAATAAAAAAAAAATGCTAAATGAAAAATTAGAGTGCCACATAAGAAGACCTTATGCACTAGGTCTCTACATTTATATATATATATATATATATATTTATATATTTTGATGGCCATATATATTGATTTCAAGTAAAAGTAGTGGTAGAGTTAGGATTTCAGTTTAGTGGAACAAGATCAAAAGACAGTAATAAAAAATAAAAAAATCTAAAAATATTGATTGATATTGATAAGAAAATTATAAACAACAATAATTGTCATACAAAATCTATTAAATTTAAACAACCGTAAAATAAATAAGCAATTGTATATAACTAGTTCATAGTTAAAACAAAATTAGGTTTTTCTTAAAGGTTTTTTATTTATCAATTTTTAGAGTTTTTTTTTTTTTTTTTTTTTTTTTTTTTTTTTAGTGTAAAGGCTTGCTAAAAGCCTAGCTAAGGTAAGAGGTGAACCTAACCTTTTGTTGATATGTTATTAACAATACTTTAATGATTTCAATACTTAAGTTCTTGTATTTTTATTTATTTATTGATTTACCTATTTGGAAAGGTGTTTTATTCTATAGAATTATTTGATTTAACATAGAGTTCAGGCAGGTTAAACACTTAAGATTTCCTGCAGAGTAATTCACTAATTTTGTCTTAGCTAAAATTGTTTAAAATGATTTTCTCTTTTTCTATCATTTAGTAAAATAAAATGTCCAGCGGTTTTTTATTTATATAAAAAAACCTCTTAAGTTACAGACAACATATATATTTTGTAAACATAAATTAAGACTACCATTTTAAGTGTCCTAGTAGTTTGCCGTAACAAAATTGGTGTGAATGAGATTGACAAGAGGTTTTGTGCAAAACAGATGTAAATAGTGATTCAAAATAGTAAGTTAGGAACGGTTTGAAAGATTTAAGAAAAGTAACATCTCGAGTTTTAGAAACTCAAGATTCATATTAGAACTCAAGTCCGAAAGACTCGCTTTGCGAGTGTGAAAATGCCACATAGATCTCGACTCTTTAAGACTTGAGTTTTATGCAAAAAAAAATTCACCTATAGTGGCATTTTTAAGCCTTACAGTGACGTTTTAAAGCCCTATAGTGGCGTTTTCTTGCAAAATTTTTTTATAATTATGAAGTTTAGGGAATCCTATAGTGGCGTTTTTAAGCCCTATAGTGACGTTTTAAAACCCTAACTAAATTTTTTAATATTTATTGTTATTTAGAAAAAAAATTCGATTGACAATCTTCCCCATGATATGGTAACTTGGGCCAGCAACTTCAGAACTGAATAGTGAATACCAGTCCAAAAAGGAAGAAAAGCGAGTAGCACTGCCGAGGTAAAGACCAAGATGGATTCCACCCCTCAAGGCTGGTACAGAGAAAACGTTTTCAAGAAGAAAAACATGGCAGCGATAGGAGTCGTGGTTTGCGATAGTCAAGGCTAGTTGCTGGCAGCTTTGTCTGCAGTTGTTGAGGGTGTGCACTGTGCAGGAAGCAGAGGTTATTGAGGCAATGGCAGTCGTTCTTCGTGATGCTAGATTTGCAATCGAGAGTCGAGACCAGCTTTAACAGTGTTATGAATCGAGAGTGATTCACTATCAGTGATCAATGCCATCCGCGGCACTTCTGAAAACACCTCTCACACTGGGCACATTATTGATGATGTGAATAGCACTCAAGCACTTAACAATGACCTTGAGGAACTGTGAATTTCTTCACCACACATGAGGAGGCAATGCTACTCACGCTGATAATGAGATGAATGGTTTGGCTAGAGGAGATTCCTCCTTCTGTAATTACTGTAATCCAAACTGATGCTCTGTTACTGTTTGTTTCTATTTTAATGGAAAGTTTCTGATCTGATTTTTAAATAATAATAATAATAATAATGTCTCATCTCAAGTTTGTCTCCCCCAAATGATTTTGATACAAATTTCGGGTTAATGTGCCAGGTTGGTGGGCAGCTAACTCTGGAATAGGCCCGTTGGGCTAGTGTGTTACTCACGGGCCTGGACAATACCGGGCTGAACCATGGACCACGAGCATTTTGGTGACTTTAGATTACGGGGAGACTAGCGCATGTTTTCCTAAGCAGGAAATCATTGCAAAAATGAATAGTAATGTTATAGTCATATAAATCATTTTACAATATTTTTATAAATTATAATTGTTGCTAATTTTTACTGATTTTTATATAGGCTCATCATTAATATCATTTTTTCATTTATCAATAAACATTCACCACATCCTTCTCAAAAAAAAAAAAAAAAAACTCATCATATCAGTTGTTTGTAAAATAATTTGTAACGCTAATATTTTTCAAAAAAGAATCTTAAAAACCACATTATTAAGATGTAGTTGTAAGACTAAGACTACTAGACTAGTATGCTGCACATACATCCATTTAACAATGGTCTTAGATAATTGTGATGAGAAATCATTTTCAAAGATCCAATTGCTAATACTATCTCTAGTGACATGGTCGATGTTTACTGAATTGTGTTTGTTAGGATAGAACTAGACATCCCATTAAAGAAAGGGGAATGGCTTTCCAAATACTTAATTGGCCCAATTGATGAAATCAGGGTGTGTGAATTATGATGGCTTATCCCTGGTAGAGCTTATTTTCTCCTTTTGCTAGGTCCATACTTCATCAGATACAAAGATCGTCCCACCACTAGTTACACCCTATATTCTATATTACAGGTTTCCATATTAAATTTCCTATTTTAAAGGCAAGACTTTTAGGTAGTAATTCCAGGGGACTTCCTTTGGCATATGGAATGAGAATGAAGGTGGCGATTGGAATAGTACTTCTGAGGCTTGTGAGATCTGCCATTCCTGCCCTTAGTAGAGGACCGGGGTCTCCTTTGTTGGGTATTAATTTTTGAAAACAGGAGAGTTGTTCCAGCTTAAGGTTAATGAAGCTTTCAATGTCATCTTTTAGAGCTCATTGTGTTATGAAAAACAATACTTGTAAACACTCAGAAGGTTCATTATGGAATTGATGAGAAGAGTGGTTAACTTCTAGGTGAAATTTAGACAACTCTTTTTGAGGAACTCTGCAAAATAGCCTATAAACTTCAAAATACAGGTTGCATCTTCACAAAGGGAGTTGAAATAACTAGGCTTGAGTGACTATCTACCATAAAAATAAGTGTCTGAAAAGTCCAACAATCGTGTATAGGAAATCAGTACTCCTGCCTAGTACCGTAAGGTCAAACTTGGTGACCTAATAATGACAGGGGAGTTGGTGATCGAGGCTGAGTTTCTAATCAAGCCATATGAAATAATGACATTCATTGGTTAAAAATGATTTTAAAATGACGGTGAATATATGGAATTAAAATTTATTGATTTTAATTCATCCTTATAGGTGTAACGAAAGTCAAATAAAATCTTAGGTCTCATTGATTTAATTGAAAGTTTATCGTTCATGACCATGCACGCTTTGGAAAAATCCTACAAAATAATTGTAGAATTACTAATTATCAAACCAATTGATTTCTTTTAATAAAAAATAAAAAATATTTATATTGATAATATGGAAGACAATTAGAAATAAAATTGTGGATTTATATCCTTTAAGGTAAACAATTAGAAATAAAATTAGATAAGGGGTAAGAAATCAAAATTTTAGAAGGCTCGTTTAGAGTATCCATTAGTACTTTGACTAGGCCTTAAAGTAATGAGCTGGTTCTATATATCGATTGACACTCGGAGAGGCTAGATTAATACTCAATTTTCCCACCTTCAAACGGTATACATTTTCCTGCCTTTTCTTGTGGAATTTTTTCCTAACCATTTTTTGGTTAAATACATCAATTTTTTTTTTTTTTTTTACTTAAAATGAGATTTCCCAAGTTTTTAGAACTCCAATAATTTTCACAAAAAGGGAAAATTTAACAAAATTGCTCCCTAACTTCCCCTTTTCCTTCCATAATTTAACTAAGAAAATTCTTTTATTCCTTATGGCCTCTTGCAAAACCATGAAATTTCTTTTAACTGGATAAAACATAGACCTTTCCACCCGAGCGGGTATATAATTTTTCAAGTGTATATACTCAAGTCTCTCACAGGGACCCACACCCACTGCTAAAGAAGAGAAAAAAAAAAGTAAGAAATGCATTAAAGCTACATATATTGGGCATTTTAAACAAAACGACGAACTTGGGGTTTTTTTCTCAAACGGATTCACAGAATAGTGTTCTAGCAATAGAAGAGTACTCTTTTGTTAGGATCTATAGATTTATACCTGTGGATTAGTATTAATCCAATGTTACCAATTCACAAACAATCTGAAGACACATGACTTAGCATATACACTAAAAACCAAAACTTGTGTGCCAACACGTCTCTATGCGATGCAACCAAATCATCCACACATTCTATAAATAAACAACGGGAAATTAGTAATTTTCATATGTAGATGTGAGTCGATGATAACAAAACAGGGGTACACTGGGACGACTACTGTCAAGTGCACTGCGGACACATCTCTCGACTAATTTTCATATGTAGATATGGAATAAAAATTTATTGATTTAATTCATCTGTAACGAAAGTCAAAGAAAATCCTACATCTCATTGATTCAATTGAAAGTTTATTGATCATTACCATGCATGCAATGGAAAAATCCTGCAAAATAATTGTAGAATTACTAATTATCAAACCAATCGATTTCTTTTAATAAAAAATAAAAATTAATTGCATTGATAATGAAAAACCTTACCCAAATTAGAATCATCCAAGTCCAAAGAAAGTCTGTTCCGCTAAAAATTTGTGGATTTATATCCTTTAAGGTAAACAATTAGAAATAAAAATCAGATAAGGTGTAAGAAATTAGAAATTTAGAAGACTCATTTAGAGTATCCATTGATACTTTGACTAGGCCTTAAAGTAACGAATTGCCTCTTCCATATATCGATTGACACTCTGAGAGGCCAACTTAGTGCCAGTTTGGTTTGGACGTTTTATCGCATTCAGCGTTTGCGTTTTGGGCATGGGACCCACGCTACAGTAAACGCGTCCTTCTTTTTTTTTTTTTTTTTTTTTTTTTTTTTCATGCGTTTCAGAGTGATGCGGCTACTGTTCATGCATTGTTGCATGAACAAGAATCGCAAATGTTGACTTTTCTATGATGAACAGTGATTCGTGCACTGTTCACAGACCCACAAATTCCACTTTTCAGCAACTTTTTCATTTAAAATGGGTCTCAAGGTACTATTCACACATTTAAAAATATTTTGCTACTGATGTTTTGATTTCATTTTCGGCCAAAGAAAAATAAGCTCAATCCAAACAAACCTTTGTACTCAATTTTCCCACCTTCAAACAATATTCATTTTCCTGCTTTTTCTTGTAGAATTTTCCCCTAACTTTTATTTTTTATTTTTTTTGGGTTAAATACATCAATTTATTTATTTATTTATTTATTTTTTCACTTTAAATGAGGTTTCCCAAGTGTTTAGAACTTCAATATTTTTTCACAAAAAAAGGGGAAAATTTAATAAAATTGCTCCCTCCCTCTCCCTCTCCCTTTTCCTTCCATCATTTAACTACTTATTAGAAGGAAAAAAAAAAAAAATTTATTCCCCATGGCCCTCCTCTAAAACAATGAAATTTCTTTAAACAATGTGACATCATACAAAACATAAACCTTTCCATCCGAGAGGGTATATCATGTTTTGGATGTATACACCAACTCTCTCATAACACATGAGACACGCACTGACTGTCAAAGGAGAAAAAAAAGTAAGAAAAGTATTAAAGCTACTACCATATACAATTATTGGGCATTCTAAACAAAACAACGAATTTGAGTTTTTTTCTCTCAAACGGATTCGCAATATAGTGCTCTAGCAATAGAAGAGTACTATTTAGTTAGGATCTACAGATTTATACCTATGGATTAGTATTAATCCAATGTTACCAATTAACGAAAAATCTGAAGACACATGACTTAGCATATACACTAAAAACCAAAACTTGTGCGCCAAGACATGTTTCTATGTGATATCATCCACACATTCTATATGTTTACAGAGGGAAATTGCGAATTTTCGTGACTAGATATGAATCGATAATAACAAAACAGGAGTACACTGGGACAACTAGTGTCACGTGCAGTGCGGATACATCTCTCTTCTTTTATGAATTAGAAATTTCATTAAGAAACAACGACACTTCCTACAAATACAGCTTGAAAAGAAAATAAAAGAAAATGATAAAACAATAATAACGATAGACTCGAGCCTTGTATGATTCTTTAACACACTAAATAATTATCGCCCATCATCAAGTTCCGATATTTTAACCTGGCTCTTTATGCTATCGTAACATGCAGAGTCACTATTAGCACCACTGAGACAAACATCATCTGGTCTACTGAGTAAGTACTCGGTCTCTTTTGAACTAATACTACCTTTAACATGTGGAGGCTTCTCCATTGCTTTCAAGCCCTCAAGTTCCAATGCAACTTCTTTCATGGTAGGCCTCTCTTCTCCCTTCAAGCTTAAGCATCTCTTCACTAACATGGCAACCTCCATAACTTGCTCAGCATTTCCCTCATTCAACACTCTGCGGTCAAGAATTTCAAACAAGCGATTCTCTTTCATTGCTAAGACAAAATGCATGGCTAAGTTCCTCTCTGCTTCTGGCCTATCAAAAGAAAGTGCTTTCTTTCCGGTTAGTAACTCTGCAAGGAGAACTCCAAAACTATAAACATCACTCTTTTCAGTTAACTGGCTTGATTGAAAGTATTCAGGATCCAAGTATCCAAGTGTCCCTTGCACCAATGTGGTCAACTGAGTTTGATCTAGAGGAACCAGCCTCGAAGCTCCAAAATCAGATACCTTAGCTATGTAATTATCATCTAAGAGTACATTAGTGCTCTTGATATCTCTATGAATGATCGGAGTGGAAGCAGCAAAATGCAAATAAGAAAGTGCCCCTGCAGTCTCTGTAGCTATTTGCAATCGTAATTGCCATTGAAGTGTGGAAGAATGGTCTATGTGGTGTATATGGTTGAAAAGGGTACCATTGGTAACAAATTCATATACCAACATAGGAACTTGAGTCTCCAAACAACATCCCAATAATTTTACCACATTCCTATGGTTCACTTGGGAAAGCACAATCACTTCATTAATGAATTGTTCAATTTGACTCCGATCTATTGTTCTGGACTTCTTAATGGCAACTATTCTATTATCTGATAATATTCCTTTGTACACTGTTCCTTGGCCTCCTGGCCTAGGATTCTATTTTCATGGTAATTGTTTGTTGCCTTCATGAGTTCTTCAGCTGTAAATATTCGAGTTGTTTCCACAGATCCTTTATGCCTGGAAAGTTGTTGCTGTAGCATAAAGCCACCATTTTGTTCAAAAAACTTCTGTTTGAGTTTGGTATGCTTTCTTTGCCGGAGTCCCAAGTATAACCAAGAAATGCCCAAAAGTAGCAGTAAGAGGCTAACACTTACACCTACACATACATGTAACGAATTAAAGCTTCTCAACCCAGAAAACTAGTTCTGTGAAGGTTATTTTAAACAGCGACTTCCATAATATTTTTATAATACTTTCACTCCAAATTCTAAATGATAAGTTGTTACTAACCGTAATTAATAAGTAAAAAAGTAATTTAAGTGGTAAGTTTAAATTAGAATTAGTAATAACTTAGTACTTATAATTGATGGTGAAAAAATATTTGAATATTATAGGGGAAAAAAAGAAAAACATTTGAATATTCTAGGGAGCATTTATTGGCTTTTATATGCGCTGATCCCAGGGACATCACAACCGTAGAAAAAAATATGCAAATTTATACATATATAACGTTTTTTTTTTTTTTTTTTTTGAGAAGATATATATATATATATATATATATATATATGTAACATATGATTATGAAGCGGTCAATGTTTCTTACCTAGCGCAATCCTATTCATCAAGGGAAAAGTAGTCTGAGACTTTGGTGTGGGTGGTGGTGGTGGTGGTATGGGTTTGCAGCCCGATCCATCAATTTCTTTGCCATCATCTTCATATCCTGGCAAACAGGAACAATTATATGTACCATTAAAATTGATGCATGTTGAATTTTTGTGGCAAAGGTTGGGATATCGCTCGCACTCATTAATATCTGTAAAAGAAAAATGTAGAGATGGATTTTAAAAAGCAGGATAAAAAAAGTCAGCAATCCATTGAAAAAAGACAATGGTATTCTATAGTCAATATAACATTGTATATTGAAATTGGTATTGTAACCTTGGCAGCCATTTGGAAGGTAAGGGTTGCCTTCGAAACCCTTAGAACAATTGCACCAATACCCTGGACCATTGACTGAATCTTGACAATGACTGTTATTTTTGCATGCGAAGTTTTGAGGATGATCTTTTTCAGCTTCAGTACAAGTTTGATTCCCTATTGCCCAATTGAGCACCACCTGGGTCGTCTCTTTTCTTTTTGTAAAATCTTTCAGATCTTTTAAAGAAAAATTGTAAGTACCTTCCTCTGCTACAAAAGCGTAGCTGCAAGGATTGAAGTCATACACATATTCGTGGTTAAAATAGCTACTGACATTGATTCTGTAATCCATGACTCCCTTTGGAATAGCAGTCTGGCAACAACCAATGCCAGAGCAAGACCCGTCAACCACGTCACTGATGTTAGAACATAGAGACATGCACCCAGTTGTGTATGCTGTCCCACTAGAACCATTTATCAAAGCATATGTGTCACAACCAATGGCGGTGAACTTGTTTTTGGTGTGGGAGATGGGGAATTTGGATAAATTGATCGTAGAGTCTAGATTATAATTACTCTGACCCGAACGATAATAATCTGATCCCTTATCATCTCTCTTGTAGCAATCCTGGGCAACGTCGACAATGACACGCAATTCACCCAAAAGCGATATGTACGTCACATTTATGTTGCCCTTACGCAAAAATGCCAAGGGAGGGTTGTAGTTGCGATTGCAAGTGATGAGGAAATCTTCATTTTTGTAACATCCTGCCCTTGTGCCAAATGGGTATGAAATATTGAGGCTGCCACAGGTCTGGTCAATATCACTACAATTTTTCGAAGGCAGCTCATCATAATCAACCGCTGCTTCTGTTGCACATAGTAAGATCAATGTGAAGAGTAGTGCCTCATGCCAGTTGCCAGTGGCAATAGTACCACCTTGTACATTACGGCCATCACACATTTTAAGTAACTTTGTACTCTTTTTGTAGGCTTTTTCTTAGCGAGGGAGGCGAGTGATGAGTGGGGGAAGTTACAAGAATGGAAATGGAATTTCTATATTTAGAAACTTGGGGCAATGAGGCATGTAGTCTTGAGCAACTATGTTTCTCAACAGAGATTTATTCTGTTGTGTTTGGAATCTTTGGATGTGCTTCAAGATCTTGCCCGGTTGCTCCTTTTGTACTAGTATTAGGATCATGATCCTTAGCTCTATGCACAGGGATTAAAGACCCAAGTCAATGCTGAGGTTACTTAGAAATTTCCTCCTGGGACCCTCCAAAAATAAGAGTACTGAGTGCTCACTGGGCCCCCCCAGGGCCCCTTCTAACAAAAAATCTACACCATTCTTGTAATTTGATTGCTTACTTTTTTATTCTTTCTTATAATTTGATTTTATTTTTATAAATTTTTTACAAATATCACTGTGAATGGGACTTTGAGTGAGTATCAATTTCACTTTCGACTTTTCATTTTTAATAATTAAATTTTATATTATCAATAAATAATTAACTATTTAACATTTAATTTATGATAAAATTTATTATAAAAATGTCATGAACATAACATTTTTTTTATATGAAAAAAATTATAAAAATTTTTACTTTCAATTATTACTTTTTATAATAGTTTAATAGGTATAAGCCCACATATTTTTGGTTAATTTGCATTTTTGCTGATGTAACCATACTGACGTATGAGTTTGATTATTTGTCCATGTTAAAGTTATTGGACGACCCCTCCCACTATTTCTTTTTCAGTGATTCCTCCATAATTTGTGGGATTGTGTCTCTTAAATTATTCTCTTCGTATCTCTTTTTCACTTTTTCTTTCTTTTTTATGTATATTTCTTCTGTCTCACCGTTGGTGGGATCCACCAGCCTCTTTTAGTGTGCTCTCTATTGTCCTAGGGGCGGCTCTAGATAGAGTCTACGGTGGTGATAGGACCACCCTACCCTGAAAAAAAAAATACAATTATTATGTATAAATTTTAAATATTTATGATTTTTTTTATTCTTAAAAAACTTTGTGACAACTTTAAATTTTTTTAGGCCCAACATAATTAAATTCTGAATAAAATTTGGCAAGAAGATTGGTTGTAGACTAAGGTTACAACTCTATTCAATAATTTTTTTATTGAATGTAAATTTTAACAAATCCACAATTTAATTATATTTTCTTTTTAAATCCTCCATAGTTGTAAAATTTCAAAAAAATAAAAGATCAATAGCTATGTCGTCAATCAAATATTTAAATTTTCAATTTTTGTAATCTAAAATTATACATAAAAAATAATTTTATGGATCAAATGGTAAATAACATCTGATTGGCATGAAATTTTGACGTGTTTTAAGAACATAGAGAACATGCAATTTATCGATTAGATTTTTAAAATATGTAACAATGTTAATTCATTTAGTGAGAGTGATTGCAACTAAGTTTGTAGCCAAATTTTGTTCTTAAACTTTGGTTCCCTTAACAATATATTAGGTACTTACAAATAAAAAGAAAAAGTCCAAATTTTTTTTTATTTAACTAAACTTTTGAAGAGATGTAGCTTTCAACATTGATAATGAAACTATCATGTAATGATTTCAAAAAAAAAAATTGTAGAAAAAAATTGTAAGATTTTATGTATTTGCGTGTGTGTGTGTGTGTGTGTTTGTGTTTTTTTTTTTTTTTTTTTTTGTCAATATATGAAGTTCTATTTTTATTAGATTTTTTATAATTTAAATTTCTTATTAATAACCACCCTCAAAAAAATTCTTAGAGAGCTTGGTTGTAGGGTGTCTCTGATTAATTATTGGATTTTTCATGATGCACACTTTTTTTTTCCTACTCAAATAACAAATTTTTTGTTTGAAGTTGGTAGGATATATAGTACATTCACACGCTCAAACTCACAGCTAACAAAAAGAGGGACAGAGAAGGACACTTCTGTATTTTATGTATATATATTTTCTCGGGTTTGGTTTACCTTTAGTATTTTTTAATTGGATTTTTTTTTTTTGGTTTAAATAAGAAGCTGCCACATGATCATCTACTAATTAAATAAAATATGAAGATTAAAATATACTACCACTTGACATTGTATACTTAAAACAAAAGAAGATATCGAGTTGAAAACGTACTTGAAATAAACCAAACCCTATCTACTCTACATGCAACTATAATTTCCTTTTTAGTTATTAACTTATTATAGATAACATCACGATAGATTCTTACCTCTTTTTTTTTTTAGAATAAAAAAAAAAACATTCAACGCTTAAACTTTCCACATTTATTACAAAATTCATGTTTTATTCTATACTAACTCATCTCGTAAATAAACTTTATCTAAAAGATAAGGTCCGATTAATAGATATTTTAAGAGCATTCAATAAGAGTGTATTAAATTTAGGGTCATGCTAACGAGTGCCCTTAGGGTACTCGTTAACAATCCATTTTAGGAAAGTTTTGACATCACTTTTATGGGAAATGAAAAAACTGTCAAAATATTAATTATTTTTTTTTTCTTTTCCCATAAAAATTTTATTTAACTGGATTCTTAACCAGTGCCCTAAGGGCACTCCTTAGCATTTTCCTTAAATTTATCTATAGAGCCCACTTTTATTGGAGAAATTATTCATTCCTCGAGGAGGATCAAGTCACTATAAGGAAATGAATAGATGTTTACAAAGGTTAAATTTTCAAAAAGTTTGACAAAACTACTAACCTTTCGTATTTCTATCAATTCTTATAATAGATTTTTCCTCACAAAAAAAGAAAAAAAAAAAAAGAAAAAAAAATGATATTATGAGATTTTTTTTTTTTCTAATAGGATAGGTTGAAAAATGCCTTTCCAATTTTGTTTGTAGGCCTGCCTTTCTTTGCTTAGACCTATAAGTTTCTTGTTAAACATGATGATTGGAACTATGGAAGTCAAATGGAACAATTAATTAGTTTTCTTGTACTTGAATCTTAAATAAAGTTTGCACCAATATCTCTTTTTCATTGGCTTTTCACAGACTTATTACAATTATAGTCACATTGTATTTTATGTATGCAAGAGGTGAACTGTGAAGGTGGTATAATGCTTTGATTGTGATCATACATTGCAAACATTTTTATCATGCCCTTGAAAGAATGAGAATCTGTTTAAAAAAAAAAAAATTTAGTTGAATCTCTTGTACTTTGAAAATGATGTCATGCGACTATGAATTTAGGGACTTAAAATTTCAGATTCTAGTATCATTTCTTAGTTTTTGATTGGTGGGACTGCAGATCACACAAAATGGGTAGGCGCTTTTCACAAAAAGCAGGATTTCATTGATGTAGTAGAGGTAAGCAACTTGTAGCTCCTTAGAAACTGAATGGAGTTAAGGCTCAGTTATGTTAATCGTTAGTCTTGCCATTGGAATTTAAATTCATTTTCGTTTATATACTTTTGTGAAACTAGTCTGCCTTGATACTTAAACAATTATAAGTTGCTTCCAATCACCACTAGCACATGCATAAATGTAAAAACATCATCAACTTTGTTGTGATTTACTTACCTAGTAGTGACATTAATATCCAGAAGACTTTTATTTTCACCAATCCATTGTATTGTAAATTGCAAGACTAAGTCCTCTAATATGAATCAAGATTTTGCAGCATAGTTTATTTACAATAATTTCTTTTGAGCGGTAGAGGTGGAGTACTTGAAAATTTAAACTACAGCTATGATTTTGTCAATGTTATGTTGGGCCATGAATCAATGTAGGAAAAGCTATCTCTTTTTTTTTTTTTTTTTTTTTTTTTTTCTCTCTCTCTAAGGGAAACACTCTCTTAAAAAGAAGAGGCAAGATGGAAACTTTCTCTTCAGCAGTAGATATTGGATACTAAAAATGTTCAAATACCAAAATTGGAGCTGTTTTAGGTGCTAGATTAATGTGTAAAGAAAAACTATACTGGTTTTATAGGGAGAAAAAGTGATACGAATAATTGTATGCACTTTTTTTTTTTTTTTTTTTTTTTTTTTTTTTTTTTTTTTTTTTTTTGTTTGAATCTTATCTTAATTCTTGTCATTGGTTTGTGAGTAGTGATAAGAATATAATGTTAGTTTGGACACATTTGTGGTGTTATCTAGTTACATTTGTGGTAATGTCTTAGTGGAGCTAAAATTATTACGGGTTATTTGTAATTGAAATGTGGTTTTAGGATCTAGGAGGGAAAAAAAAATTAACCTATAGCGGCGGGCAAAAACCGCCACTGAATGACTAAAATTATGAAATAATTGAAGACCTATAATGGCGTTTATCGCCCATTGCTAAAGCTTCAAACATATAGTGGCGGGCGAAAATACCGCTAAAAGGTCCATAGGGTATGTTGTACATGAAACCCTATAACGGTGCTTATTGACCGCCACTAAAAGGCCACTTGACCCAAATGGCAACCTCATATGATGGCGGTTTTTAGCCTACCACAATAGACCAAAAGTGCCGCTAAATGGTAGATATATTGCGGCGCTTTTCACGATCGCCGCAATATACCTATAGTGGCACTGCAGCACTAACTGGACGACCCGCCGCAATAGCACCCGTTGCTATAGGTCAAATGTACCTTTAACGGCGCTTTTGGTCTTTTTTAGTAGTGATCAGAGACTTTTTTTCCTTGAAATAATTAGAAACATATGGGTGTAAGTTTTATTTTATTTTTTTAAGAAGGAAGACCATGATCTAATATTAAGAAAATCCAACAACATCAGCTTGGACGACAGAAAAGCATTATGGCAGCACATCCTCCAACATATGGGTATAAGTTAATTTTCCTTTTATGCATAGACTTCTACTAACTGTAAAAAAAATTGTGCATTCTGAAATTGACAAAATTTAATTACAAACTTGGTTATATAGTCAATGACTACAATTCTACTTAATATAATTTTATTAGATATAAATGTTGACAAATTTACCATTGAATTATATTTTCTTTTTAAACTCTCTATACTTAACAAATCCACCGAACAATATATATATATATATATATTTTTTTTTCTGACCCAAGTCAATGCCTTATTCTTAAAGTCAGAAATTTCCCTTGGCACTACAACAAATTTGGCTATTTTCAAGAGTCAAAACCCTTAAAAAAAAAGTACTAAAAAACCTTGAAAAAAAATTATTTTAAGAGTCCAATTAACCTTTGATAACCTTCGAAACATATATTGTCGAAAAGGAAATTTTGAAGGCCTTCGTGGCCCTTAAAACAGATGCTCTAATCTTATTTTGAGGGTCAAGAGACCCTTAAATAACCTTTTACCAAGGTTTAAAAGATTTATATTTACAACCCTTGATAAATAAGGTTATTTAAGGGGTCTCTTGACCTTCAAAATAAGATTTTATTTTATTTAAAAAAAAAAAAAAAAAAAACAATCATGCACAATATATATATATATATATATATATATATATATATATATATATATATATATATATATATGTATACACACACACAAATTCACAATTGTTGAGATGATAACTATGATATTGATGTATAGGAAAAGTGGTATATTGCTATAATTACATTTTCTTTGATTTCTAAACTCAAACCTACAAATTAACAGATTAGAGGCCGCATACAAACTGCTGATGTGTCAATTATTGTTTAAGAGACAAGATATCAACAACCACACTTTGTACTGTCAATTATTGTTTAAGAGAAAAGATATCAACAACCACACTTTGTACAAAGACCAAATCTGTCCAAGTGTAAAAAGTTTTGATACATTTTATTCTTCATCATCATTTCCAAAGCAAGAATTTATTAGCTAGTACAATTGAACATTTCGGCCATTATGGGTGCCCTCAAGTTTCTGAAAAAGAGAGAATGATACCAAAAGTTTGTTAATTTCCCAGCAAATATATCTACACACCTTTCCACAATATCAAATTCAAGATACCCACAATTTCAAAAAGAACAAAAAAGGCACAACAGAGTTCATATATCTAAATAAAACATGCTGATTAAAGAAACTTCATTCACCAAAAAGAATTTTAACATGAAAAGAGAAACTCCTGTTCACGTAAACTCTCATCTAAAAGTCAGATTGACCCGATCAATATTTATATGATCTAATTCAATAGTCAACAATGGCAAGAGTTTTAAATTGTAAAAACAAGGTTCTTTGCACAATCTGACATGGTAGTAGGTGAACAGAACAAATCCTAATACATCCTATTTAAGGCCAAAGGTAATGAAAGGGAATAAAAATCGATTACATGCACAACTTTATATATGTGTCCCTTCCCAAGCAAATCACTCTTCACTGCTAGACACTGAGTTTTTCAGTTACATTTGAGTTATCAAATAATGGGAGATCAAGGGGATTCTAACAACAAACATCAAAGTGCATTCATTTACTTATGTAGAAGCCCACAGTCATGTCCTAAAACAGGTATTTATGGATGTAGTGTAAGACACACACACAAATAAAATATCTCAAATGAGTAAAGATGATGTAGAATATTATTCTCTAGCATCTCTACACCAAATTTAATGGAAAAAAACAAAGAGCATGTTTCAAATCTTTGCAATATTTGCTCTGTATGCAATCAATCAGTATCCATTATTCAGTATTCAACATTTTTTTTTTTTTAATGAAAAAAGTGGTGCCTTTTCTTTACGTGACAATAGCACCAAACCTATGAAACATGATGTCAATTGAAAGGTACCAGATCTACTCGGGCCTTAAACCTCTCAAATCTTTCTTTCTAAGTAATTCAATTGTTAATTTGTTACAAGTGGGGATTGAACATTCGTTCTCCTCATAAAAGAAACCAAAAAATGCAATTGAGTGACAAGGCTCTAGGCCTTGACAATGTGATTAATTTCACTTGTATAGCATTTCGGCTTCCAGCTATTAATTGATTCCCTAAGATCAAGCAGTTACTACAAGGTCAAATCCAAATTATTAGTTTTTATTTAGAACCTCCTGCAACTTTCTTTTTTCAGTTCTAACAAGGGGGCTACCTTGACAGTTGAAAGAACAAGATTGGCGTGTTTTTCTTGCCACTCTGTAAGATCCTGCCTAACATTTGAGACAGTAGGTATATCGGACATTTGTGTATCATCTGCACAATCGAAAAAACACCATTCTAGTAAACTCTGAATGATATGATATCATGCAAGACAAAATATCAATAACAATACACAAAAACAAAACAAAAGTATCCACAAAACACCATTCGAATAACATATAACACACCAGCACACATTTGTTAAGAGTCTCGCCACCGCATTCGAATACCATAAGAACTAAATAGTAAACAACAACAACAAAAACAATCTCAAACAAAACTTTAGATTGGTTAAGTTGTGTTAACCTGCCTAGAATGAAAGAAATAATTCTCCTTGGCCAATTTTGTTGGTGTTGACTGATAGAAGTTGTAGCAGGTCCAAGCAAGCTAAACAACAATAGTAATTTATTAGGGTTTGTGTAAACTAATTGGCTTTTATATAAGATAGGAAGAGCTGGTTATTTTTAAAAATTTATTAATTATATATATATATATATATATATATATATATATATATAATATATGGGTGGGTCGGGTTGGGTTTGACGGGTTTGAAATTTTATGACCCAAAGACTCACTATCAAAAAATTTTTTGTAACCCAACCCAACCCACCAAGGCCTAAAAACTGACCTAACCCGGCGGGTTGGGTTAGGTCGAGTCGGGTTGGTTTTGGCGGGTTAACTACACACCCCTAGGAGAGAGTCAACAAAAGTGGAGAGACAAAGAGTTAGCTTTGGAATAAAAAATAAGTTTCTTTTTGATGGAGCAATGAACAACCCTCTCTACATGTAGCGAGTTACTATTCATCGTTAAAAATTTCGGATAAACTACTGAGGCCGATGTAGGGTGATTTTGGTTGAGTTTAGTCAAATTTTTGTTGAAAAATTAGTTTGAAGAGGTTGATGTGAATGCTCTTATTGCATCACTATGATGCAATTAGGCAATTGCCTAAGGCCCCAAAGTGGAGCCAGTCCTCTAAATTTTAAAATAATGCAATTTTCACAACCAAATTTTACAATAATTTCACATAATTTCTAAATTAACATGCCAACTCACATATGGGCTCAACATAATCTCTAATTTAATTTTTTAAATATGCTCAGTAATATATATATATATATATATATATATATATATATATATATATATATATATATCTTGACTAATTTAGGAATGTTGTGAAAATTTGTGACCCTAGCATTACTAAAAAAAAAATTGCTTAAAGTAATGCTACTTTCACAACATTTTCACAACAAATCATTGGTGGCAATTTGTTATTGATAGGTAAAAAAATGATATCAATGGTGGGTCCAAATTAGAACTAATAACTGATTACCTAGGGATGTCAATTCGGGTTAGCGTGTTGGATTCGTGTCGTGTCGAGGTAGGGGTATTCGACTAAATGGCTTAACCCGAACCTGACCTATTTAATAATCGTGTCATGATCTTTCAACCTTAACCCAACTTGTTAATAAGGCGGATTGACTTGACCCAACCCACTTGACACGCTTAATAAATGGGTTGTGTTGGGTTGACACGAATGTAACACAACCCATTTCAACTTATATAACATTAAATATAACATCCAATAGGATTTTTTTTTTTTTTTCATCCCAAAAGCAGTGCATACATTTTAAGTCTTCAATTCATATTTAAAATAATATAGTTAAACAAAAATATATCTATCTAGAAATATGTTCTTTATATCCCAAAAGAAGTGCATACACTTCAACCCAAATTCAAAATAACATAGTTCGACAAAAATATAATATCCTCGGGGTTTGCAAAGTTTCAATTTCCAATTATATCCCTTATAAGTTTTTGTAATTATTCGCTTTTCTTTTTAAATTTAAAATATAGGTTGGATATAAAAGGTATCTGACAAATCTAAAATAAAATGAATATTTATTTGTTATACGAGTTAAATGGGTTGTGTTTTAAATGGGTCATTTCGGATTAACACAAATAAATTGGCGTGTCAAATGTGTCTATTGCGGGTTACGTGAGTTGACCCACTTATAACACGTTTCTTATCATGTCGCTTTCGATTTGACTCGTTTATAATCCAAACCTGTTAAGACCCAACTCTAACTTGCAAAAACCCATGTCGTGTTCGCGAGTTGGATAGAACATTAACACCCCTAACTCTAACCACCCATAAATAAAAAAAATATTTGTGGTTTTTTTTTTTTTTTATATATTAATATATATACCCTTTTTTATGTTTCATTTTATATTTTAATAACACAACAAAATAGGTTGTAACTGCAAAGAGTGAACACTGCAAACTATATTGGAATAAAAAAAGCTATGGACCCTATTGTTAATAGCACAACAAAATAGGTACAAACTGTGTCAATTGTAAAGTTTAAATGCATGTCAGTGTGTGGACGGTGGAGAAGTTTATTCAAAATTTCAAAAGGAGGTGACATGAATAATGAAACTATCTTCTTAGGGGTGTGCATTGATTGGGTTGGGTTAGGTTTGGGGGAATTTTTAACCCAATCTACCATAGTGGGTAAAAAAAAATTCAACCCAACCCAACCCATTACATAAGTCCAACCCAACCAACATGGGTCGGGTTGGGTTGGGTTAAACCCATGGGTTGAACAAATTTATTATTATTATTATTATTATTAAATTGAGTAGAAAAAAATATAAATATAAATATATTAAAAGGAATAAAAACAATATAGATATGTTGCATATTGTTTTTATTCCTTTTATGAATATAAATATAAATGATTATTGGGCGAAAAATTGCATATTGAATGAAAACATATATAAATATATTATATGAGTAACTTCGGTATAGCAGGTTGTATCAAAATAAAAACAATAGCAACAACGAAGACGATAATTATATCTTTTTATTTTTATTTCTTTTAAATCAAGAAGACGATAATTAAAGGGCAAGACTGCGGACAATATGGAGGATTTGTGGCACAAGACGAAGACGGCCTTCTACTTTGGACTTATGGCACAAGACGACCTTTTTATTTATTTTTCAGCAGTGAATCAAAACCTTCTACTTTGGACTTGTGGCACAAGACAGCCGGCAATGTGGAGGATTTGTGGAGCTTTTAATTAGGAAGATTTTATGCTGCTTGAAAATTGAGAGGAGCTAGGATTTGTGAAAGGGAACAAAATTGGGAAACAGTCAAAGACTGTGAGAATATAGCTCTAATACCATGTTAGAATTAAAGGAAAATTTTGTAAACAATTGAAAGAGTACAAGCAAGAGAGAGAACACATAGGATTATGTGATTTAACCTAGTAGCCTACATTCACAGAGGATGCTCTAATAGCTACATGCCTACATCTTTGATATATAAATGAAGTATGTTATACATAGAACCCAAGAATATTACAAATTAGGCCACTAAATTGGGTCACATGGGCTATTACAAATATAAGCCACAAGAATATTATCTTTAGAAACAAGAAAACCTATAAAAAGAGGATATGTTCATTATATAATGTTTATTTGTTATGATACATGCAAATTTTATTCATAATCAATATCCACTTATGATTCACATTAAATGAAATTTAGTAACTAAATAAACTCTAAGATGTGGGTTTTAGTTAGCTCAAATAGTAAAGTCTCTAATGGTTGTATAAGAGATCTGGGTTCAATCTCCACCTACACCAAAAACTGATTGGTATCTTGATCTAATAATAAATATTGCTTATTAAGAGCGGATGTCATAAGTTAAAACTTTTTTTTTTTTTTTTAAGAAAAAAAAAAAAGATAAACTCTAAGTTCAATTTGATGTGAACTTCTATGATTTTAATAAATATAAGTTTTTTTTTTTTTTTTTTTTGGGAGAAGGTAATAAATATAAGTTCATGACATGTTCAAATTATAACAATTTCAAAAGTATATTGTAAACATTTATGCGATTGAAATTTTAGATTTTAACTTAAAAAACAATATTTTTGGGTTTGTTACATAATTATCCTAATTTTATTTTCTGTTACAATAATTTTTTAATTTTTTTTTTAAGAATCAAGTTTAACATTTTCGCAATAATTCTTTTAATAGGAAATATAACAAACTTTAATAGTTTTTCTGCAATGATAGCATTCTTCCGGCTATTGATTTAATTAGGAAATAAAAATGAAAAAAAAACAGAATTCCAAAGTTCATCCAAAATGATCAATCATCCATTATAGTTTTATATATATATAGCCTGCATAAAGGCCAAATGCTACACTGTTTACTAGTGGATATTATTGTTAATTTCCACTCCCGATGCTAAAATCCAAGTTCCAAAAATGATTCAATGGCAAGATGTTAAACTTCCTAAGGATTGGTTGTTAGAACAAGAAACCCCTCCTGCTAAACCCATTTTTGTTGAGCTTGATCTCACCCATATTCAACAATATCTTGATGGTCTTTGTTAAAATAAGTTTTCAAAACAATCCACCTTTGAGGATCAACGAAGGAAGACATTCCTTTGCTGGATCTGAAAGTATTTCAAAAAGAGATCGCGAGATCAATGAATTTTTGAAAAAGAATTTGGAAACATCCTCTGATTTAAAGCTAAAAGGTATTTCAAGTGATAAATCCCAATTTAGCTCTGTTTACTATTCAACTAAACTGAAACTTCCACTCCATTTAGTAAAACCGCTAATGAAGATGAGGAAGATATCTGTTTCTGTTACTCCATCCGATTTTGATTCTCCTATTGAAAATCCTCCTGTTTACCAAAACCAATTAAGAGTTTTGACTGTTTTAAATGATGATTTTGAAATTGATTGGGATTCTTTGTACAATGAGTTTATGCTTGCATCAAACAAAACCTAGAGAAAATATTTCCAAAATAATTTTGCTCGGTCTGATAAAGACCGTGTTAAAAGAAAATGGTTGGAAATGATGAATCAATTGAAAAAACATATTTTGTTTTTTGATTTTCTTGAAAACCATTATGTTCCAAATAATGAGGTTTCAAAACAACATTTGAATGTGATAAAGAAATCAAATTTTGTTAAGATTGATAAAACCATTGTTAGGTCTAGTCATCCTCTTCTTGATTCAATTTTGATAACTACAAAAAAAGATGAAGTGACAAAAGAGGAAGTGAAGGCCTCTCCTTTCAAAATTGCTGATGATCAAACTCCCATTGTTAGCCTTATTGAACAAAACAATTTCACTAATCAATCTTTGCATATTATTGGTCAATGACTTTGACCGTATTGAAGAAAAAATTGTTGAAAAATCTGATCCTGCTAAAACCGAGAAACCTTTGATTGATTTACCCAGTCAAAGAGAAAAAGTTATGTTTCAAACCTCTCAGTTCAAGACTCTTGAAATTGTTGAAAAAATGTTTTCTGATTTAAAAGTTAAAACTGAGGGTACTTCTACAAGTACTCCAACTGCTCAAATTATTTCCAAAAAAGAAATTGTTTTCAAGAAAATACTGATTTCGATCTTTGTGTCTTTTGTTTTGTTGATGAACTTTATGAATGGAATATTGATGGTTTGTCCGAACTAGAAATCGTTACTAAAATGATTCACATGTCTATGGTTAGTATTGCTTATCAAAATAACCATAATCTTGATCAACCCGATATTATTAACTTGCTTGTTACTGGTTTTTCTGGTGCTCTTCGTGGATGGTGGGATTCATATATCCTTTGAAGAATCCAGAGAGTCTATTAAACATCTTTGTTAATAAGAATGATGAATGTTTGCCTATTTTTGATGAAAGTATTGTTTGTAATGGTGTCAATACCTTGATCTATACTATTCTCAAACACTTTGTTGGTACTCCATCCAATATTTCATCTCATGATTATTTAAATGATTTGAGTTGTTCAACTATGTCCGAATACAGATGGTACCAAGATGTTTTTATTTCCAGAGTGATGCTCCGGAAAGACTGTCATAAGTATTATTGGAAAGAAAAGTTTATTGACGGTCCGCCTCCTATCTTTGCTCATAACGTAAAACAAGAACTAATGGTTAAAAATGATTCTATTGATTATAATAATTTAACCTATGAAGATATTTTCAGTACTATTAAAAAACTTAGTACCAATAGGGGTAATAATAAAAAATTGTTAAAACACCAATTAAGGTACAAATATAACTTTGTTAAACCTAATTATTTCTATGCTAAGAAGAGAAGTGTTAACTGTGGAAAATCTGGATACTTTAATAAAAATTGTAAAAGAAAACCTAGTAATTTAAAAAACAAATTCAATATTGATAATTCTTCCGATATTAAAATTGGTAGTAGAGGTTCTTCTTTTGCAATGTTATTAAAACCAATGTCCTCACCAAGATTAAAGAGGATAAAACTTTAGAGAAATTTAATAATAACAAGTCTAAAGAACTGACTGTTAATGATTTACAACATGAAATTAATATTGTTAAACAAGAGATAAGCGAATTAAAACATGATTTTAAAGATATTAAAAGTGATAAAAATAACCTTAAACAAGGACTTGAGCATAAAGATGGAGATGAATCTTGTCAACAAGCTCTTCTTTCTAGTAAAAGTATTCTGATGATGTCACTATTTCTCAACTTGCTCTTGTTAATAAAATAATTCCTCCAAAATGGTTTACAAAAGTTAAAATTGTTGTTTCTCCCGATTATCATTTCACTGTTATTGCTATGATAGATTCAGGGGCGGATATGAACTGTATCCAAGAAGGACTGATTCCTTCAAAATACTTTGAAAAATCTCTTGAAAGATTAGTTTTCGCTAATGGTTCTCGGATGCAAATAAAGTATGAATTGAATAATGCTCATGTATGCCATGCTAATGTCTGTTTCAAGATTCCATCTGTTCTTGTTAAGAATATGACTGATAAAGTGATTCTTGGTTTGCCTTTTATAAATGCTTTATATCCTTTTCTTGTTGAACATGATGGAATTACTACGATCCTTTTGGACAAAAAGTAAAATTCAAATTTGCTTCAAGTTTGATATTGATACTAATCTGCTTCAAACATGATTCATGCTAAAATTAAACATCTTAAGTTTCTTGACAAGAGGTAAGATACAAGAAAATTCTTTGAACAAATTTTCGATAAATTGTTGCAATCCAAAATTGGTAATTTTCAGAAAATGTTGATTGATGATGTTTGCTCGATGTTCCTAATGCTTTTCGGCATAGGAAGAAACATATTGTTAATTTGCCATATGTCAAAGATTTTGATGAGAAAAATATTCCCACAAAAGCTCGACCTATCCAAATGAATGTTGAAACTGTTGAATTTTGCAAAAAAGAAATCCATGATTTGTTGCAGAGAAAAAAATTGATTAGGAATAGCAAGTCTCCTGGTCTTGTTCAGCCTTTTATGTCCAAAAAATGCTGAAATTGAAAGAGGAACCCCAAGATTAGTCATTAACTACAAACCCCTGAATAAGGTTTTAGAATGGATTCGGTATCCTATTCCCAACAAGAATGACCTTGTCCATAGGTTGAATGAAGCCGTTGTGTTCTCTAAGTTTGATATGTAATCTGGGTTTTGGCAAATTCAGATTAGTGAGAATGATAGGTACAAAACTGCTTTCACCACTCCTTTTGGACATTATGAGTGGAATGTTATGCCATTTGGCCTTAAAAATGCCCCAAGCGAGTTTCAAAATATCATGAATGACATTTTTAACTCCTTCAGTCACTTCACCATTGTTTATATTGATGATGTTCTTGTTTACTCTAGCTCTATTGACGAACACTGGAAACATTTGAATTCATTTCTAGAAACTATCAAAAGAAATGGTCTTGTTGTCTCAGCCAAGAAAGTCAAACTATTCCAAACCAAAGTTCGTTTCCTTGGCTATGATATCTCAAGAAGGACAGATTCGTCCTATAGATAGAGCCATCCAGTTTGCCGATAAGTTTCTGATGTTATCATTGACAAAACACAACTCCAAAGATTTCTTGGGTCATTAAACTATGTTGCAGATTTTTACAAAGATATGAGGAAACAATGCAAACCTCTGTTTGATCGGTTAAAAAGTAATCCTCCTCCTTGGTCCGATGTTCATACTTCTATTGTTAAACAAATCAAAACTCATGTTAAGACATTGCCTTGTCTTGGTATTTCTCTTGTTGGAGCTTTCAAAATTGTTGAAACCGATGCCTACGATGTTGGTTATGGTGGTATTCTAAAACAAAGAGTTTCTCTGAGTCATCCGAACAAATTGTTCGTTTCTATTCTGGTATTTGGAACAATGCACAGTTAAATTATAGTACTATTAAAAAGGAAATTTTATCTATAGTCCTATGTATTTCAAAATTTCAAAGTGATTTGTTAAACCAAAAATTTTTGCTACGTATTGACTGCAAAAGTGCTAAATATGTTATTGAAAAAGATGTTGAAAATATTGCTTCAAAACATATTTTCACTAGATGGCAAGCTATTTTAAGCGTTTTTGAGTTTGATATTGAATATATTAAGGGTTCTCACAATTCTATCCCTGATTTCCTTACCCGTGAATTTCTGCAGTGTCACCATGGCAAGTAGACGACCAAAAGATAATCCTCCTGCTCAAACCGATAAACAAATTGTTAAAAAAGAACCCGCCTCTCCTCTTGAAATAACCAACCATTTCACCACCCTAGGAACCATCCCTAGGATTAATTACTCCACTGTTCTTGCTTCATCGTATGATCCTTATGCCTTAACCCCTGTTAACCGGCCCATCAAAACTGTTTTTCCAAAAAATTCCCCTCAATACATCAAGAAACAATATTTCCAACACTGTTTTATATTGAACCCAACAGAGCCTCTATTTTCGATCCGCTCGGACTTGCTAGGAGTTATTTCCTCCAAAGTTTCATTGGATTCAGGAGCATAGGGAAAAGAATTTAAATTATTATTCGATCTTCTGCGCCATGAAAGGTCTATTATTATTAACACCATTTCGATCAAAAGATGTTTCCAAAATTATTTACCACAGTGTTTACTTGGTCAATTTTATTTCGAAGAACAATGGGGCTCTTCTCTTACATCTACCAGAACAATGCCAAGTTCCCCATTCCCTATTCATATTATGATTATATCATGGCTTGGTCAAGATTCATCTTTGCACTGCAGAATGAAAACATGTCTCATTCCTGGTTTGTTAACTTTGACAAAGAATTCACTGGTGATTTGCCCCTTTGGTTCAACCATTGGTGGGCCCAATTTGGTCCTATTGCTGATTTATTTCCTGCACCATTGCTTGAAGCTTTCAACAGTTTCAAGAAATGCTTTAGGTGTGATGCTTATGGAGCCAAATTTCTGCCTTGCTTCATTTTGTTAAAAAATATAAAATACCTTGGATATTGAAATGGCAATATGAGAAAGATGGTGATGTTCTCTCCAGGCATTGGTATGTAAAATGGTGGGGAAAATTCCCTCACACTCAAAAGATTATTACATTGTTGCCTTTATTTCCAGAGAATCTTCATCTCTCTTTGCTTTGCCCATGGTCAAGACCATTCCCCTGTTCAAACCCCTGCTCCGCTGCGATGCTCCCTCTTCCTCTTCCGGCAAAAATGTTCGGACTAAAAGCTCCTCTATTGACAATTTGAGAAAGAATCCCGATGCTCTTCTAGCTTTACTCAAATGGGCGGAAGAATCCTGTTTCTCACAACCCTTATTTCCCATATGACCAGGAGCTGTTTGGACATGATGAAGATACTCCGGATCTTCGTGAAGATTGAGCTTATTTGTCTAGCCCGCATAAAGGCCAAATGCTACACTGTTTACTAGTGGATGTTATTCTTTGTTAATTTCCACTCCCGATGATAATGTTCTCAAAAGTTGATTCTCCGTGTTTCCCGTGAAGATACTCCGGATCTTCGTGAAGATTGAGCTTATTTGTCTAGCCTGCATAAAGGCCAAATGCTACTTTGTTTACTAGTGGATTTATTCATTGTTAATTTCCACTCCTGATGATAATGTTCTCAAAAGTTGATTCTCCGTGTTTCCCGTGCTACATTGTTTACTAGTGAACTTTCACCGTTAATTTCCACTCTTGATGATAATGTTCTGAAAAGTTGATTCTCCGTGTTTCCCGTGACTTTTAGTCACACCAAGATTGCTTTCAGCAATTTAACTTTTACTGTTCATGAGTATTGTTTACTCAAAGTTTTGCCTATTTAAGGGGGGATGTCCCTTAGGGTTCTTCAAGTCAAGTTTACTTCTGATTTCTCTTCCCTTAGAACTAGCCTTCTTAGAGAGAGAACCTACTTGCTTCTACTACTACTACCTTGTTTACAACCTTATTCATCCTTGTTCACTACAAGCCTTGTAATCCTACAAACCTTGTAACTAGGACTAGTTTAAGCTTTGTAACTGTTGAAATCTTGTATTCACTACTACTACTGTAAGTGTTTATCCTACTTTCAATAAGAAGTATTTTCAGTTCTATGTTCATTACTTTACTTGTTGCTACCACCACCTTGGATGGATTACCGCTATACTGGATGGTTTTAAATTGCTTTCGTTTATTTTGAACTATTGTTTTTATTTACTTTGAATTATTTTGATATATACTGCTTGATTGGTTCTACCGCCTTATTATTGTTCTTACATTCAAGTCATTTACTTTAAAGCTATTTACTTTCAAGTTCTTTACATTATTTCCATTTACAATATTACTGTGCTTCCGTCTCCTTTTCTTCATCTGTGCGTCCCCTTCCCCCTTTGTGGTTGTGTTCTTTGTCTCTTGTTCGTGTCTACCCGAACGCTTGATATTCCGTTGTTGTGTTCCCTTCTTACCGTCGTTGGCGCCACCCTAGTCGTAAAGTGAATTCCTAGGACCTAGCTGTAAGGCCCGTTTGAGCCAAGAGAGGGCGTGTAGGGCATGAGAGGTATGAGGTTGGTTAGGGTATGTGTTACGAAATGCAACGGTTGTGAGAAAAACATGATAATCGAGTGTTGAACCTAGGATAGTATGGATAAGTTGTGGAGATCCAACTCCTCTATCAGCTCCAGGACTAGTTGTCCTCCCGATATTGTAAATGAAGAAGATCACACTATTGATGATAATGAGGTGATCCCCGATTTTCGTAAATGGACTATTCCTAAAGTCGATACTAAAACCATTTATAAAACTAGTTTTGTTGAAAGTGCTTTTCATTCCGCTTACAAAGCTAGAACTGTTGAACAAATTTTCTCTATTTCGAGAATTCATGAAAAATGTTGTTTGTTTACTAAAAAGAATATTAATGACTTCCTTCTTTGCTAAAAAATTCAGTTATTTGCATATTGGTATGGTTCAAGTTGCTATTAAACCACTTACCCGAAAGGGTATTAATGCTTCTGTTCTCATGTGTTTAAGAGATGCTAGATTTAAGATTTTTAAAGATAGCATTCTTGGAATGATCTTTGCTTCTTTGTATGATGGTCCTGTTTATTTTAACTGTTATCCCGATCTTACTCTTGCTTTGGATGATCCTAATATTGTTAAAGCTTTAACTTTGAATATTGCTTCATTTGGATATCACATGGAAGAGGGTAGCAAGCCTTTTGCTTTGATCTATCGCATTTATTACAAACTAATGGGTACTCAAATGAATCCTTGTGCTATAATGCCTAGAGAACCTTCAGGTAAAACCATGTTAATTCAATGTTCAACTCCTGATGCTAAAATCCAAGTTCCAAAAATGATTGAATGGCAAGATGTTAAACTTCCTAAGGATTGGTTGTTAGAACAAGAAACCCCTCTGCTAAACCCATTTTTGATGAGCTTGATCTCACCCATATTCAACAATATCTTGATGGTACTGTTAAAATAAGTTTTCAAAATAATCCACCTTTGAGGATCAACGAAGGAAGACATTCCTTTCTTTGGATCTCGAAAGTATTTCAAAAAGAGATCGCGAGATCAATGAATTTTTGAAAAAGAATTTGGAAACATCCTCGATTTAAAGCTAAAAGGTATTTCAAGTGATAAATCCCAATTTAGCTCTGTTTACTATTCAACTAAACCTGAAACTTCCACTCCATTTAGTAAAATTGCTAATGAAGATGAGGAAGATACTGTTTCTGTTACTCCATCCGATTTTGATTCTCCTATTGAAACTCCTCATGTTTACCAAAATCAATTAAGAGTTTTGACTGTTTTAAATGATGATTTTGAAATTGATTGGGATTCTTTGTACAATGAGTTTATGCTTGCTTCAAACAAAACCTAGAGAAAATATTTCCAAGATAATTTTGCTCAGTCCGATAAAGACGTGTTAAAAGAAAATGGTTGGAAATGATGAATCAATTGAAAAAACATATCTTTTTTTTTGATTTTCTTGAAAACCATTATGTTCCAAATAATGAGGTTTCAAAACAACATTTATATGTGATAAAGAAATCAAATTTTGTTAAGATTGATAACACCATTGTTAGGTCTAGTCATCCTCCTCTTGATTCAATTTTGATAACTACTAAGAAAGATGAAATGACAAAAGAGGAAGTGAAGGCCTCTCCTTTCAAAATTGCTGATGATCAAACTCCTATTGTTAGCCTTATTGAACAAAACAATTTTACTAATCAATCTTTGCATATTATTATTATGATTTGACCGTATTGAAGAAAAATTTGTTGAAAAATCTTTTTCTGTTTCTAAAAAACCTGTTCCTATTAAAACTAAGAAACCTTTGATTGATTTACCCAGTCAAAGAGAAAAAGTTATGTTTAAAACTTCTCAGTCCAAGACTCTTGAAATTGTTGACAAAATGCTTTCTAATCTAAAGATTAAAATCGAGGGTACTAGTACTTCTACAAGTACTCCAATTGCTCGAACTATTTCCAAAAAGAAATTGTTTCAAGAAAATACTGATTCTCGACATCTTTGTTTCTTCTGTTTCTTCCGTTCCCGCAAAAAGAATCTTTGATGATGATTTCCCAGAAATTAAAAGATTTTTTGGGAACTCCAAACCCGTGTCTTTTACAAAAATTGGTATCCAAAACCTACTCCTCCCGATATGCAGTTTGAAGAAAGATCTTTTCAAACACGTTTTTCTGTCTCTCTTTGATAAGCTCTATGAATGGAATATTGAAGGTTTGTCGAACAGAAATCATTAATAAAATGAGTCACATGTCTATGGTTGGTATTGCTTATCAAAACAACCATGATCTTGATCAACCTGAAATTGTTAACTTGCTTCTTTACTGGTTTTTCTCGGTACTCTTCGTGGATGGTGGGATTCATACATCATGAAGAATCCAAAGAGTCTATTAAACATCTTTGTTAAAAAGAATGAAGAAGGCTTGCCTATTTTTGATGAAAGTATTGTTCGTGGTATTCCTGATGGTGTTAATATCTTGATCTATACCATTCTCAAACATTTTGTTGGTACTCCATCCAATATTTCATCCCGTGTTTCTGATTATCTAAATAATTTGAGTTGTCCAACTATGTCCGATTACAGATGGTATCAAGATGTTTTTACTTCCAGGGTGATGCTCAGGAAAGATTGCCATAAGCTTTATTGGAAAGAAAAGTTTATTGACGGTTTGCCTCCTATCTTTGCTCATAAGGTAAAACAAGAATTAATGGGAAAAAATGATTCTATTGATTATGATAATTTAACTTATGGTGATATTTTGATACTATTAAAAAACTTGGTATTAATATGTGCAATGATGAAAAATTGTTAAAACACCAATTAAAGAATAAAAGAAAAGCTAAATATGAAATGGGAAATTTTCGTGAACAATATGGTCTCCGCCTCCTATTGCTCCTTCTAGGCAAAAAAGTAAAAACATGATAAAAGCCATAAAAATACAGAAATAACTTTATTAAACCTAATGATTTCTATGCTAAGAAGAAAAATGTTTCTAAAAACATGTTAAAAAAGACCAAGTAAAGGTAAATGCTTTAACTGTGGTAAACCTGGACACTTTAGTAAAGACTGTAAAGAAAAACCTGGTAAGTTAAAAAACAAGTTCAACATGTTAAACATTGATGATAATGTGCAAGAAGAATTATTCAGAATCCTTGAATCAAACACCCCGTCTAATTCTTTGGAAGATGATTTTTCTTCTTCATCCGATTCTTGCTATCAATCTGCTGATGATTCTTCCGATTCTCCTACTATTAAAATTGGTTGTAGAGATTCCTGTTGCAATGTTATTAATGCCCTCACCAAGAGTGAAGAAGATGAAAAATTGATAATTCAGCTAATAAATCAAATTCAAAACCCCTGAACTCAGAAAGAATATTTGGATAGGTTTAAGAAAAACTTGATAAGAGATGAAATTGGTAAAAAACCAAAATCAACCATAAGTTTTGAAGAAAATTTGGAAAAAGATTTAATAAAAAGAAATCTAAAGAACTAACTGTTAATGATCTCCAAAATGAAATTCATATTGTTAAACAAGAGATAAATGAATTAAAATATGAATTTAAAAGCATGAAAAGTGATAACCATAATCTCAAACAAGAATTGACAATGCTAAAACTTGATAAAGATCTTAATAAATCCAAGAACGAACAAAATGAGCTCGAGTGAAGGAAATGATTCCAGTCAAGACTCTTCTTTTCGATAAAGGTACTCCCGATACTTTCACTAATCCCCAACTTGCTTTTGTTAATAAATTATTTCCTCCAAAATGGTTTACAAAAGTTAAAATTGTTGTTTCTCCGATTATCATTTCTTCGTTATTGCTATGATTGATTAAGTGGTGAGATATGAACTGTATCCAAGAAGGATTAATTCCCTCAAAATATTTTGAGAAATCTACTAAAAGATTGGTTTACGCTAATGGTTCTCAAATGAAAATTAAGTATGAATTGAATAATGCTCGGGTGTGCCATGATAATGTTTGTTTCAGGATTCTTTCTGTTCTTGTAAAAAATATGACTGATAAAGTGATTCTTGGTCTGCCATTTATTAACTCTTTGTATCCCTTTCTTGTTGAACATGATGGAATTACTACTGATCCATTTGGACAGAAAGTAAAATTCAAATTTGCTTCAAAGTTTGAAATTGATATTGATAATCTGTCTTATAAGAAAGACTCTCCCATGAATGACCTTGTTCAAGAACCGATAATGAATTTCGATGATTTTAAAGGTAATTTTCATAACACCAAAATGTTAAAAACTATCCATTATCCTAACAATATTAATGATTCTTTGTAGGAATCGGATAATGATGCGTGGATAAATACCACTAATAAGTGGGATAATAATAATATTCATATTTATACCACTAGTAAGTGGATTATCATGGAAAGGAAAAACAAGGGAAAAGCTCCCGCAGGACTATTCCCAAAACAAAAGGTTCCCAGTAGGACGACCTTTTAAAATGCATGAAGGCGCATCTTCGATGTAAAACCCGGTGGATCAACATCCCTTCAAGGAGATGTCCCGGAGGTGACATACTCCAATGGTGATATATTAATTGCTTTACAGGAAGTTTTGTCAAAAAATCTACAATTCCACAATGGTACCTATTCGAATTACCAGATTCTATTAAATTCATTCTTGATAACCTTGATTTGCTTTTACCAAAAACCACGATAATGTTTTTCACAAAACCCTTAGAGCCCTTGAAATCCACCTTGTTAACCTTACTGCTCAAAACGAGATTTATATGAGCCATTATGGTAACCTTATTCCAAATAATGACCTTGCTTCAAATATTGACTTTGTCCTAGAAAATAACCTTGTTTCAAAAATGAGGCTCTTGTGAGCCGTCTTAAAGCCTACATTAGTCAACTCTTTGGCAAAGAGGAAATCCATTCGATGGATAAAAAGACTATAATGGGCACGATTATGCTAGATTGAGTCTTAAGACCCAATCCATGTTAAGAATCTGTGTTGTTAACTTGCCTTGATTTACAATCTCGTATTCTCGGATAGCAAGGCTATGTCTAGGTCTTTTGACCTATGGTCCAAGTATTTCAGAAAACTTGTTCTGCTACTATTCCCGACCCTAATGAAATAGACGAAGGTGATAATGTCTTTATTCAACTTGAATGGGAAGATCACTTTGGGAGTAGTCTCAGAGTATATGAAAAGAAACATCCATTTCCTGGTCTCCTTATTAATTTTGATGATGGTTCATATTTCACCGATGAAGATTCGGATGATAGTGATGATGATGATCCTAATTCTAGTTGGCTTTCCTAAATGTTTGAATATGGCTTTGTTAGGTTTGTAAAGTTGACAAGTCATAAACAGGCTAGCCAACTTCCACAGATCATTCAAAATGCTATTAAAGGGTTTGAAAACTCTTCCACTAGACCTTTTGTTACCATTAGATGCTGGAGCACTCTACCAAAATGGGAGAAAAATAACTGGATGAATGTTAACCCCTCAAAGCATCTCATCCTCATTAATGGCTATACTCACCAAGGGCCATGGTTCAAGGGAAATTCTCAATTGTCCTTTAAAGATCCTTTTGGTCTTGCAAAATCTTTGGAGAAATTATTTTAATAATCAAATTCGTGAAGTTGCTCATGATCTATGGAAAAATTATCATTTCATAGGAAGCACGGGTAGAATTGCTGTTTTTGGCCCCAAACCCTATCTTTGATGCCTTTGTTCACCTACAAACAAAAGATCATCCTAATCTAAACAATCTCCTTATCCCAGGAAAAACTCCAAAGTTTGAGCCAATTTTATATTGTGGATTCTGTAATAAGTATGCTATTTACCATGAGCATGTATGTGATTCTCCACAAGGTCCTTTTGATCCTTTTGATGGTTATCCCTCCGATGCTCCCTCTATTGATTGATGAGGTCACTACTATTTCTAGACTGGTGTTACTTTATTTGTCTGGCTTGCACAACAGCCAAAATATTTTATTGTCCTTCACAAATATGTTGCGGAAAATCCGGAACTAATTCATGATACTCCGGATTTTGTGGAAGATTTTGATTCCCCTATTTGTCTAGCCTGCACAACGGCCGGATCTATTACAATATTCAAAATAGTTTGAAAGGCACAGGCCATGATGGTTGTGAAGAGATGATGCTCTAACAAAAGCTTCCTTTTGACCAACACAAGATGTCACCTTTGAAGTCTTTTTAGAAAAGAAAGGAGCATCTACGTACTTGGTGGAGGCATGCATGCTTCTCCTTTTGCCTTTTGCCATGCTTCTCCTGATATGTTGGACCAAATAAATGACAAAAGTTCAGAAGTTTTTATTTCAAAAAGTGGAAAAAACACTATTCACAGATTCATCGTTCACTGATTCATCGTTCACGGACATGTTCACGGATTCATCGTTCACAGATTCATCGTTCACTTTTACTGTTCATGACACTGTTCACTCTGAAATTTTGCCTATTTAAGGGGGGTTGTCCCTGAAATTTAAAGTCAAGTTTACTTCTGATTTCTCTTCCCTTAGAACTAGCCTTCTTAGAGAGAGAACCTACTTGCTTCTACTACTACTACCTTGTTTACAACCTTATTCATCCTTGTTCACTACAAGCCTTGTAATCCTACAAACCTTGTAGCTAGGACTAGTTCAAACTTTGTAACTGTTGAAATCTTGTATTCACTACTACTACTGTAAGTGTTTATCCTACTTTCAATAAGAAGTATTTTCAGTTCTATGTTCATTACTTTACTTGTTGCTACCACCACCTTGGACGGATTACCGCCATACCGGATGGTTGTAAATTGCTTTCGTTTATTTTGAACTATTGTTCTTATTTACTTTGAATTATTTTGATATATACTACTTGGCTGGTTCTACCGCCTTATTATTGTTCTTACATTCAAGTCATTTACTTTAAAGCTATTTACTTTCAAGTTCTTTACTTTATTTCCATTTACAATATTCTTGTGCTTCCGTCTCCTTCTCTTCAGCAGCGTGTCCCCTTCCCCCTTTATATAATATAATATATATATATATATATATATATATATATATATAATAATAGGTTTGAGAGAAAGTGGGTTCCTACAATTAAGGAGGTGGTGACAAATAGGAAAAAAAGACCCCTTTAAAAAATGACACGTACACAACTTTAAGTTAAAACACTCGCACGGTACACCGTTTCAGTATTCTAAAAAATTTAACTTTTACTTCTACGGCGTTTGAATGCCTCTCCGCTGTTTCCATTTGTTTTGCAAGGGTAACACCGTTTGTGATGATAGTGTATATATTAAAATAAAAAAGGGGTTAAAAATAAGATAAAAGAAAACTCCAACAACTAAAAAAACCTAGCCTCTTCACATCAGTCTTCTTAACATTTTCTGTCTCTAAAAAAACCCTAGCGATTCTGCGATAGTGGCGATCTCTTCACATCAAACTCTGCAAGGAGAAAAAAAAAAAAAAAAAAAAAAAACTTGCGCCACACTGGAGATTCGTTTGGCCGACCATCGCTATCCCCTTTTGAGTTTTTCTGCACGTTCTTCTCTCTCTCCCTCTCTTTCTCTCTATGAGTTTTTGTTGTTTTGATTCAGTTTTGAAACTTCTCTGTGATTTCGGGATAAGTTTCCCCTGTTTCCATGAATTTACGGAATATTCTAAATCTGTTTTGCAATTAAAACCCTAGCGATCTCTTCTCTTCGGACTCTGCGAACCAGTGGATATTCGTACAGCCGGCCACCGCCATACCTTGCCGGACTTAGACCATCACAATCGACATCCGTCAAAGCTAAATACGATCAAACGTCCCATAGGTTTTGAGATACGAAGTTAGAGATCGGTGCTATTCCAACAAAAGGTACGCATCAATTCTCTGTGTTCATTCTTCTCCTTTTGGTGCTTTGTTGTGAAAATTGGTTCTTACGGCATGGACAAGAATGCAAAACCCTAGAATATTGATTCTTCAAATTTCTGCAGTAATTTTCCTGCATAATTTGGTTTTAAAACTATTGTTTGATAAATCTGTGTGTTGTGATTGATATATGTGATATATTCATTCAATTTTCGGATATTGTGGCTTAGCATATATATAATTTTATATAGGTACAAACTTGATTCGTAAAAGCTATGGTTCTGGATGCACACTGCTAATGAGATTGCTAGGTTTATTGAGATATGATACAACTTCATTGTTTTATTATGTAATAGTTGAAGCACTAGAATCTTTGTTATGATTTTGATATATCTATGGAATTATGTGCTTGACATCATTCGTATGCTTTTATATCCTTAGATTAAATGAATATATATAGATTCATGTGCGGATATATAAACTATTGTTTTTTAACTATTGGTTTTTTGATATCAATTCATGATTATATGGGTTAGATTTTGTTTTAGCTAAGGTTTTTGGGTTAGAATTGTTTTTGTTTTGGGTATTTGGGTTAGATTTGATTCTTTTTTTTTTTTTTTCCCTATGTGGTAAAAGAGATTGAAATGGTGTTGAATCGCACCAAACTGTTCATCTTCTACTATGTAGAAATCTCCCTTTGAAGATACTTGCAGCCAATCACAGGTTCTTTACAAATACAATTTCTTTGTTTTCAGTAAATATAAATATTTGAATGGCTGAAATAGATAGGAATAGGTCCAGTGACTAAGGGTGGAGTAGCACCCGTTGATCAACTCCAGTCTTTGGGAGGGAATTCATGAGAGTCAGGCATTAAGAAGTTTACAATTTAAAAATGAATATTGATGTGAGATTCAATTCTTATGTATATTTGTGTTGTTAGTTAATTGCTCTCTTCTTGCATTTAGTATTAGCATCTTTCTATGATTTCACTTCTACTTGAGTTAGATTGGATTGGTGTTTAGTGATCTTCTTCAACCTAACTTAGAAAAGTCTTTTAATGATAATATTAAAACATATTTAGTCCGGCTTCTCTTACATCTTCATGCCTACTCCATTATTATGTAGGGTTTCCTTGACAATAAGAACACCATATAATCAAATAAAAATGGAACTAAAATAGTCATATCCATTGAATATTTTTTTCAAAGGGTAAACAGAGGCAATACCTGGTCATATGGTGCCAATGTTGTTGAATAGTACTTAACCTTCTAACTTCTAAAATTCTTTTTTCTTTTAAGTTTGATATTAATTATGATTGAATTATAGTCAAAGCTGACAGTTTTTTTAACTGCATTATTAGTCTATTGAGGAAAATGACTTAGACGTATTTATTTTGGTTTGACTGATTCTGATTTAGAATTGGCTTGAGAGAGAGGGTGAACCTATTTCTTTAAATTAGTAAGTTTTATTTAAAATGAGGTATGACTTTAATTTGTATTAGTCTCAGTATCATCAATCATATCTTTGTTCACTCGAGTAAGATGAGTCATTGAAGTGGGATGATGTGAATAATGAATTAAGCGATTATGTTAGTGTAAATACTTTCTTTGTTTAATTAAAGTGGTTCACATTCAATTTTGTTTTGTTTGTTCAACTGCCTTTTGTTTATTTATTGTTAAAATACTTTCTTTTTTTTCATAATTATAATTGTTTGTTCAATGTTGTTCAAGGTCATCTTTTGTAAGAGCTGAATCTATCTTCACCAAAATGTATAAATATTGTCTAAATTTGTTGGATTCTTCTTCATATGCAAAGTTTATGGTTTTTTGTTTTGATGTTTTGGTGTATTTCTATCCTAATTGTTTAATTGCACATTTGTTAGTGGAATAGTGACTACATTTATTTGTAAGTTCATGGAATTAAGCTAAAGCACTGAATATATACTAAAACTTAGAAGTTGGCATATACAATTTACCTTAGGCTATTGGTTGTTGCTATGATTTTGAAGGTAAAAGCTTTATCATACAAAATTGGTTGAAAACTTATTAGCACTTTTGAGTCTGTATTGCTTGGTTGTGGCCAATGCTAATCAGATTTACACCCAGGCTTAATGATTGACATTGGGAGAGAAAGAAGGAAAAATTGATGGTTTTGGTGATTGTAGTCTTTTTTGGTAATGAGATTAACCCTCTTTGAGAGAGTTAGAAAGTTGAGAAAAAAAAGGACACCATTGGATTGTTTAAAATCTTTATGTATAAGACGAAAACAAACTTTCCAGTTCAAGTTTGTGCCAAAAAGTGTTACTGTTTGATGTTAATTTTGCTTTAAGTATTTATTTTATATATCCTTGGCTAATGGAAGCCAAGTTCTTATTTTTTGCAACTCAAACCATATTACAATGTTTGCTTCCGCTTCTTTTGTAGTCTCTCTTTCATCTTTTTTTGCTGTAGTTTTTAAAAACTTCTTACCCTGTGATTTTGTTGAATACTGAGTTTTTTGCCAGGTACAACACGGGTATTTTGCAAGAAGAGTTGCTGCATCAAACTAAGTGGTTTGGATAGCCTGATTTTCCCTCTATTTATCTCATAATTTGAATTAAATTTTCTCCGTTGATCTGTTTGGTTTTGATTAGGCTCTGAATTGCATATTTTAATTTGCTTTTTTCCTCATTTGTTTTTTTAAAATTCAATGAACTCCTATTTTGTATTTTACCGAATTGTAAAACTGTAATGACTTTTTTAAAATGCTATGCTTTTAGTGGCTTGCATTTGGTACGTCCACCATATTCACATAGTGCCCTGCATTTGATGCTTTCTTCTTGATTTATTATAATCCAGCTTCTTTGTGAGTGGCGTCATGGGGTTTAGCCCTTGAATATATTTAGGGAAAAACATGTTTGCCATTTAATAATGGTTGATTTCTCAATGTTGCTGCTCTGAGCATCTATTATTTGAAACTAAAAAGTCTAAAACCTCTTTAATGTTTGTTCTAAAAAGTCATGTTTTCTGTTTGATTGTATATTTGTTTAAAGGAATGTATAATTGTTTTAAAGAATGAATGAATTTTTATTGGCAGTAAATTATGTTTCTTTTTCGTTTATTGAATTTGATTAAATAACCAACATATTGCTTAAAATAAGCCAATAAAATATTATGCAAACGTCTTTAATTCTTGGTTCCACTTGAATGACCAAAGAACAACAATATTTTGTGTACTTCTACTGATCCAGTAATTCACTAATTGTCTTCGATTAATGTTTTACATTAGTCCATGGATCTTGATTATTATGTTCGCTCGGCTTTGCAATTAATTTGGCTTATTTGTTTTAGTTCAATTTTACTATTTAGTGTAGCTCAATGATTACATTGTGTTGGTTTTGAAGGATTTGAATTTCATAGGGATAGGCAGTTGGTAAAAGAAAAAATGGCAAAATAAAACCTCTCCCTCTTTCCAATAATTAATTTTACACCCACTTTGTTTCGCTTCTTTTCTGCTGCACCTATACCCAAGGTCAGCATTTTGTTACTTGATGTGTTATACTCTTTATTTAGATGCTTTCTTCTTGATTTATCATAATTCAGAGAGACAAACTAACAAACCTAAAGAAAAAAACATGTTTGTTGTTCAATAATTACACTTCTTTTTTTTTCTTTTGCATCCTATTGATCTGATTCTGAACTAGACTTTGTGGGATGTGTATGGTTGTGGTGTAGTGGGTATTCTTTGCTTAGAGATCCCCAGTACAACAAAGGACTTACCAATGACTTACTACTTACTATTCAAAGGGAGACGGAGAGCTAAAAAAGAGAAAGTGTTATCACTATTCGAAATGATGCAGTAGCTAGCACGCTAAGATTAGAAGGGAAAATAGCAACTACAAAATTCAATTTAGTTTTCAGTTTCTATTTTCCATCCTACCTGATTTGTTGTTTTTGAAGAGTGATTGAAATTGTAGAACTTTGAAATTTGTAAGTGTAATGTTTTTTATACAAAGATGATTATCACTTAGACTTTAGTTAATATTCCACTCTATCTACATAATTATCAGTGTTAGCTAATTATGGTTAAAGAAACAATGACTAGCACGCTAAGATCAGAAGGGAAAATAGCAACTACAAGATTCAATTTAGTTTTCAGTTTCTATTTTCCATCCTACGATTTTTGTTTTTGAAGAGTGATTGAAATTGTAAAACTTTGAAATTTGAAAGTGTAATGTTTTTTATACAAAGATGATTATCACTTAGATTTTAGTTAATATTCCACTCTATCTACATAATTATCGGTGTTAGCTAATTATGGTTAAAGAATATTTTTTAAAACTGTGTCATTGATCATATGGAATTTTCAACTTAGTGCTATTTTCACCATGTTTTTAACATGTGAAAGCAATCAGCTGGATAAAGTTTAAAAAGATTTAAATAATAGCCAAATTTCTCTTCTACTTATGAGATTTCAAATGATCCCGTGCATTGCGCGGGTTAAACACTAGTAATAACTAATAGCCGAAACGTTTAACTTTTTGTTGACCATTCCTCATTGTGCCACTTGGCTACATAATTCTGAGACACATTCTCTTTAAAACACTAAACAATTGTATCTTTTCGGTGATTTGCTTATTCAGTTTCAAATGTCACGTATATATTTAAAAATACCAAACAATTATACATTTTCATTTTGTCCACTAAGTTTCAGTATCTATTTACCATTTCACATAAGATTTATATATATCACCTGTTCATAATTTAATTTTGTGATGATTGGAAAAAAATTTGCGTGTGTTTTAAATCATTTGAATCAATCGTTGGTGCTTGCATTTGATTCTGCGAGAGGATTTGTGAATTATGCATGGTATTATGATTTCAGTTTGGCTCTTGTGTATGATATTCGTTTGCGACGATGATTTGCTTTGGAAATTTGCACTGCTTCGAAGGTTTCCTTGGTTAGTAACCATTAAGAACTTTTAGAACTAATTGGTTTTTTTTTTATTTATTTTTTATTTTTTTATTGTTATGAATATATAGGCAGATTGTCTTTTGATTATTGTATATTATATTTGTTTTAACATGTTCAGGAATAGATGAGTTTCTTGGCCATGGTTATATTATATTTTATATTTTATTCAAGTGCTTAAATACTACTCGTGTATTACAATGACTATTATATACCTGTTGAGTTTATGAATGAATCAATATAGATTATCTTGGTTGGAGATATTGATGACCACTCCTTATTCGTAGAAACACACAACAAAGTTTATTAGGTTTTACAAATAGGAATTTTGGAGAAGACACAGGTTTTTTGTGTTTCTATGAAAGATGAAAGAGAAGAATTTGAGAAGAAGTTATCAAATGAATATGAACTACTATTTATACCCAAAGGATTATGACCTTTCAATAGATATGTTTTCATTCAATATGTAATTTTTCGGCCAATAATCATTTTTTCATTCAATAAGTACATTTTCAGTCAATAGTAATATTTTCATGCAATAAACACATTTTTAAGTTAATAGGCACATTTTCAGTCAATAGGCACATTTTCAGTCAATAAGTATTTGTAATATATATCCCAAATGAAGGGTTATGACATTTCAATAGGCATTTTTTTGTATATCCAATATGAAGAGTTATAACATTTCAATAGGCATCTTTTGGTATATCCAATATGAAAGGTTGTAATATTTCAATAGACACCTTTTAATATATATTTAATTTGAAAGATTGTGACTTTTCAATAGGCACTTTTTAATATATCTAATTTGAAGGGTTTTTGACTTTTCAATAGACACCTTTTAATATATCGAATTTGAAGGATTATGACATTTCAACATTTTATCTATTATTATTTACTACAAAAAAAACTAATAAATAAAATAACATTGCTTTCTTCTACCTAATTGATAAAAATTTATACTATTTCTTTCAATATCATTTTTTTTTTAAATTTCATACATTTTTGCTTACTACTTAAAATAAAAAATAATGGTTTTTTTTTTTTTTCCTAAAACTCATTTAGTAGTTATTCCCATGCATCGCATAGGTTAACGACTAGTATATATATATATATATATATATATATATATAGCCAAAACTCAAAGAAAATCCAATTATATTTTAATTGAATTCTCAATTTTGCGCCATGTGTTTCATCCAATTTTTTATTTTTGTACCAAGTGAATTATTGAGTGTAAAAATCGAAGAGTTCAAATTCAATTAAATTATAAATTGGATTTTAACAGGAGTCCTATTTGCGCCACGTGTTTGTCTAGTTTTTTTAATTTTTATGGCAAGTGAATTATTTGGTGTAAAATTAGAAAAATTTAAATCCAATTATTTTCTAAATCATATATATATATATATATATATATATATATAAATTTAAACAGTGTAAGTGTGATTATTTTTAAGTGTACCCATGCATATGTATGGGGTTACACACTAATTATTTAATAGGACTAACTTCAGTATGGCAGACTATTTTAGAATAAAAACAATAGCAATTAAGAAGACAAAATTAAAGAGTACATAAAAAACCGCAGTACAACATTATTCTCATTTATATTTATTTGGGTGCCAATGAATCTAAAAGTTGTGACAAGCCATTTTCAAGGGTCATATCTGAAAAGGCTCCAGTTGAAATTTGGTAAAAAACAAACTTGTTGGCAGCATCCGTATAGTGAATTCCATCCCAATTTACTCTAACTAAGGGGCGTTCACATGAACCAACATATATCTGACTTCTATTGAATGTGATTGTTCCTCTACAGCCAACACTACTGCTATAATTGTACATGCCACCACAGCCACAACAAGCAACTAGGGGAAGCTCAAATCCTGATATTTTCAACCAAACAATTAATAAACTTGAAATTTTGTTTCATTAATAAAATATTTTAAACCAATAAACCAGTTAGCTCAACTGGTAAAATTTTTGATAGTTATATAAGAAATTTAGGGTTCAATCTTCACCTATACCAAAAACTGATTGGAATCTTGGTTTGATGATAAAGAGTTATCATCAGAAGCAGAAGTCATAGGTTGAAACTTTCTTTAAAAAAAAAATTATAAATGTGAATAATCATCTAAATCTATAAGATTGATCATCATTAAAAACTGCGATGGAGCTACATTTGGACGAAAGAGCCATGGCGCCTTGATTTTTATTTTTTAATAATATGTAGAGTTAAAAATAAATTATAGTATATACTTAAGTTTTTATAGTATATAGTTAAACTTTTATGTTAACTATCTAAAATAACTTTTATGTTAACTTTTTAAAATTTATAGTTGATTCCATATGAAAAATCAAATTGGTCCAAAGAGACCTCATGAAATAGAAATAACCAACTGGCCTAAATCCATAGTCCTCATAAAAAAAAAGGTTAATTAGAACATGAACTTGAGTAATGCTACCATATCGAAATTGTCGGATATGGATTCATGCAATTACTACACCTATGCGAGATTAATTTTGGTAATTTTTATTCTAAACTTTTTCAATGTATTTTTTTTTAAAAGATATAACTACTATATTTTATTATTTTATATAACTTTTTATATAAAAAATAAATAAATCATTTTTTTAACAAAAAGCTAGTCCAAACGCAAAGAACTAAAATTAGCTCCGTCGTGCTAAGTCTTTCTCTTGAGGTGTGTATTTGTGAGTTCTGATATGTCCAAAGCCGAATTGTTTGAATCTAAATAGTGTCTACCTCCATGCAAGTCTCTATTCGGCAGGTTTTTGTGATCGAATTTGAATTTTTAAAAATATTAAGTAGTTTTTAAGCCCACAAGGTTTTTGCTTATTTTGCAGATTCAACCTGACCAAACTAACGTGATCAGACTAAAAAATCTGTCCACTTGAAAAACGTTGAAGTGCACCAACTTCTCTCTTTTTTGACAAACCCCTCCCCTCCCCGTTGCTATGTTTTTTCCGTGTCCCCGACTCCCTTCCTTATCATGAATCTCTTGAAATTTCCTTTTTCTTACCTCTTTCCTCCTTTTGTTCATCCGTCTCCGTCTCTCTCTCCTTTATTATTCTTTCTTCTACTTTTTTTAGTCCTTTGTTTGTTTCGAAAACTGTGATGGAATTTGTCTTTTTTCCCTCGGGTACTTTCTTTTTTTAGTCCTTAGTGCTTCTTTTGTCTCCAAACATTGACAGAAAGTGTTTTTTGTGTCCGCGAAATCATGGGTTCAAAATTTCTTATTAGTATCTTGGGGCTACTCTCAAGAAATTTCTCCCTATAATATTTAGTATGTGTGACATCCTTTAACTCACTAAAAAATCTGTCCACTTAAAAATCGTTTGAGTGCACCTTTTTTTTTTTTTTTTTTTTTTTTTTTTTTTTTTTTTTTCTGATTGACCCCTCCTCGTTGCAATCTTTTCTTTTCGTGTCCCTTCCTTATCAAGCGTCTCTTAAAATCCTTTCTTCCTCTTGTCTGTCTTTCTTTTTTTTTTTTTTTTTTTTTTTTTTTCGTTCTCCTACTTTTTATTTTAATTTAATCCTTTGTTTGTTTCGGAAAACAGCAATGGAATTTGTGTTATTCTTCCTAGGGTAATTTAATTTCTTTTAGTGCTTCCTTTGTTTCAAAACAGTGACGGAATTAGTGTTTTTTTTCCTCTCCAAAACAAAGAGAGCTAAAAAGGGGGAAAAAGTAGGAGAGAGAGAGAGAAGAGAGGGGACAGATCACTGAATTAAAAAAAAAAAAAAAGACTTTTCTTACCCCCTGATTGGGAGGAGAGAAAGGAGGGAATGCAAAGATGATTTCATTGAAAAGGGGGAAAAAGTAGGAGAGGAAAGATAAAAAAGGAGAGAGAGAGAGACAAGAGAGGGGACAGATCAGTGAATTAAAAAAAAAAAAAAAAAAGACTTTTCTTACACCCTAATTGGGAGGAGAGAAAGGAGGGAATGCAAAGATGATTCCATTGTTTAGAAGTTCAAGTGAATGGAATGTAATTGGTAGAAGGAAATACTTAGTTCTCTTTATTTCTTTAAAACTTTGAAGTTTGATTCATTCCCCCAAAATTGCAAGGAATCAAAGAGAATGTAGTTAGGTATGATGAAATTTTCACTAAAACTCTCAAAATATCTTTTTACATGCATTCAACCCTTTATTTTAAAATGTGAATGAAATAATAATATTTTCATAAAATGATTCCATTAATTTTTCCCTATATTACTCCTGAACATGGTTACTTACCTTTTCAAAAAAGCATCCAAATAAGATAATTTAAGTTCATTCCATTATTTTTTATTACTTAAATACATTTCATTTTATTTCTTTATAATTCACTTGTTCCATTCTAATCCATTGTTTTATGAATTCTCAAACAAAGTGTTAATGTTTTGTTTGTTTTGAAACAGTGACAAAATCATTATCTAATTTAGAAAGGTAATATCACTATTAAAAAATGTGAAGTATACTAGAGAGGGGAAAAACAAAAATTTTGTCATTCTTTCGAAACAAACAAAGCACTAAAAAAAATCTTCACTTTTTAAAAACAAACAAAGCAGTAAAAAATAGGATAGGAAAAGCAAAAGGAGAGAGAGACAGGAAAGGTGAAGGAATCAATAAATTAAAAAAAAAAAAAAAAAATTAACGAATGCCCTAAGGGCATTAGTTTATGAAATATTTTTAGAAATTTTTTATAGGAAAGAAAAATTGATTTTTTTATAGATTTTTATATTCTTTATAAAAGTAGTATCAAAACTTTCTTAAAATTGTCCATTAACAAATGCTTTAAAAATACCTGTTAACGGAATTCAAAAAAAAAAAGCAATAATACTTGTTTATTTTGAAATAACGACAAATTTGTTTTTCTGAAACAGCGAGGGATCAAAAAAAAAAAAAAAAAACTTTATAAACCCGCAATTTGACTCCTCCCTAACCCATGTGCCCACTTTCTTAAGACCAATCTAATAAGAAAAGCCCAAAAGCCAAATAAAAGGCAAGGCCCAAGAAGCCCCTAAGAAAAGAAGGTGAGTAAAGTTCAAACATGACCTCTTAAAGAATTCAATAAAACATGGTCTGCAACATAGAATCCTATGAAAATAGGAATAATGGATAGGACCCAAAGATGGCCCACCACCCTGTGGGTAGGGAATAGAGAAAGGAAGGTAGTCATTGTAAAATGTGTCCTTCAAAAAGGGTAAACCTGAGTTAAGAATGACCCAAATACTAAGAAAAAAGAGTAACGTTGAAAGGTGCTTTTTGCAAAACAACCTGAAAATAGAAAAATAGATCACAATGGGCCCAAGACCTTTCTTGATTCTATGAAGATTTGCAAGCCCTTAAGGCCCAAAATGTCTTTGTATAAAGAGACAAGGATCAAACCCTTCTCTAAGGAAGGAGGAACACGACAAAGAAAACAAGAAAGAAAAAATGCAGAGGCAAGCAACGCATGAATAGGAAAGAAACCAAAACCCTAGGAATTGTTGGGAGGTGCATGACACCTAATAGAAGTCCAGCCCACGTAGAATTTGTGCCCAAGATAAGGAGCTTGCCATGGCAAGCATTGATGGAATTCTATTTCAATTAGAAATAGGTGAAAGCAATTGACAAGTCCTAGAATCCCACTCCAAATATAAGTAGGAGTTGTGTTTAATAATTAATACTTAAGAATCCTAACTCAAGTCATGTTAGGAATTCATATTATGCTAGGAAAAGAAGCCTAAGGTGGCTGAAGCTTTCTTGTGTATAAAAAGCATGTGGGTGTGCCACATATTAAAAAAAAAATTGCAACAAGGTGACACACAAGAAAAAGAGAGAGCAGCCAAGAGGGAACCGCTTAGAGAAAAGAGGACAGCCAAGAGAGAGAACTGTGCATGGAGAAGAAAATAGAAAGAAGAGTACAAAGTGTTGCCGCCTTTGAGAGAGATAATTTGTGTGTGTGAGAGAGCAAAGAAAAATAAGAGAGATTTTTCTTTAGTCATAAGACATACACAATAATTATTGTAATTGATTTGACAATAGTAAAATTATTCAGAATTTGTCCTATAGTTTTTCCCTTCAAGGAGAAAGGGTTTTTCACGTAAATTTTGTATTATTGTGTGAGATTGTTATTTTGAATTGCTAATATCGTTGATAATATTATTTAGAACCCAACAAGTGGTATCAGAGCTAAGGTTTAAGTAGAAGTAATGACTCGAAAAGAAGGCAAGGCTTCAGGAATTGAGAATTTTGATGAAACAGACTTCAGATATTGGAGAATGCAATATCCATGGGAAGAAATTGCATCTACCTCTTTTGGGGAAGAAACTTGAAAATATGAAGGATGAATACTGGAACCTTCTTGATAGATAGGTATTGGGAGTTATTTGATTGACTTTATCAAGATTAATTGCACACAATGTTGTGAAAGAAAAGACCACAGTGGATTTGATGAAGGTTTTGTCCGGCATGTAGGAAAATCCATCGATTAATAACAAGGTGCATCTGATGAAGAAGTTGTTCAATTTGAAGAAGCGGAAGGCGAGAAGGCATTCCTGTAGCACAACATCTGAATGAGTTCAATACAATAACAAATCAATTATCCTCAATGGAAATTAAATTTGATGATGAGGTTCATGCATTGATTTTTTTGGCTTCTTTACCAAATAGTTGGGAAGCCATGAGAATGGCGATAAAGTAATTACGCAAGGAAAAGCAAACTCAAATATGATGATATTCGAGATTTAATTTTAAGTGAAGAGGTTCGCAGGAGAGATGCAAATATAGACAACGCACAAGATGAAACTTTTGTCACAGAGAACAAAAGCAGAGGTAGAAGCAGAGGACCTAATGATCGAAAATTCAATAGTAGATCACAATCAAGAGATAGATCTTAGTATAAAGAAACTAGAGAATGCTTCTATTGTGAGAAAAATGGCCATATAATAAAAGATTGTTGGCAATGGAATAAAAAAACAAATTGAAGGTAAAGATGATAAGAATAATAGTGAGAAAAATATTATAGTTGTTGTGATTGCTGAAAATGTTGTGGTGCTTTCTATAGAAGAGCAAAAGTGTAAGCATGTTGCTAATAATGATGTCGAGTGGGTTATTGATTTGGTAGCCTCCCACCATGTTATCCCTAAGAAATGGTTGTTTATCATGTACAAAGCAAGAGACTTTGGTAGAATGAAGATGGGTAATTCCGGCCAGTTACTAAAAAATTGTGGGAATTGGTGATGTATGTATCGAAACCAATGTTGGTAGCACCATGATGTTGAAGGATGTGCGACATGTTCTAGATTAAAGGATGAATGTGCTTTCTACACTGGCTATGGATCAAGCGGGTTATTGTAACTACCTTGGTAATGGAAGATAGAAACTTACTAAGGGGTTATTGGTCATTTGCAAAAGGGCATGCTTATTGCAATATGTATAGGACTCATGTGAAGACCTGTAAGAAGAAATTCAATGAAATTAAAGATTTGTGAAGACTCCAAAGATGAGAGTTAGGATTGATGGTGATGATGTCTAAAGGGTGAAATTTTCATTGCCTAATAATGCCTCAAAAGAGGAAGTGTTAGGTGATCGTTGATACCATATTTTGTTTGCCCTCGATTTACGTGCCAGACCTTGAAAAATCCAAAAGTATCATTTTCTCTCCATGGGGTCACGAGAACATATATAATGGCGTGGCGCAACTTGTTCGGACATCGGAGCATACAAAGTACCTTTTTTAGCCAAAATGACCAAAATGTCCCTTGTCGGCCCTAGGTTGAAAAAAGTTTAAACAAGGTCAAAATCCTCACAAAACAAAATTTTTCATAGTTTTACATCAAATCCGAGCTTCTCGGAGACTTTTAGCAAGTTTGACCCAAAGTCGATTCCAAGTGGGCCCAAAAACCCTAATTTTGATCCAACTGCCAGAACATATTGAAACCAATGCCATTACGAAGATTATCAAATTCTCATTCCAACGACTATTCATGGGTCAAAATCGGAGTTAAAACGGTTGAGATATCAAGAAAGCTGTGAAAATTGTGAAAATCGCATCTGCTAACTTCTCGTAGCCAAACTTTTGATCCGACCGTTGGAGTTTTGAGTTCCATACCTTTTTAGAAACCAAAAATGAAGATCTATCCAAGGGTGTCAAGATCAACCTGATCAGATGAATTTTGAAGCCAGCGGCCCTTGAAGAGCCGCCGCTGGCCCTTCAAGGGCCGCAACCTCGAAATTCGCGCTCGGGGCTATAAATAGCCCCGGACACCCCTTAGACCAAAGGAGACACATTTTTCTGAAATTTTCCCTTCCGCCCAGTGTCTCTCTGCGTTTTTTCTCTCTTCTAAACACCTAAAAAAAAAAAATCCAAAAAAAACATCAAAGTTTCTTGATTCTTCTCTCTTCACCAAAAACACAAGGTATTGTTCTTGTACTTGATCTTCTTTTCCTTGCTTCCATGCTTTGGATTTGGGGTTTAGGGGTGTGGATGTAGCTTTTTTGGTTATCATCCACACCCCTAACCTTCCAAATTTTTTTTCTAGTATTTATCTTGTTTGTTTTGCTTGAATAACATGATTTATTGCTTTCTTTAGCATGTTTCTTGCTTTATGTGTGTTTCTAGTTTAGATTTCTTTGTTGTTGTGTTTTATGCCATGTTTTGTGCTTATATCTATGTTTCTTCATGCTTATATGTTTAGATCTACATGGTTAGGGTTTTATGCCATGTTTCCTTTATTTCATTACTCTTTTTGCTTTGCGTTGATGTTAGGGTTATGTGCTCACATGCTTGATATATTGTCTTGAGTTATGCTTTGCTTGGATCTATGTGTTTGTATGCTTTTTGCCACTTTTATGCTTAGATCCACATCTGTACATGCTTATATGCTTGGATTCATGTTCTTCCATGTCTATGCGCTAGCTTTTACATGCCCACACACGTGTTACCATGCCTATGCCTAGATCTATGTTTATGTGCTTAGATCTATGTTTTCACATGCTTGTGTGCTCGAATCTATGCTCTGCTTGCTTTATGCCATCTTCCATGTGCTTGTGCACTCCATGCCATGTTTGTGTGCTTAGACCTAGGCTATGTTTGTCTTGCCATATGCTATTGTAATCCTTTTGTCGCTTTACCTTTCTTTCTTATGTTTTGGCCTATTGGTTCGGACCCGATCTAGACCCTACGGTCTTTGTCATCATCCATACACCTTGGCCCATATCAAAAGGTTTGGATCACCCTTATTTGCATGTACGTGCTTGCTTGCTTCTATGCTTCATGCTTGTGTTAGCCTCTCTTGTTCTAGGCTTTGCCACATTTGACGCCCTTAGTGGGAATGTGGTTATGTGGTTGCATCCGACACCGAGGAGGCCATGTCTGGATGTAACCACTTGGGAGGCATCTTTGGATGTCGGGTTACTCCGTGTGCACCCTTCCCTTTTTCGCTCTATGAGATGATATGCTTGCCATGCTTGTTTGCGCCACCCGTTGGCTTTCTATGCATTTTTACACGCTTGCTTACATGTCCATGAATTAGTCTTACTTGCTAGTGTGTCGTCCATGCTTCAACACATTGAAGCTATGGACATCCGATTCAAACCTACATTTGTCCCTCACGAACACCACCCTTGTTTGTTTGCTATCTTGCTTTGTTTTCCTTTTTGTTCGCATCCTGGTTTCTATGTTTGCCATGTCTATCATGTTTATCTACCTTATGCCTCTTTATTGTGCTCTTTGCACCTTTTCCTTCCATAGCTTGTCTGCTGGTTTCTTGTCTTTTCCTTTGCATGTACGCACATGGAGCGAGGACGCATGGAGCTAGGGCACGGTCTTCCAGGCATAAGCAAAATGGGCAAGGATGTGAGCACACGAATATGAGCCTAGTGACTACAATCAGTAGGTTTAGGAGTTTAGCTTTTCCCTTCGGTTATGTACTCTTTTAAACCCCTTCCTTCCTCCTCCCTTTCTCCCTTAGATGGTTTGTATTAGGTATATCATGTTTTGTACCATTCATCCTCATCTCTAAAGTATGGAGACCCTTGTTTATTTTCCTGCACCTATATTTTGGGTCTGCTCTAGGGAAGTAGGCACTTACTTTCCCGCTTTGCATGCTTGCATTGTGCATGATGTATGTATATATATATCTGCTTGTCCCTCTAGTGTGATTGTTACAATCCGTGTCACCTAAGGCAAGCGATGCCTAATTTCCGCCGCGAAAGTAAGGTGACATGTCGCTAGATTTTTGCCATGCAAATCCGGTACTTTGCTCGAACGCCTTGGGAAGCATAGATTGGGACCTGTTAGGAACCTTATCTACACTTGTGTTGTATAGCATTGTAGTGTATAGCAGCTAAGCAAGTGGCACGTGTGTGTTGTATTAGCATTTTAGTGTATAGCAGCTAAGCATGTGGCACATGTGTGTGTGGTGTATAGTAGCTAAGCAAGTGGCACGTGTGTGTTGTATATATTAGTAAGGGGTTAGTCGGTGAGGAAATGAATAGCATTCTGTTAGGGAAGTTAGTTACACGGATATAAAGGGAGGATTGATTTTGTATGAGGCTAAGCAATAATACTTCAAGCATTATTTCACTCTAATATCTTTATCTTTCCATGGAGGCTTGGTCCCCTTGAAGTGACCACATTTCTCTTTCTTTTCCATTCCTTATAAGCAGAATCATAATAGACCACACCCATTCAGAAGTCAAACCGCAAAGCCCCCCATGCATGCAAAGCCACGAAAGCCAATGGCGAAATCATATTTTTATTGTCAATCTTCGAACAATAAGGTTTTATCAAAACAAAGGATTGTCCTTGGATAGGCGTTGTGGGGTGCCTAACACCTTCCCCACACACAACCAAACTTCCGGACCTAAGAATCAAGATTTTTTGTCCTCCACTTTAGATTAGGAAAAAAGCCATTTTTCTTAACCAAGGATCGGTAATAAAATCAACTAGAAACAGGTGACCAATCACACCTTATAAAAACCCAATGATTGGTGGTGACTCCACTCATCTTTGGTAACCTCTTAAAATTTGGCCCAGATTCACGGCATAACGCCAAAGGTAGACCTACCTTCCTCCACTAAGAGAGAGAGCACCTGAAGTTCTGTGCGAACAACGCCATACACATCGAGAGGGGCCCTTCAACGGGGTCCTACTCAAGCGGGAGCTGTCGCCACGGTGGGTGGTCGAACAAAGGCAAAGCGGCGGTGGTTTTTGCCCTTAGCCGATCGAGGCTAGGCATCAACAATGATGGAGAATATGAAGATGTTAAGGCTACATGGGATGATGATGAAGTGAAAGAACTTGGAGGTCTTGAGCGGGGGGAGCAACATGCTCCACTAGAAATTGTTGAACCTCGTAAGAAGAGGACTACTAGAAAACATCATACTGTTAGCTTCAAGAATAATTGGGCTTCTGATGAGGGGGAGCCAAGGGATTGGATTAAAGAAATCCAAGATGAGATTAATTCTTTGACAATGAAAGGTATTGATGTTGATGAGGTGTTCTCAGTTTCGGTAAAGATAATCAAGAATGTCAAACTTGGAGTTGGCTTGATCGACATGAATTCTAACTAAAGAGTTGGAATTGAAGATCTCCTTCCTCGATAGGCTGGAGGAGGAGATTGTTGGGAGGTGCACACCTAATATAAGTCCAACCCAAGTAGAATTTGTGCCCAAGATAATGAGCTTGCCTGTAGACACTCAATTTTTCACCCATGATTTAATCAAGGAGAATGACTTGAATGACCATCCATGTACCCGTAAAAAAAATCATGATTGCATTACATACATCAGTTTGTTCTTGCATTACATGCATTAATTCATTCATTTCATATCATGAAAATGATTTTGAGGTTCTAACGGTCGCGACGGTATGTCCGGTTCCCAAATTGGACCGTCGAATTAAAAGATATCGCATGATTAAGTTTGCACGGTCTACATGCATTGTATGGGGTGAAGCCGATCACGTGTGATTAATTGAAATTAATTTTGATTGGTTGATGATTAAAATTAATTAAATGAATTTATGTGATTGGTGGAGTATTTTTCTTAAAGTGAGATTTGTTGCATGGGATTAAAACAAATAAGCTGATCATATTTAAAGATTGTGAATAATTAGGCTTTTGGGATAATTATATTCAAAATAATTATTTTAAAAGTCATAATTATCACTTTGGAACTAGTCGCTAACCTATGCGATGCACGGGAATGCTACTAATTTTTTTAATTAAAAATAAATAAAAATTAAGATGAACCTCCAAATAATGTGACATTAGAATTGTAATGACTATCAAATAATAACAAAATATACATTTTTCTAGATTAAAAAAATGACACATACACCACAAAATCATTCGGTTGCTTGTTTAGCTAATCAAATAGCAAGCCATTCTTGGACGAGTTACCTGATTGTGTTACTATTGGACCAACTGGGTACACTGGTATTTTTAATACATAACCAAATAGTTTATCATCCCTCAAAGCCGCAACTATTTTAGGTTGAAGCTCTTCCCAACAGTTTTTTATTTGCACATATTGGGCAAATGTCCCAATACCATGTCCTTTTGCTATGGCTTTTTTTTTTTTTCAATTTCATTTATTTCATGTCTTCCACTAAATATTCAATGTATACATTATATTAAAAAAAAAAATGTTGAAGTAAAGTTGTATCCTTAAATAACTAAATATAAGAGTTTAATTCCTCTCGGTTTCAATTTAAAATCAAATTGTATTTTCCACCAGCCTGTTATATGACATAAAGATATTAGACATAGTATTATAAAAACTGTAAATATATTAAAAATGTGAATCATGTAAAAAAAGAGTAACAAATAGATTTCAAAAGTAATGATACCACATAATAATAAAATATACACAACTTATTTTAAAAGGCTAATATATCACAACCCAAAAAACTTGACTATTGCAAGTGTCCTTTTAGGAATTACTGCATTCTAATTTGCAAGTTTCAAGTTGAACTTCTTTTTGACAGGACCTTATTAAAAAGACTCATTATCCACGCACTGTCAAAACCTTCCTTAATGTACACCCCTTTATTCTCACATGGGAAACATGTCGATCACCAGCAGCAAATAGTGAAACTAAGATGTGCCAAGACACCAATATTATAGTGTGATCATCCCACACCTTTCAAAGTAAATAGCCCAAGAAGCATAAAGTTTGTGAGATCTCTAAAAAGAAGTTAAAACAAACAAAAAGGGATAGTGAAGACCTCTCCAAGAAAAAGAACTCCAAAACACACGTTTCAATTTTCAAATGATGTTCCTTTAAGTGCCAATAAATCTAGATCATAAGGGAAAATAGAAGAAAATAATGGTAAAACTGAGAAGGATTTAGGACTATCAAATGCTAAGAAGAATAACAATGCCAGGGCCAAGCCTAAGAAAGTTCCTGTGTCTTGTAAAGTCAATGAGCATTACATGAATCTTGAGGTGCATATAAATACAATCAATCTTGAGAACAAAGAATTTGATGTTGACATTCCCTTGCATCGAGGTACCAACTTAACCAACATAGCTGACATTGAATTACCTCCTGAAGATGTTGGACATGCATAGAAATTTTTAGAATTTTTTATACTTCTTTTGGAAAGTTAAGTTTAAGTGTTTAACTTCGATTATATGTACTGGTATACCAAAATGCAAAGCTAGCAACTTATTGTTTAATGACTAAATTAATGTTCTTTTGCCAAAAAATGAAGATTATCTAAATAGGTAGCATATTGCTATAAATCATGCTCTTAATTGCATATGGTTTCCCAATCAATTTAAACACTCTTATACTTCTACAATCTCCAAAAACTTGGGTCACATGGCCTACAAAAAATCTACCCCATCCAATTTTCTCACCCCTAATATCTTATTCTTTATTAGAGAGAAGTGTTTTAGTAAGAGGTAATTACCGTAAAGCATTCAAACTTGTTAACGTGTATTGTGTTATGGGCTTTAGGCCCAAATTAGGTTACTTGTATAGCACACATATATGCCTCCTATATAAAGGCAGTGATGTATATTCTTTTATTCGAGAAATACAATACAATCATTCTGTATTTCTAACATGGTATCAGAGCCACCGCTCTGACCTTTTCTTAGCAGTCTTGTCTTCATTAGTGTGGCTTTCTTTTTTTTTTTTTAACAACGCTTCCGCCATCACACTGCCGCCGCAGCCTCTCGCCGTTGAACTTCCGACGTCATCCAGCCGTCGTCCTTGGGTTCCGGACCTGCAGCCGCCGTCGTTAAGGAGTTTCACACTTTGCATGGACCACTTCGCTCTTTGCATCGCCGCTGCAATTATTGCTCCGATTACGCTTTTGAAGGTACCACCGAGATCGTCCAGCGTCGATCTACACACTCGTGGAAGCCTCGTCGCCATCGGAGATCGCACGCGCCACCACGCGCCGTTCAAAGTTGCTGTTCCGCCGATCACGCGCCACACGCGCCACCACGCGCCACCACGCGCGCGCTGACTTGCCGTCACGCGCCTACACGCGCCGTCACGCGCCTCCACGCGCCGTCACGCGTGGTCTCGGCTTTATCTGGTATGTCTCCTACCTCTTGGCTTATGGATTACGCTTGTTGCAATCACATGACACCTCACTCGTCCTTATTTTCTGACCTTAAACCCGCACCGCACCCTCTTAATATTCGCACAACAAATGGTTCCATAATGTCTGGTCATAATATAGGTTCCGTTGCGACCTCCAATCTCTCGGTTCCTGGAGTCTTTAATGTTCCTGACCTTTCTTATAATTTATTTTCTATTGGACAATTAGCTGAGTTGGGTTATCGCATTATCTTTGATTATTCTCGGGTGTATTGTGCGCAGGATCCGAGGACGGGACAGGAGCTTGGGACTGGTCCCGAGTTGGGCGTATATGTTTCCGTGGACAACCTTCGTCTTCCACTTGTTGCTCCAGTTTCATTGTTGCTGCGCTGCTCATCGCTTCTTCAATTCCTTCCCTTGCACTTTGGCATGCTCGATTTGGTCATGCATCTTCCTCTCGGGTACAACAATTAGCTTCTAGAGGTTTGTTAGGTTCGGTGTCTACAAAAAATTTTGATTGTGTTTCGTGCCAATTAGGAAAACAACCAGCTTTGCCTTTCAATACTAGTGAATCAATATCCACCGATATCTTTGACCTTATTCATTTCGATGTTTGGGGCCCTTCTTCTCGTCTCTAGTATTGGTGGGTCTCGATATTTTGTTGTCTTTGTTGATGATTACTCTCGCTATAGCTGGATTTTTAATATGAAACATCGTTTCAATTATTGCAAGTATATTCTAATTTTGCAAAAATGGTTGAAACTCAGTTTTCCAAACGCATCAAATTTTTCGATCCGATAATGCTCTTGAATATACTCAATATGCTTTCCAAGCTGTTTTGCATTCCTATGGCACTGTTCATCAACTAACTTGTCCAGGTACCTCTCGGCAAAATGGTAGAGCCGAACGGAAACTTCGTCATATTCTTGACACTGTTCGTGCTCTTCTTCTCTTTGCCAAAATTCTGCTCCTTTTTTGGGCGAAGCTGCTCTTCATCTTTGTTCATACTATTAATCGCATTCCGAGTCCGGTTATCCAAAATCAAACTCCATATGAGCGCCTTTTTGGGTCATGTCCGGACTATCACCACCTTCGCTCCTTTGGTTCGCTTGTTTCGTTCTTCTTGACCACATGAGCATAACAAACTTGAGCCTCGGTCAAGGCTTTGTTGTTTTCTTGGCTATGGCGAAACTCAAAAGGGGTATCGGTGTTATGACCTGTCTCTCATCGTCTTCGTATTTCTCGCAATGTTGTCTTTTGGGAACATCGCCTCTTTGTCGAGCTCTCTCACTTTCGTGCCTCCCTATCTTCCTCCTCTGTTTTAGATCTTTTTTTTCCGGATAAGGCACATATTCCTTCAGTAGCTGCTCCCGATCCTCCCGTAGTTGCTCCCGATTCTCTTGTAGACTTCTCTGTCCAACCACCAGATATCATCGATCCCTTTCCTAGTTCACCCTTTAATGAACAGTGGAAGATGAACAGGTTGAAGACGAGCTACCCAACCCCAACCCCCGAGCTTGGGTCCCCGCTCCCCGCTCCGCTTTGAAGATCTTGCACAAGACATTCCACCTCGTCACTCAACTCGAGTAAGATCTATTCCTACACATTTACTTGACTATCATTGTTACTTTGCTCTTGCTACATTACATGAGCCTCACACCTATCGTGAGGCTTCCACTCGCCCTTTATGGCGGATTGCAATGAAAGAGGAACTTGATGCATTATCTAAAAACCATACTTGGGATTTGGTGACACTCCCTCGGGAAATCTGTGGTTGGTTGTAAGTGGATCTACAAGATTAAGACTCGCTCCGATGGGTCCATTAAGCGCTACAAAGCTCGTCTTGTTGCAAAAGGCTTTACGGGGAGTATGGGATTGATTATGAAGAGACCTTTGCTCCGGTTGCTCGTATCTCATCATGACGTGCCCTCTTAGCTGTTCTTTGCTGCCCGTAAATGGGATCTTTTTCAGATGGATGTCAAAAATGCATTCCTTAATGGGGATTTACATGAAGAAGTTTATATGCAACCTCCTCCTGGTCTCTCTGTTGACTCAAACAAGGTTTGTTACCTTCGACGTGCACTTTATGGCCTTAAACAAGCTCCACGAGCTTGGTTTGCCAAATTCAGCTCTACCATCTCTCATTTGGGTTACATGGTCGGTCATTATGATTACGCCTTATTTCTTCATCGCGACCGACAAAGGCACTATTTTACTTCTCTCGTATGTGGATGATATGATCATAATCGGTGATGACCTCGGTGGCATTCAAGAACTCAAGGATTTTCTCAGTCAAGCAATTTAAGATGAAAGATCTTGGACATCTCGGCTACTTCTTGGGTCTTGAAATCACTCATTCTCTTGATGGACTTTATCTTACTCAAGCTAAGTATGCTTCTCGAACTCTTGTCTCGATTTGGACTCACTGATAGCAAGACTGTTGACACTCCAGTTGAGCTTAATGCGCATCTCGACTTCCTCGTGGGGGAAACCATTATCTAATCCATCTCTTCTGACGATTGGTTGGCAGCCTAGTTTATCTCACGATTACTCGTCCGGACATCTCCTATCTTTGTTCATCGGGTGAGCCAAGATCTCATGTCCGCTCCACGATCAACTCACTATCTTTCATTGTTCTCGCGCATTCTTCGATACTTAAAGGGCACCCTCTTTCATGGCCTTTTCTACTCAGCTCAGTCTCCTCTTGTACTCCGTGCATTCTCTCGATGCTGATTGGGCGTGAGATCCACTGATCGCAGGTCTACTACAGTTCTTGTTTTCTCCTTGGTTCTTCTTTGATTTCTTGGCGAAGCAAGAAACAAACTTTGTGGCCCGCTCCAAAGATCAAGCGAGAATATCGTGCTCTTGCCGATACCACATCCGAGCTCCTTTGGCTACGATGGCTCCTTAAGGATTTGGGTGTGTCCACCTCCTCGCTACTCCCCTTTATTGTGACAACCAGAGTGCCATTCATATTGCTCATAATGATGTCTTTCATGAACGGACTAAACACATCGAGATTGATTGTCATTTTATCCGTTATCATCTTGTCCATGGTGCTCTTAAACTTTTCTCCGTCTCCTCCAAAGATCAACTTGCAGATATCTTCACAAAGTCACTTCCTAAGGGACGCACTTTTCGTGATTTGGTTGACAACCTCAAGTTGGTCTCACATCCACCTTGAGTTTGAGGGGGGGCTTAACGTGTATTGTGTTATGGGCTTTAGGCCCAAATTAGGTTACTTGTATAGCACACATATATGCCTCCTATATAAAGGCAGTGATGTATATTCTTTTATTCGAGAAATACAATACAATCATTCTGTATTTCTAACAAAACTAAAAAGAATTTGCAACCTCAATCCATGCTTAAAAATCCAAACTAAAAGAAACCTAAAAGAAATCCAAACTATTCTAAGTTTGAACTTAAAACAGTCAAAACATAAACCATGAAGCTGTATTTTTTCTGCAAAAAAAAACATTCATAGCTTTTTAGTTGGGTGTAAAGAACCTAAAATGAAATAAATTAAGATCCTCCATTTATAAACTGCTTTTTGAGCTACTATGCACTACATTAAATGGATCAAGATCCTCCATTTGCAAAACCGATATAACTGATTTAGTGATATATGTCAAATGTGTTTTCGCTCATGTTCACTTACTTTTCTAACCAATGAATATTAATAATTAGGAGAAACTCAACATTAGAATCAGTAAAGAGAAATTATAATCAACATTAACGTTCAAACTCTCTCATGTTCCTTCAATCAAACTATAAAAAACAGAATATTGATTTAAAATAGCAACCATATATTCTTTGTGTGTTTAGAAGTGAGCATACCCAAACAACCTTTAAGGATCCTTTGTTGTTTCTTGAAATAATCAGCTACCCAATTTCCTTTTCCTACAATTAAATGCATAGGATGAATGAATGCATCAAAAATCATCAAAATTTGATTTTTTTTCTGGGTAAATAACTACCCGGATAAATAACTACTTGAGTTTAGTTTAGTGCATATTTGCATAGTTTATATTGGATATATATGTTCAAGAAGACAATATTTAAATATACTTCTTTTGGGTGAAAAATCCATAATAAACTAAACCTGAATCTAATGCAAAAATATGAATTTTAAATACTCACAAGTTACAATTACATTCTATTAACTGAACCATGAATTGGTAAATGATAATTTTCTCAACTGTAGTAAAATAGTATTTCTTGAAAGAAAAAAAAAAAATCATTGGCACCACTCAAATCACCCAATAAAATCTTAATCAAACCCATACTATCAAAATGAAGAATACCCATAGATTTTAGCAAATTTATTTTTTCTAAGATGTATATGAATGTTTTGCAAACATAACTTCTTAAAGAAGATTTAAACAATTTTTTTTCTTCTTCTTGTTTGATTGCACATTAGGATTGCAATCTACGTTAGGACATATGTCATTCAATGTTAGGAATATATGTCAACATTTTATGTAATTGACTAATCCTTTGACAAAACACACTTTACTTGTAATTGGGTAGATTTAGGATGTGTTTAATGCTTCAAGAAACAAGGTTTCAAGTTCAAGTGTTAAAGCCATGCAAGTCTATCCAAGAATTTAATTATGAAGTGCTGGATTTTAAAGCTCGACAACTAGCTCGATAGATGGCTATCTATCGAGGTTTATGAAACTCAGTTTTTCAAAGTTATTTTTCATCCAATCCATGAGTATGTGTTTAGGCTTTCTTTTCTCACAATCCTAAACATATATAAGGATTATTTTAAGGGCTGTCAAAGGTTACGCACGATTGCACAAGTGTCAAGCAAAGTCTTGGTCATGCAAATTGTGACCGGAGACAGAATTTGCCCTAGCTCATCTTTCTCTTGAAGAAGTTGTTGTGTTGTTACACCTTAGGGTTTTGTGACCAAGGAGTTTCTTGATTTTCATCATGTGATGAACTGAAAAACTTTGCAGCCAACATTCTTCTCAAGTTGGTGATTAAGTCGCGTCTTGGGATCCGCGCAATTGGTTGATCATGTCTTGGGAGCCGTGCATTGAAAATGAGAGATTGTCATTACAGAACAAGTCCAATTGGGTATTGGGGTAAGGGTTCAATGTAAGTTGGTATAAGGTACTAGGATTCCTTTACTTGTAAATGCTTGTTTTGATAATAGTGGATTCTCGAGAGTGGTGACCTTAAAATCACTCAGTGGGGTTTTTGCCTTGTAAGTTTTCCCAATTCATAAACAAATCACCGTGTCTATTTAATTTCTGCTGCATACTTAGTTTAATTGGTGATTTGTTTGTGCTACCACGCATCTTGCATGTTAATTTGATTAATTAATAAACTTGGCTAATTAATCAATTAATTCATCACAAGGGGTCAATACATTCTTGGCCTATCAAGTGGTATCGTAGTAGGCACACTCTGATTAGGGTTAATCTTTCTTGTGTAATCCATTAACCCCTGTTGTCATGGAAACTCTTGATTGTTTTGATTTACATGATCTTATGTTGAATGATGATGATGATATTCAAGATGCTTATTGCAAGTTTTATAATTTTTGTATGAAATCTCTTGAGTATTCTACAAAATTAAAAGCTAAATTTAAAAAGGTAAAGCTTGAAAAAGATGATTTGATTGCAAAATTGGATGAAGCCAATAATTTGAATGAGAATTTTAAAAATCAAAATTCATCTCAGGTGGACAAAATTAAAAGTTTGGAAGAGCAACTAGTTGAATCCAAAACTAAAGTTGAAAAATTAACTAGTGCCAAACTTGTTGTTAAGCCTAACTCAAAAGAAAATGATTTTTATATTCCTCCATTTAAAAGGAATAATGATGAGTTGAAGGCTAATATTGCTAGGATAGACAAAGGTAAAAATTCTGATGTTAACGCTAAAGTTTCTAAACCTATGTCTAAAACTCCTCCTAGGAAGAATAAAAATTCTGAATTTGTCCCCACTTGTCATCATTGTCATATTGTTGGTCATATTAGGCCAAATTGTCCTAAATTAAGGTCTTTCTCAACCTCTAAGGTTAGACCTCCTTCTAGGAAGCATAGTAGTTCAAAAACTACTCATGTTTGTCACCATTGTGGTGCTTCCGGTCACATTCGTCCTAATTGTTTCAAGTTGTTTCCTCATAAGCGAGTGTCCAATAGGTCTCATCCTTTGTCTAAAGGTTCTGTACCTATTCTTGGTGAGTTATTAAAACCTTTGAGCTTTTTAACTCAATTTTAGGGGAATTCTAATTCCTCGATGTCCTTTAGTAGTTATACTAGGACATATGCATTTTCATCTTCATGGCCAAGGACTCATATTGTATGGGTGATAAAGGATCCTAAGACCTAATTGTCTTTCCGTTTGTCCTTTGTTTTAATTCTTTCTATCTAAAGTTGGACTTTCTTGCTTGATTTCTTATTTGTTTTTGGAATCACGCTTTCATGCATTTGCGTCTAGTTTTATGCTATGCTTTGTTTAACATGTTTTTGTTTGCTTATTTTCAGTTTTGATTTATTTTGTTTTTCATAAAATTAAAAAAAAAAATTGAAAAATCAGAAAAATACAAAAACAGTGTGTTTTGTGTACATTGGTACTTGTGTACCTTGGATGGCTAATGAAACAAAATTTTCTAAACTTTGTATCTTTTGTAACTTAGATGAGCATCTCTATGCAAGAAAGTGAGCTTTATGGCTCGTGTTTGTGATGAGTAAGATTAAGAAATTTCTTATACTTAACACTTATATCACTCTTTTTGATGAGAAGGACTAGAAAATCCTAAGAGAAATGCATAAATAACCATCTCACCACTGTTGCCCGCCAATCATGAAATGACATTTATATTCTTTGGCATAGCAAAAGTGGAATGTCAAATGCTTAGCATCATTGGGTATTTCCTTTCTCTCTCCTATATCCCATGCATGATATGCTTATTAAAAGAAAAATATGTAAAGAAAAATAAAAGCAAAAAGAATAAAAATGCTTCATATATGATTGCAAACGTGTACTCTAGGAGATATGGAAGTTATAGGATGTACCTCGAAGGTGATAGTCCCCATCAAATAGTTATGATTGTGTGTGAGTTAAAGTGATTTTCTCATATCTCAAATCGTCATAACATATAGACATTTATGCAATCTTGTGATGTTTTTCACACACAACACGCAATATTCTTTGCTACTTTTGATACATGTGCAGGTACAATGTGATTTGGCCATGACAAGGAATACTTGTGTTAATGTATGTTCACAAAACTGTCTTAACTTATTTTTGAAATATAAAATTGGTTACACTTATTTAGTGTGTGTGTGTGTGTGTGTTTTGGGATCTATGTGCTTAACATTTTTCATGTTGAGAGATGTTTTTGAGAGCTTAAAATGTTGATTGGATCTTTGGTTGAGTAGCATCTTGATTGCATTCATATCTGTGTTTTTCTCTCCCTTGAAAAACTGTTTTTAAGCAATTTTGATAGCTTCTTGATAGCTCTCAACAGATAAGCTATCTATCAAGACCCTTGAGCTTTTTCTTATCGCATTCTCGATAGCTCTCAATAGCTAGTTTGATCCATCGAGAAACTTTCTGTCTCTTCGATAGCTTCTCGATAGATACCTCGATCCATCAAGCTTCATTATTGAGGAAACCTCTCATTAGATCCTCGATAGCCGGTTCGATAGTTAAAACACGCCTTTTTAAAGCTCGATAGCTCTCGATTGATCTAGCTTTTTGAGATTTATATATATATGCGCCTCACGATTTCAAATCTACTCTCTTTGATCTCTCTCAACAGATTTCAATCTTTTTACCTCCCAAACACATTTTTCTCTCTCTAAACCTTCACTCCACGTGATTTTTGGCCCGTTCTTGTCTCTAATCACCTAGTATGATCTCTTTATCTCTCATTCTTCATGCATTTTTATGAGAGATTGTGCCCTGACCCGTTTTTATAGGATGTTGGGCCATACCTACGTGAATGGGTGGAGTCGTGTTATTGCCTCTCAAAATGGAGGTTCGACTAGTTATATTTTCCCCTTTAGATTGAGGGTTTTACAATGGAGTCGCCACTTATTTAATTATTGGAAAAATAAGAAAACCATAATTGAAAATTTTCTCATTTTATTAATTTGAAATTGAATTTACATTGATCCTAGGAAAATTACATGGCTTTGGTCCTAGATACAATCTAAGATGAAGTACATGGCTATGTTTCCTAGTTACAATCTAGAAATTGAAAATTACATGGATAAGCATTTGATTTACTAACCCTTGATCTAAGCTTGGAGGCTATATTACAAGGTGGGAAGGTGTTAGGTACCTGCCTTGCTCGGTGAAACCGGTCTTCTAGACTATGGTGGCCAACATTCATATCACATCATCTAATATGTCAATCAATTTGTATGTTGAATTTAATGTGTGTGCATGTGATAAACCCTAATTCAATTTATTAAGCATGACATTTGGATTGAAAAATAAATTTTAATGAATGTGTGTGGATGATGATAACCTAGATTCAAGGATTTGAAAGAATTATTAAACAAACATGTTTTTCACATTTTTGATGTGGATTTAAGATTAAATCTAGTGATATGCATGAACATGTGATGAACAACCAAGAACATGTGAAGAACACATAAGAACAATTAAGAACATTCAAACATATTCAAGGGAATTATTATGCTTTAATCTTAAATTCTCATCATGGCAACATAAACAAACAGTTAGAGAGGGGGATTATACCTTCATGCAAGATTCATATGGTGGTAGAGGAGACTCTTGGTAGAGGTCTTAAGGGTAGAGGAAAAGAAGAGTTAAGGGAGGAAGAGTGAGTCTCACTCAATATCTTGAGTCTCGGGAAGATCAAGATATGACAAGACTACTCAACTTCACTAGAACTCAAGGGAGGGGAAGAGAGGGGTTTTTTTTTTTTTGTGTCTCGGAATGAAGGAGATGAGAGGGTTTATATAGTAGTGGTGGAGGAAATATGAATGGAAGACCATTTAACATTAATAAGTCCCAAATGGTGAGCAGAGGTCATTTGTTAGAAAATGATTTCAGCACAATTAACATTAATAAATCCCAAATTAGCTCCCAATTAACATTAAATGGCTCCAATCACTCCCATTTCAGACTTAATTGGTTCCAAATTTACCCTAATTAAAAGATAATTGTACAAATTACTTATTGAATAATTAATGTTTAACTATCTAGTTAATTAGGTGTGTGCAACCCTACCATAAAATGTAGTCCTAACCAATCGAATTATGACACATCATCGTTCTCAAATTGATTATACTTATAACCAATTGAAATCAATTGTTCATAATCACATATAGTTGGACTCAATTTGTGATTATGTATCTCGGCCATTAAAACTTGATTTGATGATAACTTTCAATCTGATGGTTCGATTAGGGCTTATGACCAGTCAATTTGATCGTTACAATATCAAGATCATTTTGGTGAAATGAGATTAAGGATCTAGTGACCAGAATCAAGATGTATATTTCCAAGGTGAAATTACCCTTTTACCCTCCATGTGAGGTTAAATGCGGGTTGCAAAATGGGGTGTCAACAATTTCATGCATTTAGATCTAGGTTTTGGGTTTTTGAAAATTTTTAGGGTTTTTCAAAATTGATGAAGGTTTTGTGCAATTTTTGGGATGGGTGTTGCTTAAATAAGTTTAAAACCTCATGCATTGCATTACACTCGCATTCAATGTTTCATGCATTTAGATGTGTGCTTACTTTGTTGCTATGATGTGTGTGGTAGATTTAGATTGGGCTGAGCCCATGATGCATTTAAATTTGCTTGTCACATGTTCATGTATTTTCATGCATACGTATCTTCCTATTTTTATCATTTGATATTAAAACCGCTTGGTACTTTTTTGATTGTCTCTCTCTCTCTCTCTCTCTGTTTCTTATGTTAGTTGCATCATGACACCTAAACGTAAGTCTACTCCATCCTGGAACCCTCTTCGTTCCGGGGCATCTTCTTCTTCTTCTCCATTTGACCCCACTCCCTCTCATGTCCGGTTCCGTGATGAGAAGGCCAAATCGGACTTCTTGGAGAACTTTTCACGACGCGGCATTCATTCAGAAAGCTAAGTTGTTCTGTCGGACTTTTTCGACATTGACCTACCCACTGTCATCCACAATAGGGGTTGGGAGTCACTTGGTGGCGTCCCGATCACGTGCCCTTTTGTGATCATACAAGAGTTCTACTCCAATATGCACGCATTTGATTACTCTATACCTCAGTTTTCTACTCGTGTTTGGGGTATATGCATGGTAGTTACTCCAGATATTGTATTCGAGGTACTACACGTCCCTAGTGTAGTGCATCCCGACTACCCTAGTTTTGAGCGTCCGAGGATAGTGTCCAAAGACAAGCTCGCGTCTCTATTCTATAAGACACCTTCTTCATGGGGTGATCGTCAAAACACCTCATTCTTGGCCTTTGCTAAAGGACTGAGAATCCTAAACATGGTGATGACATTCATTTTTCATCTGTTGTCTCACTATAACACTATCACAGAGCCTCATGCTCGGTTTTGTTATCCCTCATTGAGGATCTCTCTATTGACTTCCCTTCACACTTTATACTCTCCCTTGTAGATGTACATAAGGACACAGCGACTTGTGATAAGCTCATTTTTCCTTCCGCTATCATGAGACTCCTTTGCCATTTTTTTGTCTTCTATCCCGAGTCTCCCTACTTCTAATATATGTGTGCCATAGATGCAGCTACCATTCGACGGAGCACAAAGCCACGATTAAGACCGAGCCAGCCCTAGACACAAATGGCAGCTCCTCCGGCTTCTACCCCCCCATCCACCTCCGCTCCATCTTCAGCAGGTGGAGTGACACTTGAGGCCATCATGGAACAGCTTGTGCACATGGATGCTTGCCTTGACACTCTCGGTGATGAGTTGTGTCAGGTGAACACCTGTATTGGTTGTATCGCGCGACGACAGGCTGTGATGGGTGGTTTCACGGTGGCTTCCTCTCCTTCTCCCGAGGCATCCGAGGATGAGAGTGACAATGGCTCCGACAAAGTGTCTTTGATGATGTTGAGGATGATGATGATGGCTCACCTAGTGATGATGAGATGTTTACTTGATTTACTTGCCCTTTGTCACTCGTGACAAAAAGGGGAAGTAGTTTTGAGATGAGAGTAGTCATACTCATAGGGGGAGGGTTAGTTTAGGAGATAGGGGGAGTGCATATTGAGGACTGTAGTGAGGATTCTTGTATCTTTTCTTTTCTTTCTATTTTAGATACATTATCTCATTGTATATTGGTCTTGTGACCACTTGACATACATTGTACTTATATTTGATTTTTATATATATTGATGTATGTTATTTCTCCTATCTCTCCATATGTTGTTTCTTTTCTTTTTTTATACACATGTTTCTTATTTATTGTATGCAATCTATTATTTTTGTTTCACACTAAGATGTCGTGATGAGTTTTATTTAAAGTATTTCAGAAATACAGGTTGTCAAAGTCTACTTGCCATAAACTCTCTTCTTACAAAGTTTTTCAAGATTTTGTGTTAGGATAGATTTTATTGTATTCAACAAATGAGTATAAGTTGAGTGATTTATGACTTTTCTCATATGTTCATTTGTTTGTTGTGGTTTTGTCATGAATTGCCAAAGGGGGAGATTGTTAGGACATATGTGATTCAATGTTAGGAACATATGTCAACATTTTATGTAATTGGCTAATCTTTTGACAAGTAATTGGGTAAATCTAGGATGTGTTTAATGCTTCAAGAAACAAGGTTTCAAGTTCAAGTGTTAAAGTCATGCAAGTCTGTCCAAGAATAAAGTAATGAAGTGCTGGATTTTAAAACTCGACAGCTAGCTCAATAGATGGCTATCTATCGAGGTTTATGAAACCGAGTTTTTCAAAACTGTTTTTCATCCAATCTGTGAGTATGTGTTTAGGCTTTCTTTTCTCACAACCCTAAACATATATAAGGATTATTGTAAGGGCCGTCAAAGGTTACGCATAGTTGCACAAGTGTGAAGCAAAGTTTTGTTCATGCAAATTGTGACCGAAGACAGAATTTGCCCTAGTTCATTTTTCTCTTGAAAAAGCTGCTGTATTTGTACATCTTAGGTTTTTGTGACCAAGGAGCTTCTTGATCTTCATCGTGTGATGAAATGAAGAACTTTGCAGCCAACATTCTTCTCAAGTTGGTGCTAAGTCGAGTACTAGGATTCATGCAATTGGTTAGTCACGTACTGGGAGCCATGCATTGAAAAGGAGAGATTATCACTAAAAAACAAGTCCAATTGGGTGCTGGGGTAAGGGTTCAACTATACGTTGGTATAAGATACTGTGATTCCTTTACTTGTAACCTCTTTTTTTGATAATAATGGATTCTCGGGAGTGGTGACCTTAAAATCACTCGATGTGGTTTTTTCCATGTAGGTTTTCCCCATTCGTAAACAAATCACCGTGTTTATTTTATTTCTGCTGCATACTTAATTTAATTGGTGATTTGTTTATGCTACCATGCATCTTGCATGTTAATTTGATTAATTAATAAACATGGCTAATTAATCAATTAATTCATCACAATGGGTCAATACATTCTTGGCCTATCAATCTACAAACCCTTGTGATGCACAAAAGTTTTTTATTAGATAAAAAAAATACAAAATAATAAATTGACTCTTTCAATGATGATAACTATAAGGTACAATTGTAATAAGGATAGATATAAATTATTTTATAAACCTGCTCCATATCTGTATATCATCTGAAACTGATTTTTAGAGAACACACAAAAAATGAAAAATAGAAAAAAAAAAAAAAAAGAGAGAGAATATATAGTTAAATATGACGTGTTCTCTGTAACTTGAGTCTCTTGACTAAAGAGCAAAGCGTGGAGACTGGACTAAGAGAGTTGGAAGAAATTGAAACTAAAAGAAAAAAAAAATTATACATGATAAGTTACAATTCAAATTGAGTTTCATAAGTTCTTTAAATATAAAGAGAACACTACAATATTAGAAATTAGATGTACATAGACAAATAGATGCACTAAAAAAAATTCAGAAATTTAGTACAGAAGCAAACGTATACCATACCTTTAACCTTGATTCGAATGGAGGAAAAGACTAAAGAGAAAGGCAACAAAAAAGCAGAAATTAATCGGGAATATTAAATCTAAATAAAAGTGAATCGAAGAACAAAAATTAAGAATGGAACCTATAAATTGCATCACCGACTGGGCTAGGCTTGGTGTGATGGTGCATTGCCGACTGGGTTGGATGAGATCAATGGCAAATGGGATGGCATTTGCATGTGGGTGGTTTGTGGCTTGCAGTAGTCGTCTTTGTCGTGGGTTTGAGGAAGGAGATATATGTTGGTTTGTGGGAATGGTGGGTATGTTAGGTTTTGATTCTTTGGATGCTCTATCGTGGGTCCGAGGAAAGAGATCTCTACGGTGGTTGGTGGTCTACATTTTGGAGGAAGGAGAAGTGGTCTTTGCCGTGGGTCCGAGGAAGGAAGGAGATCGTTGTTGGTTTATGGGTATGGTGGGTTTTGATTGAGGAATCTATGGGTATGGTGTCTTTGTCATGGGTCCGAACGTTGGGGGACCTAGTAAAGGAGGAGCCTTGGGTTGAGGGAGCTGGTAGAGCTCTTGCGTGAATTTTGGAGAAAAAGAAGGCAGAGTGTATATATCGAGTTCAGGTTTTAGAAAAGCTCTTGCGTTTATTTTTTTTTTTTTTTTTTGGTATATTTTTTTTTTTTTTTAAATATTGTGCTGACGTGGAAAATTATGGGAGCTTCAAATTCAAAGGCTTCAGTTATATATATATATATATATATATATATAGAATATAGATGAGGATTATCATGAAAATAACTCTGAAATTCGTCCAAATACAGTCTTAGAGTTGGAAAACACCTCAAAAACGTGCTAATCAAGTAACAGATTTCAGATTCACGTTCTGAGGCACTTTTGGCATAGTAAAACTCAAAATTATGACTAGGCTATTTCTGGAAAAGTTTTAGAGCATCAAAGTTTCCTTCATATGTCAAAATTTCAGCTTAATCAGAAGTTTGAGCAAAGAGATATGATCAAAATACGAAACTGGTTCTGATCTGAAAAATCAGCTTACTCTTATCCAAATCTCTTTTTTTTTTTAGGATTTCCCCCCATACGTATTTTGCTTTTTTTTTTTTCAGCATTCCAACCTCTATAAATAGAGGATGCATCTCATAATTTAGCACACTTTTGACCCCCCCTCGGGGAGAGATTTTTTTTTTTTACGCTCCGAAAGACACACTTTTAGGCTCTCAAATTGCTTATATTTACTTATCCCCTCTTTGATATTTGCTGTTGAAATTAGGGTTTTTAGGTTTCAAAGATAACTGAATAAGTTTCTTTGAACCCTAAAACATCCTCTCAAGAACAAGAAGTGCTCCATGCAAGAGGTTGTTTTCACCCTATTCCTTTTTCTTTTTTTCTTTATTTTTTTTTTTTTTTTTTTTTTTTTTTTTTATGTTGATGAATGTCTTTCTTTATCCATGAATTATTAATCATTGTTTTGTTAAAGCATGATGATTTTTTTTTTTTTTTACAATTGTTATGATCTTTTTCTTAATTCCAATCATCCGCATGTAAACAATTCTTTTTCTCAATATTAAAACAGATCTGCATCTTTCTTGGATGTAGATCCGAGTTTTTCTCAAATAAAAAAACAGATCTGCATTTTTCTTAGATGTAGATCTGAATTTTCCTTAATCAAAAAACAAATCTGCATCTTTCTTAGATGTAGATCTAAGAATGACAAAATCCCTTAAACGGGTGTAAGTCACAAAAAAAAAAAAAAAAAAGGCTAACAAGACTTTGCCTAGACAGATGTAAGTTCTTGACGTGTCAATACCCCTTCAAAAGTGCAAGTCACAACAGAAAATTTAACACTAAGTACAAGGTACCAATGCGGATGAAGTAACTAAGTGGACTAAGCAGGCAGAGATCATGCAAAGACAAGAATACAAACAAGTAAGTATGTAATCACGAATATAATTAAAGGCCCAAAAACAACGGGTAGCCATCATTGTTTCAACATTAAAATCAAAAGCCCATAAACATTGGGCCAAAAACATTTTTCTTAGATTAAGATAAAAATGTTGTTCTAGAATTAGAATTAAAAAGGCCCAAAATACGCGGGGCACCCAAAAAAAAAAAAAAAAAGACAAGTAGCAGGTTCAGGCATCGGTGGCTACATCGTCATCAGTTGGAGGTAGAGGAGCACTCTCAGGGGCATCACATTCAGGAGCCGCAGATCGGGAGGCCTAGTCAGCAGCCATCTCTTTGTCTACTTCTTCAAGATCAAGGTTTTCCAGATCCACTCCAAGAGGGTGCTTGATGAGATATCGCCTCGGGAGCTCAAATCCTTTGAAGTACCCACTCAAGAGCACGATATTGTACTCTTTAGTCTATTGAAAAGCCTCATGACCTTAGCAAAGCAATGGTCTTGATCTTCTCTTTGGCCGCTTGGAGCTGTTCGTCTTTTTCCACTTTGTTGTTGTTGTTCACCTCTGAAGTCATCCCTCATGACCTTGATCTTCTCCCTCACGGTGTTGGCCTCATCCATGGCGGTAATCAAGTCTTTCTTCAACTTTGAGTTCTCCGCCTCTAAGGCCTCCACCCCGGACACTGTAGACACGACCTTGGCCTCCTAAGTGAGATACTCTGAGCTAATGTGAAGGCTTTCCTCCAAAGACTGAAAGAAGGAACCAGACCTCAAATCAATGCCCAAAAAAAAAAGAAAAGGAAAAGATAGATTTGCACAAGTTCCTAGACCAGCCCATGGTGATGACGATCCACAACCTCGTTGGGAGGCATGCCCGAGAATGCCTTCATCTCCTCGGCAGTAAAATTCTCCTACGCCCGTGCCAACGCGACCCTAGCATCGTCCCGGATACTAGACGATCGAGAGTCAGCTTTGTCCTTTAATTTGTCCCTGGTACGTTGCCTCTTACTCCGAAGAGGAATAATCTCTTCAATCGAGGTAGCCAGGGAGGCTGTCCTCGTCGTCTCCGTGCCGGGAGTAGCTGGGGTAGCTGGAGTGACGGAGGTCCCCTTCTCCACCACCCGCACAGTTCTAGCCCTAAGATTAGAAAGGGGCTTGTTCTTCTTGGCCCTCATTCGGGCGTACATTCTTTGATTAAATTTCGTCGTCATCCCCTGTAAGAGGAAAACATTTGTTTTTTAAAATAAAAAAATAAAATATAAAAAGGAAGAGGAAAGGAGCAGCATGGATGAACTTAACACTTACTCTTTTTTTCCTCAATCTCAATGTTTCGTAGGACAAAAGCAGAAGGCTCTGGATCCAGGCAATGGAAAGCTAGAGTCCGCGGGTCAACTATATCGTCAAAATCTTTGATCGTCCTCGCGCACGCAATGGTCGCTTTAACACGCTACTTGTACCTGGTCTTAAGCTTTAGCCGTCTCTTAATCGTGCACAAGATAACAAGCAAGGAAGTTAGTAAGTGAAAAAATATGAGCCAGAAAATAATATTAACGAAGGACTGGCGAAAAGATGACGCACCTAAACTCGGGGTTCCCCATCGACGTAGCAACCTAGGGACATCTCCCCAAACTTCGCCAGATAGGGTCTCAAAATCATCCCCAGAGACAAAAAAGAACTGGGATTTCCAATATCGAAACGACGAGGGCAAGTCCCTAATGATCCTAGCTTCCCGGACCCAAGGCACTAACTCATAGTACCCGTACTCCTTAGATTCTTTCAAACAAGACAGGTGAACGAGCTCGTCCACCTTTATCATATCCTTGTCGCAGCAGACCAGCCATATTTCCATACAACTGACTACTATCCTCCAGGAGTTCGGCATAAGTTGTCTAGGGGCGATCTTGAAGTGGTTTAGAAGCTCCATGATAAAGGGGTGGACGGGAGAACGGAGCCTACTCAGGAAGGCAACCTCATAGAAGCACACCTCCCCAGGCAAAAAATGACAAGCTCATTCCTCTGGTTGAGGAAGATGAACCTTAACCCTTTCAAGGAATTGAAACCTTTGGCTAAACCGGGAGAGGATCTCAGCATCTAGACCACACTTCTCCACAAGGGCAGAAAAAGCCCTAACCTCCCTAGGGATGGAAACAGAAGTATCATCCCCCATCTCCGCTGGGTCATCGCTAGAAGACAACCCGGTCTCGAGCTCACTGGATCTAACCTCAGACATTGCCCCTCTTTCACTCACCAAACCCTCAAACCAATCGATTGATTGGCAAAACAAAGGGAACAAATCACCCAACACAACACCTAAACTACTACCCTAAAAAAAAAAATTTCCAACCAAAGGGAGAAAGGTATGGGAAGTACCTAAAGAAGCCCCCAAACGCGCAAAAAAGAAGGAAATCGAGGGGCAAGCTACCCTAACCTCAGAGCTATTGACCATGAAAACCAAAAAACGGAGGAAAAGAGATGAATCCTAAAAACCCTTAAAACCAAACAAACACAAAAGAGAGAGAGAGAGAGAGAGAAAGGAAAAAAATCAGAAACTCATCATAATCTATATCCATGCCATAAAAAAAGAGGAGAAAAAATGCATACCTCAAAAGGAAATGTAGAGAGCTCAACCACAAAATGCACCAGCTCGAAGAGAATCGCAGAGAAAAGTTGGAGAAGAAGAAGCTCAAAGCAATGATTGAAAGTTGGAGAAAGTGAAGGGGAAAGTGAAAAGAAGAGAAGTTTAAAAACCAAGGCACAAAAATTGAAATTCAGCAGGAAACCCAAGAGTCACACAATTAGAGCATTAACTCCTTTGGTCAAAGACACGCCACGTGGCCATTACGCGTGTGGCGCTGCCAACACGCATTAAATGTGGAGCGAAATCCCAAGAGCCATGTCCGATCGAAAAACCTTTCATCTTCTAATGGTCTTCATGACACATCACGACGACCACAAAACCCTGGGGGCGATTGATGGGACTGACGAACTCAACTTCCTTGGACGATCTCATCAAATGTACTCGTCCACCTTGACACGACACGAACGAACATAGGAGAACCATTAATAAGAGCATTCAATGCCTTGGACAGTTACCAAACAATTGGCAGACCGTTGGAGCTGTTAGGGTTTGTGCCCTAAAATCCAATTTATTGGCATATCATAAATAATTAAATTGTTTAATTATATGAGATTATCTATAAATGAACTAATGGGACATTATCTTAGTCTATAAGATGCATAGTATGTGATTTATGTGATTTAGTCACAAAAAATATAAATCACAAGTTCTTTGTAAACTCAGAATTTTAGTTCGTAGTCGGTGATGAAATTGGGCATTTCATCTATGAAGACTATAACATATCAATTAAATGATTTGTCTTGATCATGCAAGTGGAAACTTCTAGTTGATATGTTGATATGTTTTAAGAGTTATGACATATTGACTGATTTCTTTGTGAGATTTATTATTCTCTTAACGATTGTCAAATGAATAATAAATCTCACGACTTCTACTTACATCGACTTTAAATCCTGAAAGAATAATGGACCCGATCATGAAATGTAGGTTGCTTTGATATATTAGGAGTGAGATCTATGAGTTACAATCAAAACCTTAGTATGTTGGGCAGCCGCATTTAGTGTTGATGGAACATTTATTCTCAAGATGGAATTCATAATCTCTTAACGGAGATATAAAATATTCCCTTGAGATAAGTTTAATAGGTTTGGTTATTCAGAGTGTTGAGCCCAACCACTTTAGTAAGGAGTTACTAAAGTATATATTTATGAAATTGGATTTCATAAATATATGATGAATAACATAAGGGATTAAACCGGGTACTCAAGAATTAAGATGTAGTCATCTTTAAAGTGGCAATCAACATTCATGACTTTGTATTACTACGAATATTTTAATAAAGGGGTTGCATGTATAATAAAGTCTTGGGATATAATTTATTAATGAGCCCTAGAGTGCAATTATATTCTTATTGTAGTAGTTAGAACGTACATATGATGAAAATAAAAGAAAACAGTTTTTCTCTGTAAAGAGAAAAAGAAGGTTTTTCCTTTGAGAATCTATGTACAAAAAGACCGATTAAGAGACCACACTTCTTGGGCACCATGTGGAATTGAGATGAAGATTAAAGGTATTCTCAAGTTTTGGTTTTGAATTTCACCGCATCAAGGTACGCTTTCTATTCTTTATTCTAGAATTCAAGGTTACATGGTATCTTTTATGAATGAAGTAGATCTGTGATTGTTGGTTCCTTTGTGTATTTTGTATGAGATACAAAACCAGATTATCCAACAGGAGCCTCATCAAAACTCATATTCATGAGCCCCGAGGCATTACAAAAAGGGCACTAAAGCCACAATTAAGGCCCCCAATGGCTAGGAATCATGAAGTTGTATATATATAGCTTAACTAGAGGCAAACCAGATACATAGACTCACCTAAAAGTATTCATTGATGCTCTGATATTCAGAACTCTCTGGTTATTGTCTAAAAAATCCTATATACTGACTTTGGCATCGGAGACGTTGTAGCAAGTATCATACTGGTGACCACCTTAAGGGAGCCATTGTTCTACATTTGCAAAGATAGTTACGAGGACCCTGACTCCATCTGGATGAACCTACAAGATTGACAATTTGCACGTCTTCAGTAGTTAACCTCCTAACTTCTAAAAGTCTTATTCCTTATTCCTTTTAAGTTTGACATTAATTATGATTGAATTATAGTCAAAGTCGACATAGTTTTTTTTTTTTTTGAAAATGGTTGCATTTTCTATTAATTTAGGAACTACTACTATTCCGTCGAGTAATAATGTAATATATAACTCAATTGTTACCAAAAAAAAAAAATATATATATATATATATATATATATGATGTTGATGATGACTGATTTATTTAGTAAAAAATAAAAGATAAGAGAAAGATTCAAAAGACTAAACATTTACTCGATGATATCTATTGTCACTATTGTTTTCTTGAAAAATATATATATATATATATATATATATATATATATATATATATATATATATATATATATATATATATATATATATTGTCACTTGGATCATACATGATCCATGCATTTGATGCAAGATTTAGAAGACTTAAATGGGCTATGTTCAGTATTGACTTTGAAGTCTTTTGTCTAGGAGTTCATGTTTTTACCAGCAAGACTTAATATGTTATTTTAACGATAGACGTGGCCAGATCATTGAATGGAAGGCCAAGGGAGAGCAACAAAATCTAGAACGTGAGTTTTGACTCAAAAGACAATTAAAGAGTAAGTTATGTTTGACGAGAAGGAGATTCCCAATGCATTACAGCTTTTTAGTGATATCATCTTAATATCTTTTGGTTAATTTTTTGTTTATAGTTGGTGAAATTTCTATTGCTATGGCAGCCTTGAAATCTTTTTTTTTTTCCTAATTTTCTGGGGTGGTGTTGTTCTTTTATCTTCTCCTTTCTTTCTTTTTTTTCTTATATCTGCTTATGGGATTTGATGATCTGCGTATGTAACTATATTTTTTGAATTTTATAGGCCTTCATGTTTGAATGAAAATGAGCTCAATAATCTCATATTGAATTCATTATATTTTTTTTTTTTTTAGAGGCTAAGCAGGCAGTTATTCTTTGGTGATAACTTGATATTATCCAACCAACTGATGTGAATGCTCTTAGGGTGTGTATGTGTGTATGTATCTATATCTATCACACACACATTGAATCCCTATATTTACTTGAAATTAAAAGTTAATGTTTGGCTCATATATGCAACACTATTCATTATAAATAAACAAATGGATTACTTTACTTTAACTTGGTTGATTCAAGCAAAATTTAAAAATTGATCATCCTTATGTTTGGTTTGATTTCTCAAAAATTCATTCTTTTTATTAGATTCATCTAATCTAACAACCAATTCCTCTTTTTCAAGATTAGTCAATTTTAACTCTTCCTTGAATTTCTTAGCAATTTTCATAGATTTCAATAATTTCTTACAAAGATTTTCACAAGTGTCAATAAGATCAATAGAAGCAATAGCATCTTCTTTATTCAAATTGTCACAAACATTAGCAGAAAGACACTTCAAATTATCCATGATAGCAGGGATCAAGGATCAACTCTCGGATCAAAAGATCTAACACAAGAGCTGACCTGCTCCGATACCACTTTTACGTTTTTAGACCCCTTAACACAAGTTGATTAACCTAGTTATTTAGCCAAGTGAATACTTAGGTTTATTATTTAGATCTAGGTTAAAACAAAACAATCATATTATGCAAAGCAGCAGAAAAATAAATAACAAAACGACATAATGACCCAGGAAAACCAAACCGGTCCGGGAAGGATTTAACCTAGCTATCCTCAAGGTAAAACAGATCCACTATGAAAGAATTGAAGTTTTTACAATAGACCTTAGACCACTAACATCCTATTGCTACCTTAAATAGAAAACTTACTACCACAACCACGTGTGACTACGACTCCACAGACTACTTCTTTCTTTGATCTACCGCAACCACAAGTTCTCCTACTTGTGACTTTGAGACTCTACTCAAAGGTTTTGGATCTTCTTGTAAGTTCTTTATGCAGCAACTAAAACCACCATCAAGTTCTTGATGCAAATCTTGATCTTGATAGATCTATGTGTGTGTATGAAAGTAAACACCTCTCGGACCTCACAAAAAAATTCAACATACAACTCAACAAATACCTTAGAGAGCTTTTGGGTACAAAACCCTAGACCTACAAAAGAGGCACAAGATGCACTCTAATCTCTCCTTGAAAAACCTTATAAAAACGTGCTTAGGGTTTCTTTTATATGTTAGGAGAAGTAGACCTGAAAACCTAATCCTTAATGGGCTTGAACTGCTATTTGGGCTTAATTCAAATTCTGTAGATACGATTCTCGATCGATCGAGCCTTACTTTCGATCGATCGAGCTTTGCAATTTTGCATAGTAAGTTTCTGCATTTAGTTCGATTCAAACTATAACAAATAAACTTTGAGCAAGCCTAAACCTAGACTCATTGTTTTGATCATGGTTTGCCAACATATACAAAGTGAAGTTCTAATACATTTAGTTCCTAAAGTCTTAGAACCTAACAAATATTTTATTCATTTTTTGATAAGTGTATGTGTGGATGTGTGTGTTTTGAAAAGTCAAAGAAATAATTAAAAAAATGAATAAAGAAAGAATGTTTAAATAAAATAGAGTTTTGAATAAAGAATTAAATTTGAGATTTTTGAAAAGTGGTTAGTTAAAAAAATAGAGTTTTATTCAAAAATAGAGAGAAAATTATGCCCAAACCAATGTGCATACTGCATAGCGTTAAACACAGGAAATAGAATGTTTGACCACAAATTGAAGTGAAATAAACAGAAATGGGTGGTTGAAAATTTTAGGAAAATCTTCATTTTTTTTTTTTTTTTTTTTTGAGAAACCAGCCAAGGCTTTATATTAAATGGACTGAAAATTTTTGTCAATTATTACAAGATTGGTTGCATCACGATGGATGTCTTCTAACCAAATTTGAGGATCAAGCGAGTACTTCGCAAGTTTTGCGAGCTTATTAGCCACTGCATTACAACAACGATTTACATGCGAAAAAGATGCATTTCGTAACCTTGAGATAAATGACCATGACTCCTCAACGATGTGTCTAAATGAGGCCATGCAAGTCAAGTCAGTGGTGATATGTTTAAACACAACTTCAGAGTCTCCCTCAAAGATTACATCCTGCAGCCCAATTTCAAGTGATAAGGTGATCAATTTTCTACAAGCCAGTGCTTCCAGATCATCTACTGATAGGGGTAAAGGGACTCATTTCGATTTACCATACCTTCAGAGTCTCTAATGATGACACCCAATCCAGCACAATTGATGTCAGGGAAGATTACTCCATCGCAGTTGGCTTGATACTGTGCAGGTGATGGTGAGAGCTAGTGAGCAGGGTGAGTAGCTTCAGGTAGTGGCAGTGGGGTATCATTGGCCAATTGATATTCATCGAGTCATTCCACTACATCCTTGTAGATTCTTGAGATTGGCAAAGACTAATTGTCAACTCTAATGGCATTTCGGTTAAACCATATGCTCTAAGCAATAAAGGCGAATAATTCAGCAAGTTATTGGTTCCTATGAAGTAGAATACCATGGAATAAATCTCTAAAATTTGCAAATTGTTCCTTCAAGAAGGGTCGACACTATTCCACTTCCCATCAAATTTCTTTTATACCCTGACAATCCCATAGAGCATGCGATGAGTCTTCAATTTCACAGCAGCATCGGTCACACAGTGCATCATGTCCAAAATTTCTTTTAAACAAATCCTATTTTGTAGGTGAAGAATCATTGGAAGCTCTCCAAATGAAATGATAGATTTTATTTGGGATGTTGAGAGACCAAATATCCTACAAGAATTTCTTATGTGTATTTGGATTTGAGGGGCTTGTAGTGGGATTTGAAACCTCATTAATGAGAAGCCGGTATGTAGTCTTGGTTGAGTACCTTCCATTTTTTGTTGCTGATCATATTAGAACATCCTCAGATCGGTTTTGGCCCAATGGAAGACTAAGAATGGCGTTTGCTTCGTGAGGGAAGAGTTCAGAGAGAACATGATCTTTTATCCAACAAGAATTGTCTTCATCAATGAGGGCACAAACCTGGGTGTTACTAGGAAAATTTCTTATGGGAGATATGATCCGATTGGAATTCAAATCTGGTAGGCTTATGTCCTTCCGAATCACAACTAGTCTGCCATCACCAATATGCCATCTAGAGCCCAATCTCATAACTCGCCAAGCTTTCATGATGCTTTGCCAAACATACAACCCCTTCAACTTTACCTCCTCATCCATAACCGAACAATTAGGAAAGTATTTTAGTTTGAACACCTTGTAGAACAGCGAATCCTTGTTATGAACAAGCCTCCATACCTGTTTTCCCAACAATGCTTGATTCAAATTCTCAATGTCCTTAAAGCCTAGACCCCCTTGGCATTTTAGTAAGCAAAGTTTCTTCAACCCCACCCAATGGATTTTCCTTGAATCCCCCTTGTATCCCCACCAAAACTTGTGGATTAGAGACAGGGCCGGCCCTAGGCCTAGGCCATTTAGGCCATGGCCTAAGGCCCCCTGACATAAAAAGGCCCCCCAAATATTGGGTCATAAGTTTTTTTTTTTTTTTTTTTTTTTTTTTTAATTAAAGAAAAAGTGTGAGTTAGGTGTATATTTTATCTCAATCTTAAGAAACCCTAAAATATTAGAGTTTTCTAGTATATTACAAGTTTTATTATATAGGTCCTACAAATTGATATGTCACCAATGAAGTAATTCAATACTCATTTATTATTTTGTTGAAGTGCCACCTCATTGTCACATCAGTTTGTAAGCTTTTTGTAGTAAAATTTGTAATAAGTTTAGCATTTTCTCTACCCAAAAAAAAAAAAATGAATTAATAAAAATACAATACAGTCACCTTAAGTGCATGAAAAATGTTAAAGCTAATACAAATTTTAGGAAAAAAATTTACAAACCGATGTGACAAAAATATAATCGGTGTTACTTAAATAATATAATAAAATGAATATTTGAATAACTTTTCTTTTATTGGTGATATGCTAATTTGTAAAACCTATATAGTAATTATCATTAGCTCACTTTGGGTGAATAAGTCATATTAATAAGTAAGAATAAATAATGGATTTGAAATTAAATAAAAATAAATAAATATTATTTAAGTGGTATTTAGATGTAAAAAGACCCCTATAAAATTCTCGCCTTAGGCCTCAAACAATCTTGGGCCGGCCCCGATTAGAGATTTAATGTCTTTGCATAAACACTTGGGCAGCAAAAAACATCCCATTAAGAAAGTCGGCATTGCTTGGAGAATGGCTTCACAAGGACTTCTCTACCACCTTGAGATAGCAGATTTTTCTTCCAATCTTGGATTTTATGCCAAATTCGCTCCTGGATAAAATTGAAACTCTGCCGTTTGGACCTGCCAACAAAAGATGGTAAACCCAGGTATGATTCATAATGAGTTGAGGTGGCCAAAACTCCTAGTACACCCTTGATGTGTCCCTACATTTCATGATCGTGTTGGTCTTTGAAGAAAAGTTGTGTTTTGTCTTGATTTATTTGCTGACCCGAGGCTGCCTCATATAGTTGTAGAAGTTCCTTAATTGTTTTGCAATCTTACTGGTCTGCTCTACAAAAAAGCAAACTATCATCAGCCAAAAATAGGTGGGACACCTTTAGGTCGGCTCTACAAAGAGACACACCTTGGATTAGTCTAGCGACTTCAACTTGTTGTATAAGAGGATGTCGACCCTCCGCACACAAGAAAAATAAGTAAGGTGATAAGGGATCCCCTTGACTGAGTCCCCTATTGGGTGTAAAGTGCTCGTGGGGTTCACCATTTACCAAAACTAAGAATGACACCGATCGTATACAAGAGCTAATAAGAGAAATCCAATTGCCTGCAAATCCCAATTTCTCCATAAATTTTTCAATAAAGATCCACTCCACTCTATCATATGCTTTGCTCATATCTAGTTTTAGGTGATGAAGTGTTTTGAAAGCTACAAGAATATTATCTGAAATCAACCTATCAAACATGAAGGCGCTTTGGGATTTTGAAACTAATTTGGGTAGGAGCTTTTTTAAGCGGTTTGTTATGGTCTTGGATATGATCTTGTGTAGGACATTACAAAGACTTATGGATCGAAAATCTTAGGCTATTTCTGGTGATTTAACCTTGGGAATGAGAGATATGAAAGTATGATTTAGATTTTTAGGCATTAACCCCAAATTAAGGACCGAGAGGGAGGCAGCAATCAGATCCTAACCAATAAACTTCTAGCAAGATTTATAAAAGATTGGAGACATACCGTCAAGGCCCAGTGGTTGATAATGCTTTCATTTGTTTCAATGTTTTTTCCACCTCCCCTGCTGTAAACTCTCGGGTCAATTCTGCATTCATAAGAGTTGTGACTTTCGGTTCAATACCTTGGAGAATCAACTCAAACTGTAATGGACTTGCTAAAGTGAAAATTTTCTTGAAATAATCAACCATGGCTGCCCCAATCGAGTTCTCATCCTCCAAAATCCCACCATCCTCCAAAACCAACTTTGAGATGAAATTTCTCCTGTTCCGTTGAGTTGCGTGACTATGGAAATAGTTAGTGTTCATATCACCACTCTTCAACCAATCAACCCACGATCGTTGATGCCACATGCAATCACCCTTGACCATAAGATCATAGACTTCACCTTTAAGGATCTTTACTTGATCATGATTAAGCCCTCCCATTGACAATGCTTCTGCTTCGGCTAGTTGTTTCTTTGTTTGAGCTAGAGTTCGATGAATGTTTCCGAAGGATAATCTACTCCGACTCCAAAGACTAGTGCGACAAGCATCGATTTTTGACATCGCCCTTTGCATTTGTTTACTTGAGTTTTGGCCATCCTAATAGGCCAACAATGTATTGACCCCTTTGGTAAATTAATCAATTAATTATCCAAGTTAATTGAATAAGTCAATTTAACATGCAATAGCGTGGTAGCACAAACAAATCACCAAATAACTAAATGTAGCAAAAAAAAAGTTTGACACAAGCGATCTGTTTACGAATGGGGAAAACCATCGAGGCAAAATCCCACCAAGTGAATTTAAGGTCATCACTCCCGAGAATCCACTATTATCAATCACAAGCAGTTACAAGTAAAAGGAATCCCAGTACCCAATACCAACCTACGATTAAACCTTTACCCCATTACGTGACTAACCAATGACGCACGAATCCCGATGACGTGACTAACACACCAACTTGAGGAAGATGTTGGTTACAAAGTTCTTTTGTTCATCCAACAATGAAGATCAAGAAGCTCCTTGGTCACAAAACCCTTAGCGTATGTGACTAACCAATGATGCACGAATTCCGAGACGTGACTAACACACCAACTTGAGGAAGATGTTGGCTACAAAGTTCTTTTGCTCATCCAACAATGAAGATCAGGAAGCTCCTTGGTCACAAAACCCTTAGCGTAAAAACGCAATAGCTTCTACAGAGAATATGATGAACTAGAGCAATTTCTGTCTTCAATCACAATATGCATGTATTATCACTTTGCATCATCTTGCATCCTTTTGCATCCCTATGACGGCTCTTAAAATAATCCTTATATATGTCTAGGATTGTGAAAAAAAAAATCCTACACAAATACTCAAGAATATGCATGTAATCAAATCTAGAAAATCTGATTTCATAATTCTCGACAAATACTGCTTGTGTAGAGCTTCTGTCGAGCTTCAGCAATAATTCTCAATAGAAAGGATTTTGTTGAGACTTCTATCGAGCTTTAATGATCAGCACATTCTTCACTTGTTTCTTGGTCTGATTTGCATGGCTTCAATACTAAACTTGAACACTTGTTTCTTGAAGTACTAAACTCATCCTAAATCTACCCAATTACAAGTAAAGTGTGTTTTGTCAAAGAATTAGCCAATTACATAAATATGTCCCTAACACATCCTAAGCATGTTTAATTACTCCTTTGCACCTTTCATCATTCAACCAAACAACTTCAAAACGAAAGGGCCAGTTTCATTGGTAAACTCTAGCATTCTCATCGTCCGAACTTAACTATAAAGGGCAATGATCGGATAAAGATCCAGCCACATGATGAACCCGAACTGTGGGAAACATTTGAGACCACGAAGGTGTAGCCACTCCTCTATCAAGCCGGATCCATGTTACCCCTATCTCAAAGTGATTGTTGCACCTGGTGAAAGGCGAACCTACAAAACCCAAATCTCAAAAACTGCAGAAATCCAAAGCTTCTCTAAACTCCCTCATCTATCGTTCTCTTCTAATTGCCCCTCCCATTTTTTCCTCAGCTTTAAAATTTTCATTAAAAGCTCCCACACATAGCCAAGGAAAATCCATCTTGAGACATATATGTTTTAGTAGCACCCAAGAGTGTTCCCGATTAGCCATTACCGAATTTTCATAGAAACCCGTTAACCGCCAAGCGTCATCCACTCCTAGGTTAACTACTGCATTAATGTAGGTTGGGGAAGAGCACATAACATTGAGATAAATACCATTCCTCCAATAAAGAGTGAAACCCCCCCTGTGTTGGTCTGAGGGACAATGAACACATTTTCAAGGTGTAATTTCGAGCATAGTTTCTTCAAAAAGCTTTCCTTTGACCTTGTTTCCATTAGAAAAATAATTGACGGAGAATATTTTTGGACCAACTCCATGAGTTCCAAAATTGCACGTGATTGACCCAAACCATGGCAATTCCAACTGATGCAGTTCATTGATGTGGGCAGGGCTAGCATCCAGCCTCCACCACTTCAAAAAATTCATCTGTAACACCCTGAATAACCTGCCGCCGCTTGAAAGGTATTTCACCATCAATCACCACTGGTGGCGTTTCTCTTTTTTTCCGAAGATGTGATCAAAACTGTGGCCTTCGACTGAGCTTGCTAGGCAAGTTCTGCAAGTCCAGGTTAGCAGGACACGATGTTTAGGAGAAGAGGCCAAAACCCTAGTCGTCACATTTTGATCATGTGACTCACTTAACTGGGTTGTGTTTAAATTCTTATAACCACGTGGTAATGGTTTCTGGTTTTGTCCTTGTTCAATTTTCTCATTATTGAATTTTGCCAGCTCAGCATCAATCCCATTTAATTCTGATTCAAAGTCCTTTTGTGGGTTATCAAGAACATCTTTGGATTTGGATACGTTATTGATAACGCACTTATCAGCTTTCATACCCTCAAGTAATGTTTCTTCATGCGAATTCATAGGATTTTTGGCGTTACTGGCGTTACTAGCTGATTTGTGACTCGCCAAGTTTTTTGTAACGTCTGCCTCTTCATCTCTTCAAACTCCTTGAGCCACCTAAACTCTGGCTTTCACCAGTGGGAGGTCTGGAATATCAAATTCCATGGCATATTGTGAATTGCTTCCTTTATTTTTTTTCCATGCTGAGTAAAACCCTAGCACAGACAGACCAGACTTACGTGATGTAATAAAGGCTGGTGCACGTAGACTTGGTCCAAACTGTCGATCTTCTTAATTGAGCGTACCTTTGCTCTCAATCCAAATTTCGCAATCCTTGTCATCATGGGTGAGACGACCACACCAGTAGCATAAGTTTGGGAATCGATTTGAAATTTACCCAAATTTGTTTCCCATTCTCTAAGGATATGAGCCGCCCTCAACATAAAGGGAGAGAGATCAATAGTGTCCTTCAGACGTATGAAATTTCCCCCATCAGTCTCCTTTGGATTAATTGGTCGAATTACTTCCCCAATTATAGAGCTGATCTTCATTGCAGCCTCCATTGTCAGATATCGGATTGGGATGCCTTGCAATTGTACCCAAAAACTTGCTTGATTAATAAATAATTCCTCAATGGCCGAATCCTTCTCATACAGTTGCATGACGACCAGGTGCTTATCAAAACTCCATGGTTCACTCGAAAGAATTTCGATCGACATCCACTTTGTTATTGAAAGTAAAAAGGATAACTTGATCTCCCAGGTTCTGAATCTTGAAGCCATTTCGAGCCCTCCACAAGCCGTTGAAAGTTCTTGCAATAACCTCGACATTCAGAGATCTTTTTGTTAGAAATTTTGCAGCTATTGTAAAATCCATGGAACTGTCATCCTTTGTCAGATTACATCTAGGGCCTTCCCTGTCAGACAGAGTGAGTCGACTCCAATTCTGTGTCAGGTCCTCCATAGATTAGTGGATTTTTGTGACAGCACCAACTCCTTTTTCCCAATCCCCAGAAAGAGAAAACACCCCCTAGCCGAGGAATAAACTTGTTATTCCAAGGAAACCAACCAACACCTTCGTACTGAAGGGACACAAATTCTACTAAGCACTAGAAAATCCCCTTCCTATTGCTGCAGAGAAACTTTCATCAGTAAAAGAAAAGGGATTTCTGTATGGGGAAGAAATGTGACATTATTTGCAGCCCATAAATATTCAATTTCAAACCAAAAGAAAAGGGATTTCCGTGTGGGGTTCCAACTTACAAAATGTAATAGATGAGAATATGTTTATTGATCTGCAGAAATTTCTCGCACGGAATCGACAAATGAAATCCCTAGCTTGCCCCAATTAAGGTTTAGAAGTTTTAGTGATTTAATTACTCAAGTCACAAAATTAAGTTTATATACAAAATTTTTGTATCATAACTTTTTCCATAAGTTTTAGTTGATGGACTGTGAGTTTGTGGGTGATAGAGAAAAAGTAATATGAAAGTGATTATCTATTACTCATACCATATCATCAAATTATGCCATATGGTGTAGCCATAGAACTACAAAATGTTTTACAAATGTCAAGGTAACAAGTTGTTAATAGTCCACAATAAAGTTTTTTTTTTTTTTTTTTAGGAACAATAGTCGATGATAAAGTGATTGTTGGATATATTGTGCATGATAATTTACTCTCGTGATTTTGTAAACAAAAAGAACAAACAAAAAAAGTATGTAAAATAAATAAATAATTAAGAATAATTAAATATACTCATAGACAGATGAATGTAGAATGATAAGTGCAAATCTAATCGGACCAGATGAATATAGAATGATAAGTGCAAATCTAATCAAGGCTAGTGACACTATCTATTTAAAACAAATTTCATGACTCACACTATTTACTCTTAGATGTCGAGCACAACAATATAAGTTCACAAAAAAAAAAAAAATGTCTCTTTCTCTCTCTAAATGAAATGAGAGAATCACTATTTATAGACACACTTGTACCATTTCATAAAAGATGCAACACTAACAGACACAATTCTAGAATAAAAAATATTGCACCTACACAAGTATATAAACTCATAAAATGACCAATTTATTTTATATGTGAGACTCAAAGATTTCATCACTTTAATTATGTCTAGTGGGCACTTCAGAAGTCAATTTCTCACTAACTCATTAATGGTTTTGGACTAGGAATCGCATGGCAAGTTGGGTATCATGAATATTCACCCCAACTTGAGGGGAAGTGTTGATGAAGACAAACTCTATATGGCAAGCTCACCAACCAAATCAGGAGGAGTTGAAGACCAACCCAATATGGAAATTACACCAACCAAATCACCTTGTAATCAACAAATTCAAACACACAAAGAAGCAAAGGATACATTGCATAAATGCAGATTAAATATATGTAGGGATGTTGTTTGTGAAAACCATGAATATAAAGGATCCTCTCTAACACAACACAAAAGAAAGTGAAATAGAGAAACAAGACTGAAAGAGCTCAGTGAACGTAGGCTCTTTATGATCGAACCACGTTAAATGGGTTTTCTTGCCCTATGGTTTCCTTTATTTTTCTCAGAATGGTTTCTATCGACAACATTATTGATAACCTCGAATGAAAAATAACAAACTTAAATTTTTGCTCTGCAATGAGAGCGATGTTCTGGCTATTTATTTAATTATACAATCTTAATGAAGAAAAACAAATGTCCAAAGTTCGTTTAAATATGATAATTTATTCATTCTGGTTTATATAATAGGACTATTTTCAGTACAAAGCAGGCTGTTTCAGAATTAAACCAATATCAATAAGGGAGACGGTAATTAAAGAGTACATAATAACCTGCAGTACAAGATTATTTTGATTTATATATAGTTGCCTGTGCGACTGTGCCTATAAATCTAAATGTTGTGACAAGCCATTTTCAAGGGTATTGGTGGATCTGAAAAGGCTCCGGTTGAAATTTTGTCGAAAACGAACTTGTTAGCAGCCTCTGTATAGTGAACTCCATCCCAATTTACTCTAACTGAGGGGCGTTCACATGAACCAACAATTATCTGGCTTCCATTGACTCTGATTGTTGCTCCACAGTCAATACTGCTGCTATAATTGTATATGCCACCATAGCCACAACAAGCAATGAGGGGAAGCTCAAATCCTGATATTTTCAACCAAACAAATTATAAACTTGAAATTTTGTTTCATTTCTAAAAAATTTTGTCACTTAAGCAGAATTCATTTTATACAAATGTTAAAAAATGATAAATATTAATAAGCATCTCAGTTTATAAGGTCGATCATTATTCATTATTAGTACTTTTCTGGTTATAGAATATCATAAGTCTTACCATATTCCTTTGGTTTACTATATAGAGAGTACTTGACAGAGTAGATGTCCACATATGTGATCACAGCTAAAGGAAGATCCTTCCTGAGTTGAACTATGGCCTCCTTCAACTTGTGGTTGAAATATTGAGCTACATCATTATAAGGCTTTGCGCAACCATAGCTATCCCTTTGAGCTGATAGAAAAGTTGCCAAAATAAGGGGAAGACAGCCAATTGGTCCCGTGTTGTGGATCCAAAACGATCTAGCTCCCAAGTTATATATATTCTACATCATAACTTTCACTTGATTAGCATTAAAAGAAACCAAACTTTCACTTGATTACATCTGTAAGCCAATTTCTCGTGATGTCAAAGGCCAAGAGACTTAAATGATGTAAAGCATATAAATCAAAACGGCATACAAACAATGTTTAACCGAAAACACCATACCACCTTCATTAAAATAAGTCTTTTTTTTTTTTTTAAATAGAAACTTTTATTTGACTAAGCCAAGTATACAGAGTAAGGCTAGACCCAACTATCTTAATATTAGCATACTTTGACTACCTCTGTACAATCTATGACATTAGAAAGAGGACAAAAATGGATGAAAAAATTACAAACCTTTTGAAAAATTAGTTCCTACTTGCGATAGAGAAGTGAAAGACAGACAGGGAAGAGAGACAAAAGAGAAGTGAAAGCAACCAAAAACAGTTAAAGAGAGCCGAGGCAAAGTAATATTTCGCGCCCGCGCCAAAAGATATCTATTTTTTTTTAGAATACGCGCCAAAATATATCTAAGATTTGGGTATTACGGATTAAAGAGAATTTCAAACCTTCGGTTACACAGTTTTTTTTTTTTTTTTTTTAAAGATATTAGTTTTTTTTTAATGGGATAAATATTAGTTTTTGATAGACATCTATTTCAAAATGAAGATTGCTAACGATTGAAGAGCAAAATAATCTTCAGGCTATTACGTGGGTCATGCTTTATCTAAGAAACTACATTTTTTTGGTGAAACAAATAATTTTTATTTTATTTTTATGGAAATAGATAATTTCTTCTATTTATAATAGATAACGTAGATAAGAACAAATAATTTTAGTTCTCAAGACTATAAAATAGGGAGTATGAAAAAAAATTGATTATTTTATCAACATACTCAATTTTTTCAGCCTTAAAATTAACTTGTACCATATTTCTGTCATAACTTCAGGAACAATTAGTCCAAAATCCTATAAAAATAAAATAATTTATAATGACCAATATAAAAATCTAATAATATGATAGTTTGTTATTTTGATTAAAATTACTCATTAAAAAAATAATAACGTAACTATATGGAGGTGGGCAAATTCCATTGTTCAAAATCCGTTGTCCTTATTGTTGAGTTGTTGCCATGGGTTTCGACCATACTAAGGCCAAGTGCAACATGGTGAGATCTAGGCTTTTTATTTTTATAATATAACAAATTTATTTAAGAGACACCTAACTACTAACATCGACATTGGTCTAAAGGCTAGGGCCAAAAAAATTCCAATATAACTAATGAAGTCTTCAAATTATAAACTTGTTCGAGTCATGGCGGGTACCATACAAAATGGGGATTTTCATGGCATGCATTGCGCCCCACACTGCTCTCTTGGGGTGCTAGGGTGAGATCTGTGGCGCCCCGGTCACAGTAGTTATGGCTCAATCCAACATTTCCAAGCGAGGGGTGCCCCTATTAGGTCACGCCCTTGAGGGTAAGTCACATATGATTGCCCCCGCACCTCCTTTTTGATTATCAAAAAAAAAAAAAAAAAAACCAAAACTTTAAGTGCATTATTGAGAAGCAAATGAAATTATTAATGTGGGTGGGTGGGTGGGGGGGGGGGGGAAGGAAAAATCAAAGAGGATTGGGCCTATGTTGAGCCCAAAGGGTCCCAATTATGTATTAAGGAAAGGGAATGGGCTCAAACCAAGCATTTTGGCCCAGAGGTCAAGGGAATTAGCTCAGAGATGACTTGTATGAAAAGAAATCATCTTCTAAAATTCCGATAAGACCAACCCGAGGAAGGTTTGAACCAAAAGCCTATGTCGAGGAAGAGGATAGGCTTAAAAATGTAAACAGGCAAATGAAGGCTATCAGGCTATACCTAGGATACTATCCGGCCGAGGAACAATAATTTCCCCAAGTGAAGGTTTGAGGAAGCTTACTTAGAAAGTAACCATCTCCTTCACATTAAATGCACCGCACCAACTTATCATGCCGCATTTATGGTGAAAGCTCAAATTCGTGTGAAAACACAAGAGCTGTTTAGACCCCCAAATTACAACTACGGCTCGGTTAATTTTACTCTAACTTAAACTAAGTGCAAAATAGAGTAAATGCGAGCGAACAAACAATAAACTACTCTAAGCCATATTCATCATATATCAATTAGTAAAATGAAAGCTAAAAGAGTAGGGAAGAAGAATGCAAACACAAGATAACACGCCGATGTGTTATCGAAGAGGAAATTGAAGAACACGGCGAAAAACCTCTTCGCCACCCTCCAAGATAGAAATTGATCTACTAGAGAATGAGTTGGAGTACACGAATAACAAAAGACCTTCCAAGCTTAGTCTACCCCATGTACTTGTGCCCTCCAAGTTCCTGCTACTAACTTACTTAACGAAGCCTTGTCTTCTCTAGCTCTCCGGATCACGCAATTTAGCCCGATTGCATCCACTAAACAAATGGCTTCTTCCAATGCTTTCTAGCAGCTCCAAAACCTCACTTTACACTCAAAATGAGTGTGGTAAATGTTTGGGCTATCCCTCTCAAGGATTTCGATATGGAGAGGTAAGAGTTGAGGAAAACCACAATGGATTGTATAGAGGATTGTAGGTATGACAATCTCTAACTCTCAAGGGTTATGACTAGAGTTTTTCTCCGAAAAACTCTCCTCTCAATATGTGGGTAATGTGGGTATACATAGTGTAGGTAGAGACATGGTGTATCAGATATGACAAAATAGCAAAACAGAATGTTTCGCGGGTATCTCGCGAGAAGGCCTTACCAGCGAAATACTCAAAAAAACCAGTGTCATGACTCTTCGCATTCCGGTCATGTGCTGAGCACATGGCTTCAATGATGTCTTGAGTCTTTACACTCTTTCTCACACACAACCCATACTAAGAAATCCCACATAAAATACAGGATACATAAAATTGAACAAAATTACAATCGAATTTGGCACGGAATTAAAGCCAACACAAAATAGTTGTAAATCACAACTTTACATATGGTTAAATGACTCTCCTGAACAATGTTTTGACAACCTGTTACCTTCACATCTTACTCTTAAAAGGAGGGGAAAGGGAAGATTGGACAAGTATCCCACTTGAAGAACCATCCACCCTACAAGTGGACAAATGAGATGGCAGTGATCGAATCGTAAATGGGAAAAGATATATTATATTAAGAGATGGAAAAAAAATTAAGTCTAGAGATAGATTATTGTAATAAAAACTTAAATATTATAAACACTTGAAGATTAAGTCTAGAGATAGATTATTGTGATCACCCTCGAGTATAAGTAGTCTTCCTCATACAAATCGATGAGATTTTATAAAAGAAGAGTATTATTCATTTTTCAAATCTCTTAGCCTTTAAGTATTTTTATTCTAAGTTCCTTTACAGTATTTCAAAGTTAGCTTTTTAACCCTATCTTTACCAAAAAAAAAACAATTGGTTAAGGGCCCAACTCGAGAGAGTTTTTTGGTTTTTACTCTGTACAATTAAAATAAATGAAAATGAGAAAAAAAAAAACATTAATTCTATAATTACTAGGACTATTACTCTCCTAGATTATTAAAAACGGCTCATTTGCATTGACTTTTACATGACTTGTTAATTAAATGAGTTAAATGTGTCGAGTCGGGTTGACCTATTTAATAAACAGGTTGTGTTCGGGTTGAGGATTCCTGACACATTTATTAAACAGGTTAGGTCGGGTCAACCCATATAACCTAATACTCATAGCTTGACAAAACACGAACCTGACCCGCAAACACGAATTGTCACATTCTGTACAAATAACCAATCTTGATTAAAAATGTAATGAAATAAAATAATTTTTAAAAATAATTTTATATTATAAAAATATAGAATAATAAAACATATAAAAAATTAAAATTAAAATATTAACCCATATTGGTTATATCAAGAATGGCTAAGTTTCTTTCAACTATAAAACATAATGATTAATGCTAAATATATTATTTATAATAAAATTTTTATATATAAGCTTATGTATTTTATATTTTTATTAATTAGTAGGTGTCATAAACTATTTTAATTTTTCAAATTCTTTAAATTTTAGTTAATACTAATAGATTTCCAATTTTGTAAGAATAGAGTGTTTAGTCCATTGGTTACTATTTTGGACACTTACCTTGAGAAGGTGGGTTCTAATCCTGCCAATTGGAAAGTTTTCAATTTTTATTTTTTATTTTTTTCCCTCCCAAATAAACATGTGTCCTAGAAGTTTCCTTTACCTGCCTTTTTCCCCCTCCCAAATGAACGTGTTGGAAGTGTTCTTTTTTTTTTCCCTCCCAAATAAACGTGGGTTGGAAAGGAAATTCAGGTCCTTTTTTTTTCTCCCAAATAAACGTTATTTTGTACTTCCTCCTTTTTTTCTTTTTTTTTTTTTTTTTTTTTTTTTTTTTTCAAACCCACTGAATCCTTATCTTATGAAGGTGGGTTCTAAACCTGCCAATTGGAAAGCTTTTCAATTTCTTTTTTATTATTTTTCCTCCCAAATAAATGTGTGTGCTGGAAGTTTCTTTTACGTGTTTTTTATTTTTCCCTCCCAAATGAACGTGTGTTGGAAGTGTTCTTTTTTACTTTTTCTTTTTCTTTTTCTTTTTTTTGTTCCAAATAAATGTGTTTGGATAAAATTTATTTTCTTGAAACTGAAAACTGAAAAATGAAAACACCGTAGCAAAATAATTTTTATATGTGTAAATAGTACCGTGGGACCCATTTTTAATGAAAAAATTGATAAAAATTGTAGTTTGTGGGACCCATGAACAGTGCATAAATGCACTGTTCACAAAAGACAAGGTCAACGATTTATGGTGAAGAAAAAAAAAAAAAAAAAACGCAGTTGGAAGTGTTTTTTTTTTTTTTTTCCTCCCAAATAAACGTGTGTTGGACACATTCAGGTCCCTTTTTTTTTTCTCCCAAATAAACGTATTTTTTTACTTCCTTTTTTTATTTTTTATTTATTAACTCATTGAATCCTTATCTCATCTTGGTTTTTACGTACTATTATTTTTTAACTTTTTAAGAGTCCTTATCTTATCTTGGTTTCTAAAATACTAGTCTTCTTTATCTTTATCTCAAAATTGTAGTTACCCGCCATGTTAAAAAATAAAACCTGTAGCTGCCAATAATTGCTTAGAAAAAATTAAAAGAGTTCTAGTCTCCTCAAGGAGAAAAAAAAAAAAAAAAAAAAAAAACTCTTGTAGAAGGAGTCGTAACAACAACTCACAAGTGAGTTTTTAACCCCTCTCTCTTTGTATCCCACTTCATCAATTTTCTTAATCTCCAATATTTTTTTACAATTTTCTCGGAGAGAATTTGCTATTTCCACCAAATCTAAGAGAGTGGAGATTGAAGGGTGATTGAATGTATGGTTTTTAACCATTACTCCCCAGGTAAACATCAAGATTTTTAAACTATTATGCATTTTTTTATTAAATAAATAAATATATTATATAGCATAAAATAATTTTAATTAGTTATTTGATATATTTTTTTTTTTTTTGTATTTCTTGATCTATTGAGATTTAGCATTTTTTTAATAAAATGAGCAATGACTGATTAAGGCTTAGTTTTGACTTTGAATATGTGCATGTGATTCTTAAATTTCATGAATATATACTAATTTAATCAAATATTAGTGAAAATTAATCTTTTTTCAGGATTAATTACTAAATTTTTTGTAAAAAAAAAAAAAAAAAAAACCAAAATGTCTTATGAATATGATTACAGCTACCTATGAATATGATTACTTATGTTTTTAGACCTTGTAGCACGTAACACTTAATTAAAAGTATGATTGTGGTGTTGACTACTTTTTATTGTGCATAAACAAATTTAAGTTGTCTTTTGACCGTTATTTCTAGCCTACTAAACATGAAAGCCGTAGGTTTAATCAATTTATAAAGATTGTTGCAACGAAGCCTCACTTATGTCCTATTAATGTTGTTAGTTGGCGTACAATGCCAAATGACTACAAAGAAAATTGTTGGACTATAATTGAGGTATTAAAATTTTAATAACATATATTACACTTCTTTCCAGAATTTCAATGCTTCTACATAGATTTTTTTTTTTATTTTTTTTTTATAGAAAGAATGCTTCTAAATAGTGGTTATGGTTTTTTTATTTTATTATATATATATATATATATATATATATATGTATTTGTGTTTCAGTCAAAGTTTGACATCCCTCAAGATGAGATTGAAAGAGAGATAATCAAGTGTCATAATTTAAAGAGATTGGGTGATCAATGGAGGAATTGGAAGCATGCTTTGAAAGCAAAGCACTTTGATAAGTCAAAAAGCGCAACACAAATAGTGGCTGAGGCTCCAAATATAGTAAATCGCCAAGATTATGCTAAGTTTGTTGACTCTTGGTTTAGAGGTAATACAATAAAAATAATGCACATGAGAAGATATGTATTTGTCATCATTTTTCTTTTCCAATAGTCATTTGATATATTCTCTAAGATTTGCCTATATATATATAGTTTTCACTAATGCAAATATATGGTTTATTGTATTCCAGGAAACTAAGACAATACATTGGAATATAAAGGAGACCAAGTTTCATCTTTGGAGTGACTTTTGGCATACTTGAAGGGAATATTTATAGTCTTAGTTTTTATTGTAGGTTGTCTACAATTATTTTATCCTTGTCTTATCTTAAGTACCAAAAAATATTGTTTATACTTTTATTTAGCTATTTGTGATTTCAAACTTGAATTGTAAAGTTTTATTTCTTCATTTGGATCAATATTATTAACTATTTGCAATTATTTTATTACTTTGATTTTTGGAATTGTGGATTTTAATAACATTCCAAACATGTTATATTACTAATTTTCAGGGAAAAATTTAATTAAAAAATATTTTTGTAATATTCAATAATGTTTATACCTTGATAACAGTTTTTATAATCGCTTCGTATGGAACCTATAGTAGCGGTTGTTTTTTGCTGCAATAGCTAATTTATAACAAAGTGTACGAATGGGAGAACTAGCGGTTTTATTTTATTTTATAGTAGTGCTCTATAAAACTGTTGTTAAAGAATATCTAGTAGCAATTCACAAAATCGCTGTTAAAAATAATTCATGCTAGAAATAAGGGAAGGGTATACAAACATTTTTAATTTTGTTTAGTAGCGGTTTATAGAACTGCTTTTAAGAATCTATAAAGCAATTACATAACTGCTGGTATAAATAATTATTTTCAAAAAGAAGGGCCCTATGTACTAGTGGTTTTTTTTTATTCTCTAGCAGCAGTTCTATGAATTGTTGCTAAATAATCTATAGGAGCGGTCACATAACCGTTGGTACAAATAATTAATTCCAAAAGGAAGGGTCGTGTGTATTTGCGGTTTTTAATTCTCTAGCAGCAGTTCTATGAACTGCTACTAAAAAATCTATAGCAACAGTTATATAACCGTTGGTATAAATAATTAATTCCAAAAGGTAAAGTTGTGTGTACTAGCAGTTTTTAATTCTCTAGCAGTAGTTTATAGAACTGCTACTATAGATGTTTTCTATACCAGCGATTCCTAAAACCGCTGCTATAACCTATAGTGACCTATAGCAACAGGAACTTAACAGCAGTTATTCAAGTTGTAGCAGCGGTTTAGAAAACCGCTGGTATAGACCTATATGACTTTTAGCAGCAGTTTTTAATAGTTTTAGTAGTGGTTGCAACCGCTACTAAAAATCAAGTTTTTTGTAGTGTCTTTTTTACTAATTGGTTTAACAATTGTAAGTTTCTTCTTGAAGTAGTAGGCCAAGGCCAACAAGGCATCCCATTTTCAATGACAAATCGTAGTATATATTTAATTACCTTAACATTAATGGAGAACTTGTTTACTATATCAGGGATAGAAGCACTGACTTCCTCTATAGTCATGTTACCCAAGAACCCCTCAGCAAGATCATTCTGACCAATATCGAATGTGTATAAAGCTTTTGGAAAATAATACCCCTTGGGCAATAAATATGCATATATACCTCCTACAAGAAAATCAGCCCAATATAAAGCAAAAATTCATTTGGTAATGCAGATGTTTGTTATAAGCACCCTCAATTCTCAAGAACTACATTACCCAATATTAAGAACAAATGAAGTGTTTACCCATTGACCCATTTTACCTTTTTGCCTTAGCACTTGTGATCTGAACTTGAACTGTACGAATTCTGAGTATTCGACATCGAGGTAGATGGGACTATATGTACCAGCAGGTATATTACTGGTTGGTAGTCTGATTGTGGATGCATAAGTAGCAAAATTTGCACCGTGTGTGAAGTTGGTCCCCAAGGAATCAAGGTAAGCGCTCGGATATGGGAGACCAAGACTCTTTGCTGTAACCATACAATGTGATTAAAGTAAACAATTGATAATTAAGCATTGCGCTTATAGTGGAAATTATTAAATTAATCTTGACAATGCTGCAGACAGTAAATTTCACAATCTTTTCCACAGCTTATTGAGCAACATATGTGAACATTCAAATCAGTTTATGCAAAAAATATTGTCTATATATTATTACATATCAATTAACAATTATAGAAATGTTATGAAATTTGTTTTTGTGTTTAGATTTATTTATTTAATTTAGACCTGAATAAACGGTTAGTCCCCTAGATTTTACCAACTAGCAACTGCCAAGTGATGGCAAGGATGGTTGCTAAAAAAAAATTTCCTTAACCGTACTTAATCTAATTGCCTGCCTTTGGATGTGTTTATTTTATTTTTAAAAAATAACCTACAACTTTTTAAAATATCCATTTTTTTGTGTAATTATATTTTTATATTATAAAATAAATAACATGGTGGATATTAAATCATCAAGCGCACACTAATTATAAAGAAGTTAGCCCAGAATGCTTAAGAGTTTAAAAAGAAAAGAGTTTAAATTATAAAGTTAGCAGCATATTGTAACTATTTAATTAAAAAAATTAATAAAAAAATAATTAGAGTAGAAGAACAATAGTTACACAACCCAGCCCAACTCCTCGATGGAGAGAGTTTCCGTTTTGGACGAAGACATTATTTAGTTCTTTTACTTTTTGGTCTAGCTGTGAAGCAATTTTTTCTTTTTTCTTACTCAAATGAGAAATCTACCACTTTAGCTAATCAACTTTCTCATTACCTACACACAAGAGAGGAAAAATAAAAAATAAAAGGAAAAACTGCTAATACTTCTCAATATATCATAGTGATAAAGAATCCCACATTACTTGGGGATATATATATATATTAGAAAACAGTCGAGTTGTATGCAAAGAAACGAAGCTGAAGTGTCTCTTCCTATGGTCAAGTGACTGAATCTTTATAATTTAGAACAAGAAAATTCTGCTAAACCTATCCTGAGTCTAACTTTAGAAAAGAGAAAGGGGGAGTTTTCATTGCACTTTCTGCTTGCGGCCAACCACATTACCTGATTAGAGTTACCAATTATATTAATTTGATCAGGGATTGCTTGTTTAGTTTTTATAACATAAATACTTAAATAGTAAATCTCACTATAAAAATAGTTTTTTTTTTTTTTTTTTTTTTTTTTTTTTTTTTGCTGTAGAATATAAAAATAGATACTCTACAGCAAAAAAAAAAAAAAAAAAAAAAAAAATGGAAGAGACAACATAAGTTTGGTCAAAAAAGGTCAAAAACTTATGTATTGGTTGGTCTCTCCAATTTACAACATAAGTTTTTGATCTTTTTTTTTTTTGAACAAGAACATAAGTTTTTCAGTTGGACGTTCTTAAAAATTGGAAAAAAAAAAAAAAAATCCTTTACTACTAATGGATCATTGAGATTGGGGGTTAAAGCAATAATAATAATATTATTTTTTGTAATATTTATATCTGTCATTTGAATCTCACATTTTCTCTCACACACACATAAAGAAAGAAGAATTGTTAAGGCAAGAAACTTGGATATAATTATCCCTCTTTTTTTTTTCTTACCAAAAAAAAAAAAATGCAAACTTTAAACTAGTGTCCAATTTCACTCCTCAATATTCCTTAATTTTGATGCCTTTACATATCTCTCTCCTCCATCTTTGACTATTTGGGAGGCTCAGCCAATTCAGCTCTCATTTCTTATGTCACCTTTGACTTTTGTTTTTGAGAATTTTTTTCTTTCCAATGGTGCCTCTGTCGTATTGGTGAAATTTTCTGTCTATTTGTGTTGGAGCCTCTAGGCTCTAGGTCGGGGACAAAGCTATTTGAAAACCTGGAATTTAACACACACACACCAACATGACACGGAAGACACGCACACAAAATCTAAAAATAAAATGTTAGGACTCGTTTAGTAAAAAAGTTTGAGTAATGTTGTTTATATTTTTTTTGAAATACATATGGTAAAAAAGTGTGTAAAAATACGTGTAATGTTGTTCAAAAACTGAAAACATGTTACTATATATGTTTAGCATTGCAGTCGGCTTAATTGATATTTGAGACCTAAAGTTTTTTTTTTTTTTTTTCTACTTAAAAGCTATAATTTTTTTTTTGAGAAAATAAAAGATATAATTTAAAGTATGATATTAAAATGGTATTAAATATGATTTTCAACTTTCCTGCTTGATATTATTTCCTTTATATAATGATTGTAATTTTATGGATTAAATTTAGTTACAAAATTAGTTATAAGTTAAAACTACAACCTTATTTAATAAAATAAATATTACTACATATTTTGAAAATTTAACTATTAAATTGCATGTTCTTTACTATTTAATACACATGTCAAATTTTGTGTTAATCAAATATTATTTACTATATGATCTGTGGGGCCCAATAGTTTATGGGCCCGGCCCGCTCACTTATAAGGAGCCCGCAGGCCCAAATAGAAGGAGACCAGGGCCCAAGCTCGAATTATGGAGCCCAAAGAGGCCCACAAATACAGCCGAGGACTGCATAGTCCTCGGCAGGTCCGAGATCCCATAGATAAGGATGGAATACCGGCAAAATAAAAGGATCGAAAATATCTCGTGGAAATTGTCATCGCACCCTTCATTAATATGACACACGCTCCCGACAAAAACCGGATTCTTAGGCTTTACTTGTGAGTCTCCAACTAATTCGGGATTAGACTGATGGGACAAGTATTAGTCTTGGAAAGATCGACCCTACACGTGGACGAAGGAAATTGAACGCATGCTAATATAAAAGGAAAATATGCAACCTAATGAAGGAGAGGCCCCTCCGGAAAAAAGGACCTGGGAGCCATGCATGAACAATCGAACAAAACCACCGCCGAGTAATCTCGACTTAGCCTTTAGAACCCACTCTCTACAAATGATATTGTATGGGCCCATTCACGTGCGGACCCAACAGCCGTTGTGGTCCGTATCGGAACGTGACCCTACAATTGGTGCCGTCTGTGGGGAGGCTTACGCGTGAGCTCGAGCGGTGGTGGAGTTAAGTTTCTCGTGAACCAGGGCCTACGAGGACGCCTTCATGACCGGCGACACCTTGTCGTTGTTCTGCACAGTTCCCACCAGGGGCTACGCCTCATGATGCCAGTGGCATGGCAGTTCTAGGGGCTCCAAGCATCAAGATCGCTTCCCCCGCTTTATTCGATGAACTAACCTCTAAGGAACGAATAAACGAGCAGCACCATACAAGTTTTGGACAGAACCAAGGCCTTGCATGGTCCTCGGACCCAAGCCTGCGGGGAAACCAACTACTTAAAAGAAAAAGACAAGTTTTGGACAGAACCAAGGCCTTGCATGGTCCTTCGACCCAAGCCTCTGGGGAAACCAACTACTTAAAGAAAAAGACAAGTTTTGGACAGAACCAAGGCCTTGCATGGTCCTCGGACCCAAGCCTCTGGGGAAACCAACTACTTACCGAGAAAATACAAGTTTTGGACAGAACCAAGGCCTTGCATGGTCCTCGGACCCAAGCCTCTGGGGAAACCAACTACTTACCGAGAAAATACAAGTTTTAGACAGAACCAAGGCCTTGCATGGTCCTCGGACCCAAGCCTCTAGGGAAACCAACTACTTAAAAGAAAAAAGACAAGTTTTGGACAGAACCAAGGCCTTGCATGGTCCTTCGACCCAAGCCTCTGGGGAAACCAACTACTTAAAAGAAAAAGACAAGTTTTGGACAGAACCAAGGCCTTGCATGGTCCTTCGACCCAAGCCTCTGGGGAAACCAACTACTTACCGAGAAAATACAAGTTTTGGACAGAACCAAGGCCTTGCATGGTCCTCGGACCCAAGCCTCTGGGGAAACCAACTACTTAAAGAAAAAGACAAGTTTTGGACAGAACCAAGGCCTTGCATGGTCCTCGGACCCAAGCCTCTGGGGAAACCAACTACTTACCGAAAAATACAAGTTTTGGACAGAACCAAGGCCTTGCATGGTCCTCGGACCCAAGCCTCTGGGGAAACCAACTACTTACCGAAAAATACAAGTTTTGGACAGAACCAAGGCCTTGCATGGTCCTCGGACCCAAGCCTCCGGGGAAACCAACTACTTAAAAAAAAAGACAAGTTTTGGACAGAACCAAGGCCTTGCATGGTCCTCGGACCCAAGCCTCGGGGGAAACCAACTACTTACCGAAAAATACAAGTTTTGGACAGAACCAAGGCCTTGCATGGTCCTCGGACCCAAGCCCTGAAAAACCAACTACTTACCGAAAAATACAAGTTTTGGACAGAACCAAGGCCTTGCATGGTCCTCGGACCCAAGCCTCTGGGGAAACCAACTACTTGAAGAAAACCTACAAGTTTTGGGAGAACCAAGGCCTTGCATGGTCCTCGGACCCAAGCCTGGGGAAACCAACTACTTACCGAAAAAAGACAAGTTTTGGACAAAACCAAGGCCTTGCATGGTCCTCGGACCCAAGCCTCTGGGGAAACCAACTACTTACCGAAAAAATACAAGTTTTGGACAGAACTAAGGCCTTGCATGGTCCTCGGACCCAAGCCTCTGGGGAAACCAACTACTTGAAGAAAACCTACAAGTTTTGGACAGAACCAAGGCCTTGCATGGTCCTCGGACCCAAGCCTCTGGGGAAACCAACTACTTAAAGAAAAAAGACAAGTTTTGGACAGAACCAAGGCCTTGCATGGTCCTCGGACCTAAGCCTGGGGAAACCAACTACTTACCGAAAAATACAAGTTTTGGACAGAACCAAGGCCTTGCATGGTCCTCGGACCCAAGCCTCTGGGGAAACCAACTACTTGAAGAAAACCTACAAGTTTTGGACAGAACCAAGGCCTTGCATGGTCCTCGGACCCAAGCCTCGGGGGAAACCAACTGCATAAAAGGAAAAACTGGGTTACATGGATTTCCTAGTTTGCCCTCGGACCCTCGGCGCCAGAAAAGCCAATACGAAATGGAGTAACATGTTTCCAAAACATAATCGAAGTCGCACGATGCTTGGTCACCCCCTCAAATGAATCAGTTCGAGTTCATCGTCTCTCGGGCAGCATTCCCGCACATATCACGGGACGTTCAACCGTTACCTCGGTTAGTTTCCTAAACTTAACTTACTATCAATTATCATTATGCCTGGTAGTATAGGTAAATTAGAACAAGGTAAATCGCGTTTCAATGGGCTCTTGCCCTAAGTATCGCCGAGAGAAAGCACATACCGAGAGTACACTCATTCACGAGGTGGTGTGCCAAAAGAACAATAGTCAAAACAAGTATATAAATTTCTATTTTTATTACCACAAAGAAATAGTACATTGTACAATGAAAAGCTGGAATCAGCCCACGTCAAAGCTTACTACATGAATACTACATAAGCAAGAAAAAGAAAAATACAAGAAAGCTGGAGAAAGCCGAGGAGGTATGTCGGAGGATAGGTTGGCTACAGACTCACGAGACCTTATTCTTCCCCTGCGCTCTTACATGCCCATAACTCAGGCAGCAAAAGAAACCCAACTTGAACCCGACACCGTCGAAGGAAAGGTGCAGGGAGTGGGAAGTTGAGGGGCTTTCTCTAAATATTCGCCTGCTACATAGTAGAGGCGATGACGGCGGAGAACCTTCCTTCTGACACACCAAAATTCTGGCGTGAGCGAACCACGCTCGGATTTTGGCTAAAAGGAGGGGAGACTCTCTTTCCCCTTGGTTGAAGTAGGGTGTTCGCCTGAATCTATGCTTCCCGTGCCCATACCTTACCATTCGGGATCTCGTGATGACTCGGCGCTTCTGTGTGGGAGAGAGTTCTTTCTTCCAAACCATCGCCTTCAACATGTTATGCTAAGAAAGGAGAACTCCAGATATGGGAAGTATGATGTGAGGGAAAATGAAAAGGGTTGGTGTACATATATATAGCAACACCCTCTCCTTCCTATTTGTTTGAAAGGACAGGATAATGGCAATCAACTCACGCGGCGTCCCAAGGAGCACTACAGACAAAGTGGTCTTGGCTCAACTTCCAACGTCAACTGCAGCCACGAGACTCAAGGAGCCTCGTAAAGGCGCGCCTCGATCCTTGGGGCGTCGAGAAGAAACGCACGCCCAGAGGTTGCAAAATATCTCCTAATCCGCGGATTAAGTGAATTGCTGCCCAAAGGCCGCTTCGCGTGAAGGCCTAGGGACATCTTGTTTAGCGCTTGGGGAAATTCTTGATGAAAGTTAAAATCTGGACTTAAAGTCTTGGACAGAACCTAAGGCTTGCATGGTCCTCGGACTCAAGCTAAAAGGGAAAACCAAGAAACCGATAAAGACAATTCTTAAACAGAACCTAAGGCTTGCGTGGCCCTCGGACTCAAGCTAAAAGGGAAAGTCAAGCACCGATGCAGACTCAAAGTCTTGGACAGAACCTAAGGCTTGCATGGTCCTCGGACTCAAGCTAAAAGGGAAAACCAAAATCGATAAAGACAATTCTTAAACAGGACCTAAGTCTTGCGTGATCCTCGACACAAGCTAAAATGGGAATCCAACTGCTCGGAGGAAGAAGTTTCTCGGCTCAAGTATTGGGAAGGGATAAGGCCCATGCGTCACGGAGATGGCGAAACGACCTAATGGTCGTCAACCTAAAGGAGCCTTTCATCCGGTGAATAACATGTCCTCGGATAACTACTTCTTACACTTTATCGAGCATTCAGTATCCATCACGGCTAATTTTAAGATAAGTCTCCTTCCTCACTGGTCGGATTGCTATGTTGAATAATAATTCTGTTAAAGTTACCGTGGCATCTTTTTATTAACGATTACTTTGGTCTAAGTTATTGATTCAAATGCTATATTATCATGCCGAGCAGCACTTTCACATTTATTAGAATATATAAACAGGACATACGAAATAGAGTAACATTAACTTTTATTAATATGAAAAATGGTTACAACGTACAAGGAAGGGCTTAAGCAAGCCTACACAAAAAATGAATTGCTAAAGCAATAACAGTATTCGTAATACAAGTAAATAAATCATCAGGTGTCTTCTGTACTCGCCTTCAAAGTCTCTCTGAAATCTCCGCCTCAGATCTTGCTCATATCAGGAGAAGATCCTTATACAAAAATAATGAAAGAGAAGGAAGAAGAATTGGAACACATGGAAGCACTTCAGCAAACTCTTGTCATTTGAGGGGTGCAAAGGAAAAAGAAGATGGAGGACATGAGCGGGAAGGAGGAGAAGAAGAGGGAAGCAATGAAAAGAAAGTAAAAGGAGCAAAAGAGAGAAAAGGGGAGCCATATTAGGTATGCTCATGAGAGAGCGGATGGAGATGACAAGGGAGGTTTTCGACTCAGTCACACCAGGAAGTGGGTGTGACGAGCCCCCGCTTCGGATTTTGGCTAAAAGGATGGGGAGGCAAATCTTGAGCCTCCACCATCCTTGCCCCGACCGAGCCATCTCAAGCTTTGTTAGGACATGTCGTTTCTGGGAAAGGAAGGATTTGTTCATAACGGATTACTATGAGAGAGGTATTATTGAATAGGGAATAACTGGATGAAGGAAGCGAACTCTGAGAAGAGCCTTAGGGTTTGAGATACAAGAGAATCACTTTTGTCCTCTCTCTTTATATAGGGAAAGGGACAGGGTACATAGCATATTCTCGATATCCAAGGAAACCATCGAGTAAATGTGCGTCCGTTTCGTCTTCCCATGTTATCGAGAACCGCTTGACTTGGAAGGCCTCGTAAAAGGAAAATATTAAAGGCACACTACGAATAACCAAACGGTATAAACGCATCCCGCGTAAATCGAGGGAAACATCTCGTAGACCGGCGCATTCCTTGGGGAGGTGAAGAGTCGCCAACGTAGATCAAGGGCTGAATTAAATGGGCCGCCACAGAGGCTCGATATCATCAAAACCCACCTTTCCAACCGAGGAGTTGGACAGCAGGGTTTTGAGGGGCTATTGTGGGGCCCAATAGTTTATGGGCCCGGCCCGCTTGCTTATAAGGAGCCCGCAGGCCCAAACAGAAGGAGACCAGGGCCCAAGCTCGAATTATGGAGCCCAAAGAGGCCCACAAATACAGCCGAGGACTGCATAGTCCTCGGCAGGTCCGAGATCCCATAGATAAGGATGGAATACCGGCAAAATAAAAGGATCAGAAAATATCTCGTGGAAATTGTCATCAGCACCCTTCATTAATATGACACTGCTCCCGACAAAAACCGGATTCTTAGGCTTTACCGACAGTCTCCAACTAATTCGGGATTAGACTGATGGGACAAGTATCAGTCTTGGAAAGATCGACCTTACACGTGGACGAAGGAAATTGAACGCATGCTAATATAAAAGGAAAATATGCAACCTAATGAAGGAGAGGCCCCTCAGGAAAAAGGACCTGGGAGCCATGCATGAACAACTGAACAAAACCACCGCCGAGTAATCTCGACTTAGCCTTTAGAACCCACTCTCTACAAATGATATTGTATGGGCCCATTCACGTGCGGACCCAACAGCCGTTGTGGTCCGTATCGGAACGTGACCCTACATGATCTATAAGCTTATATTTTATACATAATTTTAAACTACAAAAACTTGCAATATAAACAATTTATTGATGATATAGCTATTGCTTTTTAATTTTTTAGAAAATTTTCAAATATGAAGAAATAAGAAGAAGATGTAATCCAATGGTGGATTTGTCAAAATTCACCTCAAATAAAAAGATATTAAAGTTGTAGCCTAAAACTACTACAACCAATTTTATAACTAAACTTTTTTTTATAATTTTATTTACTTTTCCGGTTTATATCACAATTATGAAATAATCATTTTCAATCATGAATAGTATCAAAAGTCAAAACTAGACTTCACAACAAAATAAAGAATAATTTTATAATGGATTCTTTGATTTTATATATAGGTCATGCTAACGAGTGTCCTTAGGGCACTCATTAATAATCTATTTTAGAAAAGTTTTGATACCACTTTTATGGGAAATGAAAAAAGCTGTCAAAATATTAATTACTTTTTTTTTTCATTTCCCATAAAAACTTTCTTTAAATGAATTATTAACCAGTGCCCTAATGGTACTCGTTTGCAACATTTAATACGGAATCAATCATAGGTGATTATTGCGAATTAAAAGACATTTGAGTAACATTTCAATAGATCATAAATTATTTAATAGAATTTATTAAAAAAAGTATTTATATTTTGTTAAAACTGAATAGATGTTAGTTTTATTTTTCTATATTAATTTATTATTGAATTTTAATATATATACTTTTTTTGGATGGTCAAATTTCTTTTCCATACTTTTGGCCCTCCTAGGAAACAATCTTGGCTCTAAAACTATTCTAACTGGCAATGAGTTTGTTGACATGGATCCTTTCACTTGAATGTGTATTTTCAAGGGATTTGGATTGGTCCAGAGCAACTTGACATCGGACCTATTTCTTACCTTCTTCAACAAGCTATTCTTGCATTGAATTATTACGGTTAAATTATATTATAGCATCTTCTAAATTTATTATTAATAATAAATTTATTACGGCTATTCTTGCATTGAATTATTACGGCTAAATTATACTGTAGCATCTTCTAAATTTATTGTTAATAATAAATACTACCCAACTCCCTACTCCCTGAAATATATGTATATACATATATATTTATTTATAGACACACACATCGTGTACTCCCTACAATGATTTCGTTATCAAAATACACATGTTCCAAATTAAAATATCATTCAAAATCAACTCAAAATATTATTTTTTTAATCCCCAAACAGTATATATAAAATAATAATAATAAAAAAAATAGTATATATAAAATAAAACCCCCAAACATTTAGTAAATTTTGCATGACAAAACCCCAAACGTTAAGGAAATCCAGTATGATTTACCTTATATTAGATTTTTTTTTTGCATCAAATATCTTTCATGTATGGTATAACTATTGAATTATAAAAATTTATAAAAAAAAAAAAAATCTATTATTAAGAATACTCATGATTAATTTTCTAATGGAGACATCCATAATTTGAATTTCAAATCCCTCATTCTCCAATAATTGTAACTATTTGATTACAAAACAAAAAAAAGGACCCATCCAACCAATGGCTAGGCCTTTCAGAACCAACAGACTTTTCCCTGCTAAAATAGTGTGGATATATAATGTTTATAAATATAATGCTATTTATGCACCATTTGTTTCACTATAAAATGTTATACGAAAAATATTTTTAGCATTTACCAAGTTTATTTTACTGTAAAATTTTGTCAAATCTTAATATATATTGTTTTACCATAAAATCATTAATAAAATGTTATAAATTCTTTACAATATTGTCTCTTTTATAAGTTAGTTAAATATTAACAAAAACACATAGTAGTTCTCATCCAATCAAGGATGGAGGCAAGACTTCAAGTTTGGGAAATATAATATAAAAATAAAATTATTATAAAATTCGAATGAGTATTAAAAAACTGTCACAAAAACATAACTATTAACTATACCAATTATCTATTTTTTTTCATTTATGGCTAAAACAAATTCAATTTATAATAATAATAATAATCATCATCATCCACTAACATGATTGGGTGCCGTCTCATGTATTTATTGCTATTCTTATAAGGACAAAATTTAGCTACAAAATTTATTGTAGTTTAAGACTATAACTTTACTCAATATCATTAATATTACTACATATTTGAGAAATCAAATCGTTGAATTACATGTTCTTTACACTTTTAATACACATGTCAAAATTTTGTATTAATCAGATATTATTTACTATAAGATTTATAAAATTATATTTTATGCATAATTTTAAACTACAAAAACTTGCAATTTAAACAATTAATTGATGATATAACTATTGATTTTTAATTTTCTAGAAATTTTGCAAGTATGAAGGATATAAGAAGAAAATGTAATCCGATAGTAGATTTGTTAAAATTCACCTCCAATAAAATGATGTTGAGTAAGGTAATAGTTTTAGAGTTACAACCAATTTTGTAACCAAATTTCGTCCTACTTATAATAGTTGCAAGAACACAAGAGAAATTTTTTATCCAAACTATAATTTTGGACCCATTTGATGGTCAAAATGGCCAAGTACCACTATTTGGCAAAATATGTATGGATTTATCATTATTTACGAAATAATTAAGGATTTACCACCTTTTTAAAACTCAAGTTTGTGAAACTCATGGGTCATTATTAAGAGAGTATGTTGTGTGTTTCTAAAAAAAAAAAAGAATGGGTAATTGTCCCACATTACTTAAGAGAGTGTGTTGTGTGTAGTATAACTTGCCCCACTCTCCCTTAAAAGTTACCATGACTTTTGAGTGGAGTTGTGATGTGTCTTTGTGTTAGAACCCCTTTCCCTCTCCCTTGTGTGTGTATGTGTGTGTGTTTGTTTCTCAAAAAAAAAAAAAAGTTTGTGAAACTCAAGTTTTCCGTGGAACTTAAGTTTCACAAACTCGAGTTCTATGAAAAATAGCTACCATTTTTTTATGGAACTCGAATTCCATAAAAAATAGCATGTCAAATTTGAAGGCTATTTTTTTAAAGAACTTGAATTTCTGGAACTTGAGTTACATCGCAAACTTGAGTTTCACAAACTCGAATTTGTGAAACTCATGGGTCATTATTAAAAGAGAGAAAGGGAGAATGATAGAGGCGTAAAACTCTCTGCCCCTCTCTCTTCTCTATTTCAGATGGTATAAGGGAATCGAAAAAGTGAGAAGATAGAGATCTCTTGCTCAAATGAGAGAGAGAGAGAGAGAGAGAGAGAGAGAAATAACAGATTTAGGGGCTGGAGCGCAGCTTTGCCATATGTGAATTTTTTTTTCATTAAAAATATTTTATGTTTACATAAAGTGAAACAAATGGAACGTTAAGAGTTTGGATTTGACACAAAATTATAGAAAAGCTTTGGTTTTGGTACTTCATTTATCCTATTGGTGTAAATGCAGCATCCTAATATTTTTGTCCACTCTGGGGTGCTCTAGAAAGTTCTCTGTAGAATAACACATGACTCTTCTATTATGTCAATGTGGATAAACCGGGATGATCTATGAGAAAATGAATGTCCATTAATCTTCATGGGCTTACTAGTAGCGCAAAGGGCAAACTTAATTTTTGTACTATGTTTTTTATTTGTGCAATATTTAACAGAACAAAAAGGCAGTGCTTTCTAATTTCTATCAACACTGCATTGATAACTAAACGACCTCACTTACTTAACTTGTGCATATAAAGAAAACTAGGCTACAACAGTGGCTATGAATATCATGAGAATCTAATTTCGAAATTCTTAGTTTATAGGAATAAGATATGCTAAAAATAAACAAGGTACATACCCATGAAATCAATCATGAGCCGGCCATCCGAAAACCTTCCGGCAGGTTTGTGAAAATAGGTCTCCCCATAAGGTGGTGTTGGTGTTTTAAGGGACGTAGCAGACAATCCACCAGTATCAGAATTTGAGTCACCAAAGTTAAAAATTGCTGGAAAGTTGCACTTTTTCAAACCAAACACAGGATTCACTGTGGAAGCAAACAACAAAAGCATACAACAAAAGAAAGGGACAGAAATTGTAAAGTTGAGATTAATGCTAGGAGACTTCATATTGGATAAAGAAAATGAGACGCAAATTAATGATATTGAAAAAAGAACTAAAGTTTTTTTTTTTTTTGAGGAAGAAAGAACTAAAGTTTGTTGCTTATATTATGTTGGAATATTTTTATACAAAATACAATAGTTTAAATATTAATTAATTGCTGCCTTAAGTGATTTAATATTTATACTTTTTATCATCAAAATCTGTATATTTACAGCTTTTATCTTTAGGGTCCGGTTTGCTCCATTCAATGAGCATTTTATGCTCACACGGTTTGCTATCCAGATCTTCAGCAGTAGCCATTATTCAATTATACGTCACTATAATTATTGTCAAAAGTTTTGAATACAAAAGCGTCAGAAATCGCGTTGGAAATAAACATGTGATTTAATTCAGGTCTATATGTCCGGCCATTCAGTGAGCATTTTATGTTCACACGGTTTGCTATCCAGATCTTCAGCGGTAGCCATTATTCAATTATACGTCACTATAATTATTGTCAAACGTTTTGAATACAAAAACGTCAGAAATCGCGTTGGAAATAAACATGTGATTTAATGACTAGTTGGCACTTTGCACGTATCTTTTCTATACATTCAGGCTTATATTTCCGGCCATTCAATGAGCATTTTATGCTCACACAGTTTGCTATCCATATCTTTAGTGGTAGCCATTATTCAACTATACGTCACTGTAATTATTGTCAAACGTTGTATCCAAAAAAATTATTGTCAAACGTTTTGTATACAAAAATGTCAGAAATCGCGTTGGAAATAAACATGTGATTTAATGACCAGTTGGCACTTGGCATGTATCTTTTCTATATATTCAGGCCTATGAGTCCGGCCATGATAGAGATATAAAAGAGAAACTTTTATCCATATATTCTATTTTTGGGTGAAAAGAAAATAGTACTATTGAAAACTTCCTATCTTACAAGCGGTGTTGACTTGTAAGGATGATCAACAAGTTAGCTCGATTGTTGTATCCTAGGGCAGCATGACAATGTTTTTAGCTTATTACACTGGAAATCTCATAGACTGCATGTATCGTCTCAAAACAATGATATGGTCCACACCTCAATTCTTCCATCTAAAGACTTATGAATTGATGGTAAATTATTCTCATGTTATAAGACTACTTTAAAGCATCATTAAGGTAATAAGTTTACATTCTCTAATTTTATGGTAAATTCTAATTTATGTGATATGTTATTATTTAAATGTTAATTTGAATATTATTTATTTATCAATTATTGTTCTTAAGAACAACATGTTGCAAGGAAATCTGCACTTCCCTATCCTATATCTATATAAAAGGATGGTTGTCAAAGGCATAGATTTCGCATTCTTCTTTGAAATTTGCTAATGATGAATATTATGTAACTTAAAACCAATTTAAGATTCCAGAAAATCTTTTTATAGGTCAATGAATCTGTCAGTTCATGCGTATTTTGAAGTAAGATGTGGTTTCACGAGGAAATTTAAGACCACAATTTTTTGTACACACAACTTTGCCACAACTCTAATGTAACAAACTACAAGTGATGAGAAAATAATAATAATAAATTTATATGAAAATGATAAACAAACACAAAAAGTAGTTCATGTAAAAGTGATAGACAAATGCAAAATGTTGATAATCTTAGAATAATTTAAAATGTCTGTGTACTAGAATACAGATTTTTTATGATTGTTTATATTTTACTTCTTACAAAATTAAAATAAGAGTGAGATTCTTGTACATAAGTTGAAAGAAAAAAACTGTTGACAAAATGGATCTTTTTGGGCATTAAAAGGCTTTGACCTATACTCCATCAATCAACCATATCACGATAATAACAAAAATTATGACTCAAAGTTGTGTATTTATTTTCTCTTATATCTTACGCTAACACATGTTCTATGTGCTGGTGGACAACTATACATCTTTGGCTTACCAAGTCATCTGAAACAATCTTTTATGTGCCTAGTGGACATTTATCTTTATCTTACAAGTGATCTGAATCTGATAGAGTCCCAAAATGTTGAACATATGATTTGTTCATGATTACTTTACCACCCAACGTACACAATTTGTAGTTTAAAAAAAAAATAAAAAAGTAAACAATTTTTTTTTTCTTTTATTTTAGGTAGAAAAAAGTAAATGATTTGATTGGGAACTAAAGGCTCAACACAAGCCAGGATGTTTGACCTGAAAGCTGAAAGCGAAGTGAAATAAGAATAACTCGAAATATGGGTGATGGAAAAAGTTCCTTGTCAAATTAAATAAAAGATATTTGGGAATAAATTGTGAGCTTGCTTGTGCGCGGATAATTATTCACTTTCAAACACACAGATTTTGGTAGAGTTCCGTATTTGGGGTTCCAACGTTGGCTACTTGGCTTGTTCCAATAAAAGTATACTTAGAAAAATTATGAAATATAAAATAAAATAAAATTTTTTCACATAAGTATAAAACTTTTTTGTTTGGTTGATAATGAAGTATATATTTTTATGAAAGTGAAATTATCATTTTGATCTCTATATTTTGTAGTCACTTTCAAAAGCCAGCTTAACAAATTTTGAGCCAAAGTGAAAACTTTTTTTATATTTAAATATTAATTAAAAAATATTTTTTATTTTTATTTAAAATCTAATTTTCTTACTTTTTGAGATACAGAATTACTGCTTAAATTTTTATATTCAAGTTACACTAACATTTCTTTTTTGTTGATATTATAGTTAATCCACTTAATCTTTCATCAATTTCATGTGACATATTCAAACTTAAATAGAATTTTACTAGTTATAATTTGAAAAACTTCTTTCTACATATGCAATTATAACAAGTATTGTTAGTAATAAGTAAGTGAAATATGCATTTGGAAAAAAATCAAGTCCCTTTATTTAATAAGTACATTAATTGGAGTATTTTCATCTATTTGCAAAATTTCTTTTAAAACTTTTAGATTTAAGTCCCAATGGAGCAAACTTTGTCGCTCAATGAGGTGATGGAGACCCATTCCAAATCCCTCATCCTACCATAGACTAATTGGAAAAATTGATATACTTAACCATAATTACCAAACCAAATTTGACATGTGTGATACATATACATATAATAAGTTAGTTCAGGAACCTTCCTAAAAAAAAGGGTAGTTCATGGACAAGCCTTGAGTACCCAGTCTAGATGCAACACATCAAGTATTGAGATATAGCAAACAAACACCAGGCCAAGGAAATTCATGACATTTGATGGTTCAATCCAATTGCAAGCATATTCTGACACAACTTCAGCTAAATATAGGGACACTCGTAAATCAATTATTGGATAAAGCATACTACTTGGTAAATCACTTGTTTCCTAGCAAACCAAGAAAAAAAAAAGTTTGACATTCATTAGCTTAGTTGTGGTAGAATTTAGATCAATGGCGACAACTTTTTTGTGAGGTCATCTGGCTAAAACCTAGGATACACATACACTTCATTTGGAGTGTCGTACTCTTGTCGTAACGGTGTTCTATTTGCCGTATCATGTTATAAATTTTCAAAAACTGCTTGTGTCATCGTGTCGTACCTATACCCATATCTGTGTCCGTATCCATGCATCCTAGGCTAAAACCTCTCTTAGCAGACCCTAATATATCACTCTCATAACTAACCCAATTATACTATGACAACAAGGTTTTCCATTCATATAGATTCAAATCCAATTTTCCATGAATGCACAAAGCACATAGAAATAAACTACCATTATACCGTATGGTAGAAACTTCAAAACGAGTTAATCTAGACTGCATGTCTTATCGGAGTTCAGATGAGGCTAGCAAGATCAGTAGCAAGAACAGGGAAGAGGCTAGCAAGATCGGAAGCTATAGCAGTAGTCACAGCATAAATCAACCAATATCAGAGCATAGATAAACTAATCTCTATATGGCAAGTAGCTTAGTGTTAATTAGATGTTCACCTAAGTGATAACACGTGAGAGAGTTTGTTAGTCCTGTAGCTAGCATGTGTGATAGGTTGTTAATTCTGTTAGGTAGTTGTTTTGCTAATTCAGTTTCACCTAAGCTTCAAGCAAGCATCATTTATGAAGACACCGCCTTGGAAATCTGGAATGACTTGAAGAATCGTTTTGCTCAAAATAACACACCTAGAGTTTTCAATCTTCAAAAGGATATTGCAAAGCTTTATCAAGGTGAGATGTTTATCATTGATTTCTTTACTCAATGTGATAGTCTCCAACACATTCCTCCTTCTTCATTTGCTGATTACTTGATCAATCACAAGTTCAATGCTACATTTCCTCCTTTCTTTGCCTCCTTTCTCTGCAACAACCTCTGCAAGCAAGGTTTTGAAACCCAGACCAAACCGTACGTCCCTATCGGGAAAACCAAGAAACGCTCATCTTTGCGGTTCTTTCAGCTTTAAGAACCCCTCTATGGGAAAAAAGCAAGGACCTATGCGAATCACAGTTGGAGCTCACGGTTCTAAGAACCGTGATCAGACCGCTTCTCAAGATTCCCTACTTCCCTTTGAATTTGAACCTTAAAATAAAAAAATAAAAAATTAAAAATAAAAACACACATAGAAAAATAAGCTTTAAATTCTGCTCCCTTCTGAGTAGGAGTTTATGGTGGAGAGCGCCGATTGTTGGAGTGAACGGTCTTTGTAGAGGAGATCGAAGGAACGAGGGATTTTGACGGAGGAGGAAGGATGGCTGCTGCTGAAGATTGTGTCTAAGTCTCGTGATTGGTTGAATTAACGGAATTGCCATTTTTCCCCCTTAAAAATGGTGGTCCAAAAGAACTAGATCCGAAGTCACAGAAAACTATGGACTTCGTTCTTCACAGTGCAGCTCCACAAGAGACTAGATGACATCTTTACTTTGTGATTTTGGTCTAAGAGGAAAGAGGAACAAGAGATTTCAAGGAGAGAGAAAGAGAGAGAATGGGTTCTGCAAAATAGTGTTTGGGCGAGAGAGAAGCTTTTTTTTGTTTTTCAAAGGCGGTGTTGATAGTTGATACTTCATTTTTCAAAGCACGATCACATCGGATGCTCAAATGCTAATAACTAGCCACCTTGAAACTTTAAACCTTGAGATTTGGAGTTATCATTTATAACCCCTTTAAAATTGTACCGTTCCTAATATGTTCAATGGTTGATAAATAGTTAAAATATTTTAATGGTATAAATCATGGCTTTTAAAGATATTGTTATGTTGACTAATGTACAAATTTATTAAAATATTATAAATGATAAGAAAATATCTATTTAAAATCCATATTAAATCGTGAAAAATACATTTTATTTTTAGTAGTCTCTAAATACTTGAATTTCTTTAAATGAGTAGTCAAGATTATTAATTTTTATGCATTTATTTTTATTTATTTCATATTAATTAATTATTAAATTAATTATTACATCATCACAGTTTGACCCCGGTTCGACCTTAAAAACCTTGAACCTTTCCCTTTTACGGTTCAATAAACGGTCCGGGTCTGAAAACCTTGTCCGCAAGTTCTTCATCTTCCTATCTTTGGCATGCCAGACTAGGTCATCCTTAAGATCTCAAGCTTAGAGTTTTAGGTCATACTATTCCTTCTTTAGAGTCTTCTTGTAATAAGAATTGTCAAGTTTGTCCGATGGCCAAGCTTAAAAGATAACCTTTTCCTTTTAATAATAAAATCAGTGCTTGTGCTTTTGATTTGGTTCATATGGATGTTTGGGGTCCTTATTCCATTCCTACTTTAGATGGTTTCTAATATTTCTTGACAATTGTGGATGATGCAACCCGAGCCACTTGGTTATTCTTAATGAAGTCTAAATCTGATGTTAGGCTTTTGTTTCAATCTTTTTACACTATGGTTGCCACTCAATTTGGTCAAAATATCAAGTCTATTAGAACTGATAATGCCAAAGAGTTTGACATGTCTAATTTCCTTAATTCCCATGGTATTATACACCAACATAGTTGTGTTTATACTCCACAACAAAATTCTGTTGTGGAGAGAAAATGCCAACACCTTCTTTCCATTGCAAGGGCATTACAAATTCAGTCTCAAGTTCCTCCTCAATTTTGAGGTGATTGTGTTTTGATTGCTGCCTATCTCATTAATAGACTTCCCTCTCCTTTGTTGCATGATAAAACATTTTTTGAGCTATTGTTTCATAAGACACCAGAGTATAATCATCTCAAAGTTTATGATTGTTTATTAGCTCTTGAAGCTAATAATACCTGGACTTTGACACCTTTGCTTGCTAGTAAGAAGCCCATTGGCTGCAAGTAGGTTTACAAAATCAAATACAAAACTGATGGTTCTATTGAGAGGTATAAAGCCAGATTAGTGGTTAAGGGATTTACTCAAAAAGAGGGTATTGATTACTTTGAAACTTTCTCTCCAGTAGCTAAAATGGTTTCGATCAAGGTTCTTCTTGCTGTGGCTGCCATCAAGGGTTGGTTTCTTAGTCAATTAGATGTCAATAATGCCTTTCTCCATGGTGATTTGGATGAAGAGGTGTATATGGCTCTTCCACAGGGGTTTCACAGCCAGGGGGAGGTTTTTTGTAAGCTTAACAAGTCCCTTTGTGGCCTTAAGCAAGCTTCTAGGCAATCGTTTGCCAAGTTTTCAAGCACTTTGATTCAGCATGGTTTCATTTAGTCCAAAGCTGATTACTCCTTGTTTACTAGAAAGCATGGTGACATTTTCATGGTTCTTTTGGTTTGTGTGGATGATGTCTTGATAGCTTGCAATGATAAGGCTGAAGTAGACAGATTTAAGGTCATGTTAGATGATAAATTCAAGCTTAAAGACTTGGGTGATTTGAAATATTTCCTTGGCTTGGAGGTTGCTAGATCGGACAAAGGAATTGCCCTTTGTCAAAGGAAATACACACTTGAGTTACTCAATGATGCTGGACTACTTGGATGTAAATGTGCTAAAACACCTAATGGAGTACAATTTGAAGTTAAGCAAATTTGAGGGAGCGGAGCTCAAGGATCCTAGTCATTACAGAAGGCTTGTGGGCAGGCTCTTGTACTTAACAATTACTAGACCTGATATTACATTTGCTGTCCATAAACTCAGTCAATTTATGTCCAAGCTAAGAAGACCACACCTGGATGTAGCACATAGAGTGTTGCAAAGATCTCAAGGGTGAACCGGGCAAAGGGCTTATGTTCTCTTCTAGTACAGATTTGCACTTAAAAGGGTTTGCATATGCAAATTGGGCTGCATGCCTTGACACTAGGAGATTTGTGACAGGCTATAACATCTTTATTGGTGATTTTTTGGTGTCTTGGAAGTCTAAGAAGCAATCCATAGTCTCAAGATCTTCAACAAAAGCTAAGTACAGATCCATGGCGGTAGCAACATGTGAGATAGTGTGGATCTTGTATTTTCTCAAGGACATTGGAATGAATCATCATAGAAAGGCCTTGTTGTTCTGTGACAGTCAAGCTACATTGCACATTGGCTTCAATCCAGTCTTCCATGAGAGGACAAAACACATAGAGATAGATTGTCATGTGGTTAGGGATAAAGTCTTGGAGAAGGTGATTAAGCCGAATCATTTTAGAACAGATCATCAATTGGCTGATTTGCTTACTAAGGCTTTGAGCTACAATCAATTTTCAAATCTTACTTGTAGGATGGGGATGCTTAATATACATACACTAGCCGACCTTGAGGGGAATTATCAGAGTTCAAATGAGGCTAGCAAGATCAATAGCAAGAGCAAGGAAGAGGCTAGCAAGATTAGAAGCTATAGCAGTAGTCACAGCACAGATCAACCAATATCAAAGCATAGACAAACGACATTGTAATATAATCTCTATACAGCATGTAGCTTAGTGTTAATTAGATGTTCACTTAAGTGATAACATGTGAGAGAGTTTGTTAGTCCTGTAGCTAGCACGCATGATAGGTTGTTAGTTCTGTTAGGTAGTTATTTTGCTTTCACACTTGTACACACTTGTATAAATGTAGTTTATGTAACCACTCTTGCTAATTAATGAGAATACACAATTTTTTATCCCTTTGATTTCGTGATATGTCTCAACAAACTAACAACCAACAAATTTGTTAAGCACTCTAACAATCACAAACTGAATTTCTTCTTGGCAAGTTGGGTATCATGAATATCGACCCCAACTCCAGGGGAAGTGTTGAGGAAGACTAACCCAATATAGAAATTTGTCGAAACTTATCAAGAACATTGCAACTGTCAAGCTTGTAGTTCAAAAGAAATAAGAAAGAAAACATAGAAGCGGTGTCGTTTTATGCTAAAGACCCAAATTTAGACACAATCTGATAGAAAATAGGGGTATTTTAGAGAGTTTAAGAATCTATATAAGGAAATTTTAGTACAAAAAATGATAAAATCCTAATAGGAAATTTTGTTATTAGGACGAAAAAAAAAAAAAAAAAAAAAAAACCAACACCGGGCTAACGAATTTCATGACATCCGATAGTCTAATCCAATTGCACACATGCTATGGCACAGAGTAGGCTAACTATAGGGACACTCGTAAACCAATTACTACTCGGTAAAAATCACTTGTTTACTAGAAATTCCTCAAAAAGAAGAAAAGAAAAAAGGAGATAAAAACCTTGCTTTCTAGAAGACCAAGAAACAAACAACCGTTTCTCATTCATCAACAATGGCAAAATTTAGATCAATGGCGGCAACTTTTTTGTGAGATCACCAGCAAAAACATCTTAACAGATCTTAATATGAATTGTACTACGAAAACAAGGTTGCCATTCATATAGCTTCACATCCAATCTTCCAAAACAACCAAAATGAAGAAGAAAAAACCAAAGTTCATTTAAATGTGATCATTTATTCATTCTAGTTTATGTGCTTATGATTGGTGGCTTGAATAAGTTTACACGTGGGTGCATAGCATGATGTCTTAACTATGCAGGACTTGTTGTACTCCGTGTAAGACATGTAAAGCAACCCTAGCCGACTTCTGTTTTATGCTAATTAATATATGGGTCGTGTTAACGGGTACTTTCAAGGCAATTGTTAATAAACTATATCGGGAAAGTTTGACACAACTTTCATGAAAAATATAAAAAGCTGTCAAAAAAATTAATTGCATTATCATTTTTTTTGTAAAATGTTTCTAAAAATAGTTCATAAACCAATACCCTTAGGACATCCATTAACATTTCCCTTAATATATATACACTAGTTACGTAGCTACATGTGAAGCAACCTTAGCCGCAAAAGTAGAATAGGGTTTTCTCTATTCTCTGTTAATGTTATTTTGGTAGAGTTTTAAGCTGTGACTTTATTCTAAAGATTTTTAGGTTTCTCTAGTCACTTGCTTCTTGTGAGTGAGAACTCTTTGGGAATATTTGGAATTTGGGTTTTGTGAGTGTGTTTTGGTACCACTTTTTGTAATCACTTTTTGTTGGTCAAACTTTCTTCTCAAAACTATCCATGCATTTAAGCAAACCATGTAAATTTTTGTGTTCTCATATAATTTCTATTTCTATTTTGCATAAACTCATTATTATTTGGTTATACACACAACAAATAGATATTTACGCCTCTGCATTTGCAACAGGACTATCTTAAGTACATAGCAGGCTATTTCAGAATTAAGCCAATATCTATACGGGAGACGATAATTAAAGAGTACATAACAACTTGCAGTACAAGATTATTTTGATTTATATATAGGTGCTTGTGCAGCTGTGCCTATGAATCTAAATGTTGTGACAAGCCATTTTCAAGGGTATTGGTGGATCTGAAAAGGCTCCACTTGAAATTTGGTCAAAAACAAACTTGTTAGCAGCCTCTGTATAGTGAATCCCATCCCAATTTACTCTAACTGAGGGGCGTTCACATGAACCAACAAATATCTGGCTTCCATTGACTGTGATTGTTCCTCCACAACCAACACTACTGCTATAATTGTACATGCCACCATATCCACAACAAGCAACGAGAGGAAGCTCAAATCCTGATATTTTTCAAGGAACAATGGGAAATTTTTTGACAATTCAATAGTTGAAGGATGAGCAATTTTCATAAAATTTTATGCCACTTAAGAATAATTCATTTTAAATAAATGTTTAAAAAAAGGATGAAAAAATGATAATAAGCATCTCAGTATTTTTTGGAAAATATTCAATTGTTGAAGGATGAGCAATTTAAATCTTGGATGTTGCCGTAGAAAACATCAAGATGTCTCTATCCCTAATTATTAATAATTTTTTGTTATATAATTTTCAATGTTAAAAATTATGGGGCTTACCATATTCCTTTGGTTTAGTAAATAGAGAGTACTTGACAGAGTAGACGTCCACATATGTAATTGCAGCTAATGGAAGATCCTTCCTGAGTTGAACTATGGCCTCCTTCAAATTGTGGTTGAAATATTGAGCTACATCATTATAAGACTTTGCGCAACCATAGCTGTCCCTTTGAGCTGATGGAAAATTGGCAAAAATATAGGGAAGGCAGCCAATTGGTCCCGTGTTATGGATCCAAAACGATCTAGCTCCCAAATTATATATATTCTACATCATAACATCACTTGATTAGCATTAAAAGAAGACTTTAGTTAATGAATATCCTAAAGGCACACGCTAAAGTGTATTTAATACTTTATTAAGTTATATTTTTTTAAAAAATTAAGTCAAATTATGCACATATATTAAAAAAAAAAAAAAACACACACACACACACACACACACAAAATCACAACGAAATTATTCCTGCAATTTTTATATATTTTTCAAGAAAAAAAAAAAAAAAAAACCTTTAGTCACCTGCTTTTGTTGCCTTTTTGTTTTGTTTGTTTGATTGTTTTCTTACTTTTTCTTTTTTTCTAATTAGATTAACAAAGTGATCATGTTTCTTCTTATTAAAGTAGTACGCCAAGGCCAAGCCAGCCTATTTTCAATGACTAATCGAATCGTTGTATAAATTTACCTTAACATTAATGGAGAACTTGTTTACTATAACAGGGATAGAAGCATTGACTTCCTCTATGGTCATGTTACCAAAGAACCCCTCACCAAGATCATTCTGGCCGATATCGAATGTGTATAATGCTTTTGAAAAATAATCTCCCTCGGGCATTAAAGTTGCAAATATTCCTCCTACAAGAAATTTAAAAAGGCTCAATACAAAGCAAAAATGTATTTGATAATATAGATGGTTATAAGCTCCTCAATTCTCAACAAAATATCACATTTTCACAATAAGCTTACGTGTCAACTAATCATAAGTCATAATAAAATAAAATTTTACTAGGATCCATCACAACTCAAAACAATTATATTGTAAAAATGCTGTGAGATTTTGTTATATTCATAAAATTTTTCAATACATAATATTATGTTTACGCATTTTAGAATTTTACCCTAAATACATTTTCTTAAATGTTGTACCTTAAGTTTCTACCATGTGCCAAGAGTATTGTAACTTAACTAATATCTTCTGCATCTTTTGGTGTTTTTAATGAAAATATTCAAAGTTTGAATCTCTCATTCCCATCCCCCATTGTAACCTACCATGTGATTATATAAATTGATGTAGCAAATCTTTCCAAAAAGACAAAATATGTGGTTTATTGATTAATAAATTCACATATTTGAATATTGGATATCTCTATTGGAAACATAAGGAGATGTCAATTGATTTACAAAACCCTTGACAAAAGCAATAATAATCTAAGAACACCTAAGGAAATACAAATCAGTAACTATCGTTTTATGATAAAAGACAATTAAATAAAAGATTATTATCTTTTTCTAATTAAATCTGATCATATAGTTGAATGTAATTAAAAATTTTAATATATATAACATCTAAGAAACTGTAAATAAAATATTAATCAAAAATCAATTATTGAATTTAATTAGAAAATACAGTACATAACACCTAAGAAAGTGTAACTAAAGTTTGTTGTTGCTGAATTTACCCTTTTTCCTAATCATTTGTGATCTGGATTTGAACTGCACAAATTGTTGTGAGTATTGTATATCGAGGTAAAAGGGACTAAATCCACCAGCAGGTATAATATTGGTTGGTAGTCCGATTGTGGATGCAGACGTGGCAAAATTTGCACCGTGTGAGAAATTGGTCCCCAACGAATCAAGGTAAGCACTCGGATATGGGAGACCAAGGCTTTTTGCTGCAACCATACAATGTGAGTGATCAAATAGTTGATAATTAGGCATAACGCTTATAATGGGAATTAAATTAATTTCAACTATGCTATGGAAATAACAGATTTCACAATTTCTTTTAAAAATTTAACGTCACTTTTATATCCAACTTTCAAATTATGATGTTGGAGCAACATATTATGATACTAAAAAGAAAAACTTAACAGATGTCTTGAGAGTATTGGTTTATAAAATATTATTAGAAATTTTTTTTACGGGTGTCAAATGGGTGAGTTTGGGTGATTTTGGGGTGGACATAATTAGATTGGGTACATAAAACTTATTTACCCATTTATTGCCCATTTAAATAATTACTTCTAACCTAAACCCAACCCATGAGTTTCAGTTAGCTCAACTAGTAAAATCTCTAATGGTTAAATAAGAGATCTAGGCAATCCCTACCTACACCAAAAAAACCAATTAGGTGTCTTGATCTAATGATAAAAAATATCAATAGGAGTGGACGTTATAGGTTGAAACTCTCTAAAAAAAAAAAAAAAAAAAAAAAAAAAAAAAAAAAAAACCTAAACCCAACCCAACCTAGCTATTATGGGTAAACCTCAACCCACCCAATTACCCAATAATCAAAATTATCAAAATGCCACTAAAATTTGAAAATGACCAAGTACTCATAAAATCATTTAAATTTACCAAAATACCCTCTAAACCTAAAAAAGACCAACAATGCTAAAAAAAACAAAATAATAAAAATAAAATTGACCAAAATACCCTCGAAACCTAAAAATTAACTAAAATACCACATAAACCTAAAGTCTAAAATTTGATCAAAATACCCCTCAAAACCTATAAAATGACCAAAATACCCTTGAAACCTAAAAACGACCAAATTACTCCTAAAACTATAAATGACCAAAATACGCTCCCTAAACCTAAAAAATGACCAAAATACCCCTAAAACCTAAAAATGACCAAAATACCCTCAAACCTATAAAAAGATGAAAATACTCCTAAACCTTTAAAATAACCCAAATAAACCCAAAACCTCTAAAGTGATCACAAATAACCCGAAACCTCTAAAATTACCAAAAATACCCTAAAACCTCTAAAACGACCAAAATAGCTCTAAACCTATAAAACGACCTAATACCCCTCAAAATATCTAAAATGATCAAAATACCACTAATCGTATGAGATGAAAAAAAATACACCTAAAGCCTATAAATTACCAAAATAGGGGATTGGGGTATTTTGGATGTTTCGAGGGTGTTTTCGTCCAATTAAAGGTTCTAAGAGTATTTTAGTCATTTTGTAAGTTTCAAGGGAATGTTACTAATATTTTAGGTTTTTAGGGTGTTTCATTAATTTTTACATTTTCGGGCTATTTCTATAATTTTCTAAGTTTTGGAGGTCTTTCAATAATTTTTAAGGTTTTGGGGATATTTCGATCATTCTTTAGGCTTCAAGGGTAGTTTAGTCATTTTTTAGGTTTACAAGGTATTTTGGTCATTTTTTACGTTTAAGGAGTATTTTGGTCATTTTTTAGATTTTGGGGGGATTTTGGTAATTTTTTAGGTTTAGTGTGTATTTTTATTGTCTTACAAGTTTGGGGCATTTTTGTCATTTTATAGGTTTTGGGGTATTTTGGTCATTTTTAGGTTTAGGGGTTATTTTGGTCATATTTTGGTTTTTGGGTATTTCGGTCATTTTTTTAGGTTTTCGGGACATTTCGGGTAATTTTTAGGTTTCAGAGGTATTTCAATCATTTTTTAGGTATAAGAGGTATTTTGGTGATTTTTAGATTTCGAGGATATTTTAGGTCATTTTTAAATTTTTGGGGTATTTCGATCAATTTTTAGGTTTAGGGGGTATTTTGGTGATTTTTAGATTTTGGGGGTATTTTTGTCATTTTCAGATTTAAGGGTTATTTTTGCCAATTTTTAGGTTTCAGGAGTATTTTGGTCATTTTTTAGGTTTAGGGGCATTTTGATCAATTTTTAGGTTCTAGGGGTATTTCGGTCATTTTATTAGGTTACGGGGGTATTTTGATAATTTTTAGGTTTAGAGGTATTTTGGTCCATTTTTTATGTTTTTAGGGTATTTTGATCATTTTTTGGTTTAGGGGGTATTTTGGTCAATTTCTAGGTTTTAGTGGTATTTTGGTTATTTTTTAGGTTTAGGGGTATTTTTGTCATTTTTTAGGTTTTTGGAGTATTTCAGTAATTTTTTAGGTTTAGGAGGGTATTTTGGTAATTTTGAGGTTTAGGGGGGTATTTTTTTTTTTTTTTTTAGGTTTTAGAGGCATTTTGGTCAATTTTTAGGTTTTAGGGGTATTTTGGTAATTTTTTAAGTTTAGGGGTATTTTGATCAATTTTTAGGTTTTGGGGGGTATTTCGGTTATTTTTTAGGTTTCAGGGGGTATTTTGCTAATCTTTGGGTTTAGGGGTTATTTGGGTCTTTTTTAGGTTTTAGGGTATTTTAGAGTTAAGTGATTTGTAGAAATGATACTTGAATCATAATGGGTTAATACCCATTTAACCCAATTAATAATAATTAGGTGGATTTGGGTCTCATTTAAGTGATTAGGTTTGAGTGGGCAAATGAGTTTGGGTTGATTTTGTTACCCCTATTTTTTATTAGAAAAGAAAAAAGCAAATGATTTATTTTAAAATCTTCTATATTTCTGATAAAAGATGTATTAAAAAATTTTAAAAATATATCTCAACAAAAAAAAAAACTTTTTTAAAATAACTTAATAACGAGTGTCCTAACATCTTTTACCAGGAACCAAAAATAATCCATGATTCTACCTTGGCGCTTTGGTGGTTCTATCATTTTAATGTGGATAAAAAGGGACCATCAATGAGAAAATGAGTTTATGGACCTTCATGGGCCTACCGCCGACTTAGTAGTGCAAACTCTATCTATATACTATGTTTTTTATTTGACCAATTTTCTTTTTATTTGCGCAATATTTAACAGAACAAAACACAATACTTTCTATCATTAACAGTCTAACACTGACATTGATAACTAAACGACCTCACTTACTCAACTTTTGCATATAAAGAAAGGACAAAGTTTTTATTCAACAGTAACTATGAGAATCTAATTCTAAAATTCATAGTTTATAAGACTAAGATCTGCTAAAAAGAAACGAGGTACATACCCATGAAATCGATCATGAGCCGGCCATCGGATTCCCTTCCAGCAGGTTTGTGAAAATAGGTCTCCCCATAAGGTGGTGTTACTGTTATAAGGGAAGCAGACAATCCACCGGTATCAGAATTTGAGTCACCAAAGTTAAAAATTGCTGGAAAGTTGCAATTTTTCAAACCAAATACAGGATTCAGTGTGGAAGCAAACAACAAAAGCATACAAAAGAAAGAGAGAGAAATTTTGAACTTGAGAATGGTAGGTGACTCCATGTTGGATAAAGAAAGAGAGACGCAAATAATATTGAAACCAAGAACGAAAGTTTGATTTTTATATATATTGCAAGTGCACTACCCTATCCTATATGGCTATATCTATTCTTGGTTGTCAAAGGCCTATACTTCGCTTTCATCTTTGAATTCTGGTGATGATGAATATTATGCAACTTAGACTAGTTTAAAATTCTAGAAAGTCTATCCAATAGGTCCATATATGTCGGTTCATGTTTATTTTGAAGTAAGTAGAGGTTACTAAAATGTGATTGATGATGTCAACGATCATCAGTTGAATTCTTCATCCAAACATAAAGGGATGACCAAACGCCGCCTGCAAAATATGAAAGACTTCTTGAATAATAACATCGAGATGGTGCTTACCAAGGACCCTCCAATGCCTAAATCAAATACTTGAGTTGTGTTGTAAGGCGTATGAGAATTGATTCTAGTTAAAGAATTGGGTACCTTTCCCTGTTTATGGAGGTTGGTATATATCACCTTTCTATTTGTAGCTATTGGGCTCCTATTATGATTGTTTTTATGCCGATCGTAACATTCTTGTTGATTTGATGGTTATTCATGGTCTTGTTAACAATCTTTATGTCCATTGCTTTCGTCCGTTACAATGGTGTTATCAATGCTCCATTAATTTCGTAACCATCATCTAATATAATGGACGATCATTTATTCTTGTATCTATCAGTAATAATTCATATCAAGACACTAATTGGAAATCAAACCATTAAGCTAACTCAAACTCATAATAATAATAAAAAGTTGTATTTAAACAAATAATTCGAAAGAAAAAGTTGTTGACAATATGGATCTTTTTGGACATTCATAAAATCTAACAGCCACAACATTAATTTAGAGTGGTAACTATGTGTTCACTATTGTTGAACCACCTAAATTTTTGTGCTTGTTATTTTGTTATTGATTTGAATCCTATGGTGCTATTTACACAACAAAAAATTTAATTTTTTCACAAAAAAATTAGTGTTTTTTGTTTGTGCTTGTAATTTGTTATTTATTTGAATCCTAGGTGCTATTTACACAACAAAGTTTAATTTTTTCAAACTAGGGGGTAGGAGGAAGATTGGAGCTAAACTTTTTGCCATTTAAATCTTTGAACTTTAATCCATGTTTGTACTCTACTTTACACATCTTTTATGCGCCAGGACATCTATCTTCGCCTGGACATCTATCTTTGGCTTATAAATCATCTGAATCTGATAAGAATTACAAAAGTTTGAACATTTGTTTTGGTCATGATTGGAACTTTACCACCCATGACCCAACAAACACGATTTGATTGACACAAGCTAGGATGTTTGACCACAAAGCGAAGTGAAATAACCAGAAATGGGTGGTGGAAATAATTCTAAAACAATTTAAATAAAAGATATAGGGAAGAAATTGTGAGCTTTTACTTGGATGCCGATAACTATTCAATTTCAAACCAAACGACTTGGGGTAGAGTTCCGTGTTTGGGGATCCAACGTACATAAAGAGATGAAACCATTGACTGCTTGTATCATACAGATTAATCTCTATGAGTTTGGTCGACGGTTAACATCACCATTTAAAATCATGTCAATTTGCAATCAAATTTTCTGTAAAGAAATCTTTAATAGAAAATTGTGGTCTTATATAAAATTGACTCAACTAGTAAAAATTGATGTCCTTAAAAAAACAAGGATTTTGACTCAACGCAGCAGAGGAGAGAAGGATAGTAAAAAAAGAATATTATTTAGTATTTTGGTGCTCTTTCACCGTAGGTTTTAAAGGTTCATAAATTATCCAAGATTTCTCACGTGATTTCAACTACGGGGCTAAAACCAAAGCTGATGTTCCTCTAATTTTCACATATTACGTGTACACATGTACAGGCAAACACCAATAATACTGATGCCCCAACAAACTCAAATCAATCATTCAACCTCTGGAAAATATCACACCACTTTCTTAATTTAGCTGTGGAAAAGTTTTTACACAAAATTTTCTCAACCAAAAACCCTTTCAGTTCAAACAACAATTTTCTTATAAACCAGTTTTGATAGAAAATAGAGATATTTTAGTATGAAAAATGATAAAATCCAAACAGGAAATTCTGTTATTATGACAAAAAAAAAAAAAAAAAAAGGGGGGCCAAAGAATTTCATGTCATCTGATAGTTTAATCCAATTGCACGCATGTTATGACACATAGTGGGCTAACTGTAGGGACACTCGTAAACCAATTACTACTTGGTAAAAATCACTTTTTGCTAGAATTTCCTCAAGAGAGAGAGAGAGAGAGAGAGAGAGAGAGAGAGAGAGAGAGAGAGAGAGAGAGAGAGAGAGAGAGAGAGAGAGATAAAAACCTTGCTTTCTAGAAGACCAAGAAACAAACAACCATTTCTCATTCATCAACAATGGCGACAACTTTCTTGTGAGGTCACCGGCTAAAACATCTTAACAGATCTTAATACGAATTGTACTGCGCAAACAAGGTTTCCATTCATATAGCTTCACATCCAATCTTCCAAAAAAATCAAAATGAAGAAGAAGAAAAAACCAAAGCTCATTTAAATGTGATCATTTATTCATTCTAGTTTATATGCTTATGATTGGTGGCTTGAATAAGTTTATACGTGGGTGCATAGCATGATGTCTTAACCATGTAAGACTTTGAGTTGTACTCCGTGTAGGACATGTAAAGCAACCCTAGCTGACTTCTATTTTATGCTAATTAATGTATGGGTCATGTTAACGGGTGCTTATAGGACAATTGTTAATAAATCATATTAGGAAAGTTTTGACACCACTTTCATGGGAAATATAAAAAACTGTCAAAAAAATTAATTGTATTATCATTTTTTCATAAAATGTTTCTAAAAATAATTTTTAAACCAATGCCCTTAGGACATCCATTAACATTTCCCTTAATATATATACACTAATTATGCGGCTACATGTGAAGCAACCCGAGCTGCAAAAGTAGAATAGGGTTTTCTCTATTCCCTATTATTTTGGTAGAGTTTTAAGCAGTGACTTTATTCTAAAGATTTTCAGGTTTTTCTAGTCACTTGCTTCTAGTGAGTGTGGGCTCTTTGGGAGTTTTTGGAATTTGGGTATCGTTAGAGTGTTTTGGTACCACTTTTTGTAATCTCCTTTAGTTGGTGAAACTTTATTCTCAACACTATGCATGCATTTAGGCCAAGGCTGAACCACATAAATTTTTATATTCTCATAAGATTGTTTCTTTTCTTTCCTTTCTATTTCTATTTAGCATAAACTCATTGTTATTTGGTTATACACACAACAAATAGATATTTATGCCTCCACTATTCTCAACAAATTGATATTAAAGCTTCCGCTTTTGCAATATATATAACAGGACTGTCTAAGTACATAGCAGGCTATTTCAGAATTAAGCCAATATCTATATGGGAGACGATAATTAAAGAGTACACAATAACTTGCAGTACAAGATTATTTTGATTTATATATAGGTGCTTGTGCAGCTATGCCTATGAATCTAAATGTTGTGACAAGCCATTTTCAAGGGTATTGGTGGATCTGAAAAGGCTCCGGTTGAAATTTGGTCGAAAACAAACTTGTTCGCAGCCTCTGTATAGTGAACCCCATCCCAATTTACTCTAACTGAGGGGCGTTCACATGAACCAACAAATATCTGGCTTCCATTGACTGTGATTGTTCCTCCACAACCAACACTACTGCTATAATTGTACATGCCACCATAGCCACAACAAGCAACGAGAGGAAGCTCAAATCCTGATATTTTCAAGCAACAATGGGAAATTTTTTGACAATTCAATAGTTGAAGGATGAGCAATTTTCATAAAATTTTATGCCACTTAAGAATAATTCATTTAAATAAATGTTTGAAAAAAAAAAAAAAAGATGAAAAATGCTAATAAGCATCTCAGTATTTCTTTGAAAACATTCAATAGTTGAAGGATGAGTGATTTAAATCTTGGATGTTGCCATTGAAAACATCAACATGTCTCTGTCCCTAATTATTAATAATTTTTTGTTATATAATTTTCAATGTAAAAAACTATTGGGCTTACCATATTCCTTTGGTTTAGTAAATAGAGAGTACTTGACAGAGTAGACGTCCACATATGTGATTGCAGCTAATGGAAGATCCTTCCTGAGTTGAACTATGGCCTCCTTCAAATTGTGGTTGAAATATTGAGCTACATCATTATAAGACTTTGCGCAACCATAGCTGTCCCTTTGAGCAGATGGAAAATTGGCCAAAATATAGGGAAGGCAGCCAATTGGTCCCGTGTTATGGATCCAAAACGATCTAGCTCCCAAATCATATATATTCTACATCATAACACAACTTGATTAGCATTAAAAGAAGACTTTAGTTAATGAATATCCTAAAAGCACACGCTAAAGTGTAATTAATGCTCTATTAAATTATATTTGTTTAAAAATTAAGTCAAATTATGCACATATATTAAAAAACACACACACAAAATCACAATGAATTTATTCCTACAATTTTTATATATTTTTCCAGGAAAAAAAATTTAGTTACCTGTTTTTGTTGTCTTTTTTTTGTTGCTGTCTGTTTGTTTTTTTATTTTTTCCTTTTTTCGAATTAGTTTAACAAGTGATCATGTTTCTTCTTAAAGTAGTACGCCAAGGCCAAGCCCACCTTTTTTCAAAGACTAATCATAGTATAAATTTACCTTAACATTAATGGAGAACTTGTTTACTATATCAGGGATGGAAGCATTGACTTCCTCTATGGTCATGTTACCAAAGAACCCCTCACCAAGATCATTCTGGCCGATATCGAATGTATATAATGCTTTTGAAAAATAATCCGCCTTGGGCATTAAAGTTGCAAATATTCCTCCTACAAGAAATTTAAAGGATTTAAACCCTAAACCCTAAATTTAAAGGCCCAATATAAAGCAAAAATGCATTTGATAATAGAGATGGTTATAAGCTCCTCAATTCTCAACAAATATATGAGGTATTCTACGAGCAAAACAAAACAGCAAGCTTACATGTCAACTTATTATAAGTCATATAATAAAATCAAATTTTACCCACCACAACTCAAAACAATAGTATTGTAAAAATGCTGTGAGATTTTTTTATATTCATAAACTTTTTGAATACATAATATGATGTTTTTGCATTTTAGAATTTTACCCTAAATACATTTTCTTAAATGTTGTACCTTAAGTTCCTACCATGTGCCAAGATTATTGTAACTTAACTAACATCTCCTGCATTTCTTGGTGTTTTTAATGAAAATATCCAAAGTTCGAATTTCTCATTCCCATCCCCCACTGTAACCTACCATGTGATTATATCAATTGATGTAGCAAATCTTTCCATAAAGACTACTAAATTCAAATATGTGGTTTATTTATTAATAAATTCACATGTTTAAATATTGGATATCTCTATTGGAAACATAAAGAGGTGTCAATTGATTTACAAGGCCTTTGACAAAAGCAATAGTAATCTTAGAACACCTAAGGCACTACAAATATGTAACTATCGTTTTATGTTAAAAGACAATTAAATAAATGATTACTATCTTTTTCTAATTAAATACAACCATATAATTGAATTTAGTTAAAAATTTTAATATATGTAACATCTAAGAAACTGTAAATAAAATATTAATCAAAATCAATCATTGAATTTAATTAGAAAATACAGTACATAACACCTAAGAAAGTGTAACTAAAGTTTGTTGTTACGAATTTACCTTTTTCCTAATCATTTGTGATCTGGATTTGAACCGCACAAATTGTTGTGAGTATTGTATATCGAGGTAGAAGGGACTAAATCCACCAAAGCGGGTATAATATTGGTTGGTAGTCCGATTGTGGATGCAGACGTGGCAAAATTTGCACCGTGTGAGAAATTGGTCCCCAAGGAATCAAGGTAGGCACTCAGATAAGGGAGACCAAGACTCTTTGCTGCAACCGTACAATGTGAGTGATCAAACAGTTGATAATTAGGCATAGCGCTTATAATGGGAATTAAATTAATTTCAACAACGTTGTGGAAATAACAAATTTTACAATTTTTAAAAAATTTTAATGTCACTTTTATATCCAACTTTCAAATTATGACGTTGAAGCAACATATTATGATACTAAAAAAAAAAAATTAACGAATGTCCTAAGAGTATTGGTTAATAAAATATTATTAGAAATTTTTTATTAGGGGTATCAAATTGGTGGGTTTAGGGTGGGCATAATTGGGTTGGATAGTGGGTACATAAAACTCATTTATCCATTTATTGGCAATTTAACTAATTACTTCTAACCCAAACCCAACTCAACCCAGTTATTATGGGTAAACCCCAACCCACCCAATTACCCAATAATCAAAATTATCAAAATGCCACTAAAACTTGAAAATAACCAAAATATTCATAAAATCCTTTAAATTTACCAAAATACCCCCTAAACCTATAAAAAAATAAAAAAATAAAAACCACTAAAAATGACCAAAATACCCCACCCCCAAAAAAAAAAAAAAAAAAAAAACCCCTAAGAAATAACTAAAATACCCTCAAACCTATAAAATGACGAAAATACCCCAAAACCTTTAAAATGACCCAAATAAACCCAAAACCTCTAAAATTACCACAAATAACCCGAAACCTCTAAAATTACCAAAAATACCCTAAAACCTCTAAAACGACCAAAATACCCCTCAAAATATCTAAAATGACCAAAATACCACTAATTGTATAAGATGAACAAAATACACCTGAAACCTCTAAAATTACCAAAATAGGGGTTTGGGGTATTTTGGATGTTTCAAGGGTATTTTCATCAAATTAAAGGTTTTAAGAGTATTTCAGTCATTTTGTAGGTTTCGAGGGAATGGCACTATTTTTTTTTTTTTGGTTTTTAGGGTGTTTCGTTAATTTTTATATTTTGGGGCTATTTCAGTAATTTTCTAGGTTTTGGAGGTCTTTTAGTCATTTTTTAGGTTTTGGGGATATTTTGGTCATTCTCTAGGTTTCAGGGGTATTTTAGTCATTTTTAGGTTTACAAGGGTATTTTGGTCATTTTTTACGTTTAGGGAGTATTTTGATCATTTTTTAGTTTTAGGGGGGATTTCAATCATTTTTTAGATTTAGGGTACATTTTTATCATCTTAAAGGTTTAAGGGGCATTTTTGTCATTTTAAAGGTTTCGTGGTATTTTGTGCAAGGATATTTTGGTCATATTTAGGTTTCTGGTGTATTTCGGTCATTTTTTAGGTTTCCAGGGTGTTTTGGGTAATATTTAGGTTTCAAGGGCATTTCGGTCTTTTTCTAGGTTTAGGAAGTATTTTGGTCATTTTTAGGTTTTAAGGGTATTTTGGTCATTTTTAGGTTTATGGTATATTTTGGTAATTTTTTGGTTTGGGAGTATTTTGGTTCCCTTTTTTTATGTTTTAGGGGTATTTTGGTCATTTTTTTGGTTTAGGAGGGTATTTTGGTCAATTTTTCGATTTCAAGGGTATTTTGGTCATTTTCTACGTTTCTGGGGTATTTTAGTCATTTTTTAGGTTTTTGGGGGTATTATGGTCATTTTTTAGGTTTAGGGGTATTTTGGTCAATTTCAAGGTTTTGGGGGTATTTCGGTCATTTTTTAGGTTTCGATGGTATTTTGGTCATTTTTTGGTTTTAAGAGTATTTTGGTCATTTTTAGGTTTAGGGGGTATTTTGGTCATTTTCGGTGGTTTTTAGGTATTTTAGAGTTGGGTAATTTGTAAAAATGATACTTGAATCATAATTGGATCTAATTGGTTACCTAGTTAAAAGCAAATAAGCATTAATATTAATTGGATTTAATTGGGTTAATACCCATTTAACCCAATTAATAATTGGGTGGATTTAGATCTCATTTAAGTGGGTGGGTTTGAGAGGGCAAATGGGTTTAGGCTGATTTTGTCGTGCCACCCCTATTTTTTATAAGAAAAGAAAAATACAACTAATTTATTTTACAGTCTTCTATATTTCTAATAAAAGTGGTATTAAAACTATTCTAAAATAACATATTAACAAATGACTTAACAACATCTATTAACACAAACCATATATAACCCATGATTCTACCTTGGCACTTTGGTTGTTCTATCATTTTAATGTGGATAAAGCGGGACAATCAATGAGAAAATGAGTGTCTATGGATATCCATAAGCCTACCGCCTACTTAGGGTCTGTTTGGATAGAACTTATTTTGCTAAAACCGAAAACCGAAAACACCGTAGTAAAATAATTTTTAAATATGTGAATAGTACCGTGGGACTCATTTTTAATGAAAAAGTTGTAGAAAAGTGAAGTTTGTGGGTCCCCATTAATCGTTCACGGGACCCACAGAATTGATAAAAGAGGGTTGAAAAGTCAATAAACCACTTGCCACTGTTCATGAACAGTAGCCATTGTCTCCCAAAAAGCGTGAAAAGAGGAAGGAAATAAATAAATAAAAAAGCATCAAAATGTAAACGCAAGACGTAGACGTGAGATAATCCGTATCCAAACTCTCACTTAGTAGTGCAAACTCTATCTATATACTATGTTTTTTATTTGACCAATTTTCTTTTTATTTGGGCAATATTTAACAAAACAAAACACAATACTTTCTAACATTAACAGTCTAACACTAACATTGATTACTAAGAGGCTGTTTGGATGGCCTATTTCCGTAACTCAATTCTCAGTTTCCATAACTCATAACTCAAAAATGGTGGGACCCATAGCTCAATATTCGTTTAGCGCACGATAACTCTATTTCCATCACTCAATTTTTCGATTTTTGAGTTATGGAAACCGAAAACACATTTTAGTTGTTTTCAGTTTCCATAACTCATAACTCAATGGCATTTCCATAAATAACACTACATAGAGGGGACCTTTGTCAGTCACCACCGCAACTTTTGACTATTTTTTTTCTTTCTTTCTTCATTGGGTTCGGTGCGTGCGTTCTTCATGTTCTTTTTTTTCTTTTTCCTTTCACACTAGTAGCTTCTTCACGTTCTTCTTGGGTTGAGTTCTCTCTCTTTTTCTTTTTTTTTTTGTTTTTTCACTAGGTTCTTTTTTTGGCTGGGTTTTTCGGGGTTCAGTTCTTTCTCTTCTTCTTTTTTTTTTTTTTTTTTTTTTTTTGGTTATTTCACTAGGTTCTTTTTTTGGCTGGGTTTTTCTAGGTTCAGTTCTTTCTCTTCTTCTTTTTTTCTTTTTGGTTATTTCACTAGGTTCTTTTTTTGGCTAGGTTTTTTTGGGTTCAGTTCTCTTTTTCTTTTTTTTTTTTTTTTTTTTTTTGGATTCAATGAGTTTGGGTACTAAAAAAAAAAAATGCTACACCAAGTGACAATTATGGGACCCACAAATAGTGTGAAAAATATTGAGTGATGGAAAGTGAGTGATGGTGCTAAATAGGTGTGAAAAACTAAGTGATGAGTTATCAGTTATGAGTTATGAGTGATGAGTGATGGAAATTGAGTAACGGAAATTGAATGATGAAAAAAATTCATCCAAACAGCCTCTAAACGACCTCACTTACTCAACTTTTGCATAAAAAGAAAGGACAAGGTTTTTATGCAACAGTAACTATGAGAATCTAATTCCAAAATTCTTAATTTATAAGACTAAAATCTACTAAAAAGAAATGAGGTACATACCCATGAAATCGATCATAAGCCGGCCATCGGAGGCCCTTCCAGCAGGTTTGTGAAAATAGGTCTCCCCATAAGGTGGTGTTATTGTTATAAGGGAAGCAGACAATCCACCGGTGTCAGAATTTGAGTCACCAAAGTTAAAAATTGCTGGAAAGTTGCACCTTTTCAAACCAAATACGGGATTCACTGTGGAAGCAAACAACAAAAGCATACAAAAGAAAGGGAGAGAAATTGTGAACTTGAGAATGGTAGGAGACTCCATATTGGATAAAGAAAGAAAGACGCAAATAATATTGAAACCAAGAACGAAAGTTTGATGTTTATATATATTGCAAGAGAAAGTGCACTACCCTATCCTATATGGCTATATCTATTCCTGGTTGTCAAAGGCCTATACTACGCGTTCATCTTTGAATTCTGGTGACGATGAATATTATGTAACTTGCTAGTTTAAAATTCTAGAAAGTCTATCCAATAGGTCCAATCTGTCGGTTCATGTTTATTTTGAAGTAAGTAGAGACATATTCTTTTTTGTGCCTGGACAGAATCTTTGGCTTATAAATCATCTGAATCTGATAAGAGTTACAAAAGTTTGAACATTTGTTTTGGTCATGATTGGAACTTTACCACCCAACAAACACGATTTGATTGACACAAGCTAGGATGTTTGACCACAAAGCGAAGTGAAATAGCCAGAAATGGGTGGTGGAAATAATTTCAAATCAAATTAAATAAAAGATATAGTGCTGGTTTGGATAGAGATTATTGTGAGTCTACGTTTTCTATTTCATGTTTCCTTCCTTTTTTTTTTTTTTTTTTTTTTTTTTTAGCACATGAACAGTAAAATCATATGGATTTTCTGTGTAGAGACAATTATCACTGTTCATGTCATCAGAAGCAACACTGTTCATGTCTCGTAGTAATACTGTTCATGCATTTAAAAATGGGTCCTACGGTACTATTCACACTTTTAAAAATTATTTTATTACAGTGTTTTCAGTTTTCAATTTTCGATTTCAAAGAAAAATAAGTTGTATCCAAACGGACCGAGAAGAAATTGTGAGCTTTTACTTGTGTGCCGATAACTATTCAATTTCAAACCAAAAGACTTGGATAGAGTTCCGTGTTTGGGGATCCAACGTACAAAAACTTAAGAGATGAAACCATAGACTACTTTTTTTTTTGGCTGGAAACCATAGACTACTTGTATCATACAGATTAATCTCTACGAATTTAGTGCACGGTTAACATCACCATTAAAAATCACGTCAATTTGCAATTAAATTTTTTGTAAAGAAATCTTTAATAGAAAATTGTGGTCTTAATATAAAATTGACTCAACTAGTAAAAATTGATGTCCTTTAAAAGAAAAAAAAAAAAGGATTTGACTCAAAGCAGGAGAGGAGAGAAGGATAGTTAAAAAAATATATATTATTTAGTATTTGGTGCTTTTTCACCGTAATTTTTTAAAGGTTCATATTTATAGGTCTAATTAAATATCATATCAAGTACAAAATATCCCCTGCAAACAATTAGGTTCTTAATTAATTGTCTTCCAAAGTATGATTTGCTTTACATAGATTATGCATGTGACCGAAATGAGCTGCTCAACCTGTCACATGTATAGTATAATATATGCACATTATATTATATGTTAGGTTATAGATTGACATTAATTAATTAATTAAATTACCAAGTTTTTTCTCCAAAAAAAAAAAAAATTACCAAGTTAATTAATTATGTCAAATTATATGTAAATTATCCAAGATTTCTCACGTGATTTCAACTGCGGGGTTAAAACCAAAGCTGATGTTCCTCTAATTTTCACATCCCACGTGCACACATGTACAGGCAAACACCAATAATACTGATGCCCCAGCAAACTCAAATCAATCATTCAACCTCTGGAAAATATCACTCCACTTTCTTAATTTAGCTGTAGAAAAGTTTTTACACAAAATTTTCTGAACCAAAACCCCTTCCAGTTCAAACAACAATTTTCTTATAAAAACAGTTTTGGAAACTGTTATGTACAAGTAACAACATAGATACACCAACTAAATACAGAAGGAAGACACCTTTAGATGAATTCTTGCCTTTTCGGTGTTGCAGATGTTTCCTTGATGGGAAAAAGAGCATATAAAACAAGCTTGCTCGAGTACATCACGTGTAAATTTGAGTGGCAGATTCCTCAGAAGATGAGGGCTGTAAGGCTCGGATTTTAACATTATATTTTCTACAACTTGAGACTTCATTGCCTGAGGAAGAATCTGATACATCTGACACAAGTCGCTGGGATGATGTAACATCATTGTAAGCAATTCCAATATCGTTACCACACTTGCGGCAAAGAAGTTTGGTTCTCCGATGGAACAAGCCCCAAGAGTACTTAGAAAAGTAGGGTATACACTGGATTTCATCAACCTGAGTAAATCTGCTCTCATCAATGTTAAAGAAAGAAATGATCCCTCTCTTTATAGATTTTCCATATTTAGAACCAATGGTTGAGGTGTTCCGATTGCAAGAGCTTAGGTTTAGCTCATACCCACAAGAACCACAGCTGCATAAAAGTGACTGTATTGTCATTGCCATGTAAAGAAGCATCTTTTTTTTAGAAGGTGTAAAGAAGCATCTTTACATTTATTTTGCATATACAACCAATAAAACAAAGACAAAAGACACCAAAAACTACAGGAAAATCAACAGAGGCCTTTTTATCATAAATTAAGTGTTATTAAAAAAAAGGTGATCAAAAATTCAAAAACTGATCAAACCTGCAGAATCTCGTAGAGACAATAGATAAAGTTACCATAACCTCAGGAAAAGTGATATTTATTTTGTAGGATAGGTCAATTGTATTACTATAAACCTCCCTAAAATGTTTTTTCTATTTGTCTTTTTTTCTTTTTCATGTAGTAGTGACAAAAGTGAGTGATTAACTTGATAGACATTGATGCTGTCCAACATGAATCAATTATGTTAACTCTCAATTCTCACACACCCAAGATCCTAACAAGCGTTGTAGGCCTCAAGATTTTAATCCTAATGAAACTTCTTAGAGAATGAGTTTGATGGAATTTAACCCAAGGTGAAGATTTATTAAAAATTACCTCAAACTCCTATTTAAATTTAATATTAAAAATATTTTTCTTTGAGTAAAAGTAAATATTTTCCTTGTGAATTAAGTAGCTTGGTTTTCCTTAAAATCTGGCTCAAACTCCTATTTCAGTGACTTCAACATAAGTTGGTCTTCTTCTTTATAAGGGTAGTGTTATAGGTCTTATGAGGTTTAAAGATGCATGCATTAGCATCCGATGTTTGTGTTTGGGAGCTGAAAGTCAAAAGATGCCTATGGATAAGATTTTTTTTTTCTTTTTAGATACATTTCAAGTGGGAAGGAGAAATTCAAACTCTAGACATCTCCATTGGAAACACCAAGAAATCCTATTTGACCTAAATACATATGGTGAGTAGATTGTGAGTTAAGAATTTGTTGATCCATGTTGGTGAGGGTTTATGTTTGAGCTTGTGAAGCTCTATGAGTACAATTTCTGAGTATCGATCAAGGATTTTAATTTTTAATTCATATCATTGATAATGGATTTTGGTATAAATTTTTAATTTTATTATTTATGTGGTGTATTTCTGTTACATCAATTGAGAACACCTAATTTCAATAAAAACGAATAAAACACATTCAAATGCAATAACCAAATATATTTCTTAGCCCTTTCCCTCTTCCTTGTGTGTGTGTTTGTTTCTCAAAATATATATATATATATATATATATATATATATATATATATATTTCTTACCATCCTACCATAGTAATGGTTGAAAATCAAAGCAGTGTCTATGATCAAATTTAGCCCAATTTTACAAAAGATAGGTGTCACCTCACCTCACCTCACCTCACCCGATGAAAAGTCGGTGTCAACAACAGAGGTTTTTCCATTTTGTCAAATAGTAACCAATCAAACAAGTTTTTAGTCTACACAAAATAGGCTCAATTTATAAATATAAAGTTTTTTGTTTGGTTGAGAATGAAGTATATATTTTTATGAAAGTGAAATTATCAGTTTGATTTCTATATTTGGTGGTCATTTTCAAAAACCAGCTTAACAAATTTTGAACCAAAGTGGAAACATTTTTTATATTTAAATACTAATTAAAAAATATTTTTTTATTTTTATTTAAAATCTAATTTTCTTACTTTTTGAGATACAGAATTACTAAAATTTTTATATTCAAGTTACACTAACATTTCTTTTTTGTTGATATTATAGTTAGTCCACTTAATCTTTCATTAGTTTCATGTGACATATTCGACCTTAAATAGAATTTTACTAATTTTAATTTGAAAAACTTCTTTCTACATTTGCAATTATAACAAGTATTGTTAGTAATAAGTAAGCGAAATATGCATTTGGAAAAAAATCAAGTCTCTTTATATAATAAGTACATTAATTGGAGTATTTTTCATCTATTTGCAAAATTTCTTTTAAAACTTTAAGATCTAAGTCCCAATGGAGCAAACTTTGTCGCTCAATGAGGTGGTGGAGACCCATTCCAAATCCCTCATCCTACCGTCGACTAATTGGATAAAACGATATACCTAACCATAATTACCAAGCCAAAAAAACAAACACCAGGCCAAGGAAATTCATGACATTTGATGGTTCAATCCAATTGCAAGCATATAATGACACAACTTCGGCTAAATACAGGGACACTCTTAAATCAACATTAGATAAAGCATACTAGTCACTTGTTTCCTAGAAAACCAAGAAGAAAAAAAAAAGTCTCTCATTCATTAGCTTAGCTGTGGTAGAATTTAGATCAATGGCAACAACTTTTTTGTGAGGCCATTTGGCTAAAACCTAGGATGCACGGACACTTCATTTGGGGAGTGTCGAAACTTTCTAGCAAAATGCCCGATGTTTGAAATTATTTAGGGATATACCCCTATTTTGAAAATTGATTTTAAAAAAATCGAGTTTTAAATGTAAAACTCGATTTTTGGACAATCTAGTTATAGCGAACTGAAATCTTATCCGAAATCAACCTATCAAACATGAAGGCGCTTTGGGATTCTGAAACTAATTTGGGTAGAAGCTTTTTTAAGCGGTTTGCTATGGTCTTGGATATGATCTTGTGTAGGACATTACAAAGAGACTCGGATCGAAAATCTTTGGCTATTTCTGGTGATTTAACCTTAGGAATGAGAGATATGAAAGTATGAGAAATTATAAAGTCCTCTGGTGGACCACGCCCCCGAATTAAGGGCTAAGAGGGAGGTAGCAATCAGATCCTGTCCAATAAACTTCCAGCAAGATTTATAAAAGATTGGAGATATACCGTCAGGCCCTGTGGCTGATAATGCTTTCATTTGTTTCAATGTTTTTTCCACCTCCCATTTGTAAACTCTCGGGTCAATTCTGCATTCATAAGAGCTGTGACTTTCGATTCAATACCTTGGAGAATCGGCTCAAACCGTGATGGACCTGCTAAAGTGAAAATTTTCTTAAAATAATCAACCATGGCTGCCCCAATCGAGTTCTCATCCTCCAAAATCCCACCATCCTCCAAAACCAACTTTGAGATGAAATTTCTCTTGTTTCGTTGAGTTACGTGACTATGGAAATAGTTAGTGTTCATATCACCACTCTTCAACCAATCAATCCACGATAGTTGATGCCACATGTAATCACCCTTAACCATAAGATCGTAGACTTCGCCTTTAAGGATCTTTACTTGATCATGATTAGGTCCTCCCATTGACAATGCTTCTACTTGAGCTAGTTGTTTCTTTTTTAGAGCTAGAGTTCAACGAATGTTTTCGAAGGATAATCTACTCCGACTCCAAAGACTAGTGCGACAAGCATCGATTTTTGACATCGCCCTTTGCATCTGTTCACCCGAGTTTTGGCCATCCTAATAGGCCAAAAATGTATTGACCTCTTTGGTAAATTAATCGATTAATTATCCAAGTTAATTGAATAAGTCAATTTAACATGCAATAGCGTGGTAGTACAAACAAATCACCAAATAACTAAATGTAATAGAAAAAAAGTTTGACACAGGTGATCAATTTACGAATGGGGTAAACCACGAAGGAAAAACCTCACCGGATGAATTTAAGGTCATCACTCCCGAGAATCCACTATTATCAATCATAAGCATTTACAAGTAAAAGGAATCCCATTACCCAATACCAACCTACAGTTAAACCCTTACCCCAATACTTAATTAAACTTGTATTGTAGTGGCAATCTCTCCATTGAATGCACGAATCTCGGTATGTGACTAACCAATGATGTACGGATCCCAGGACGTGACTAACACACCAACTTGAGGAAGATGTTGGCTACAAAGTTCTTTTATTCATCCAACAATGAAGATCAAGAAGCTCCTTAGTCACAAAACCCTTAGCGTAAAAACGTAGTAACTTCTACAGAGAATATGATAAACTAGAGCAATTTTTGTCTTTGGTCACAATATGCATGTATTATCACTTTGTATCATCTTGCATCCTTTTGCATCCTTGTGACGGCTCTTAAAATAATCCTTATATATATCTAGGGTTGTGAAAAAAGAAACCCTACACAAATACTCAAGAATATACGTATAATCAAATCTTGAAAATCTGATTTCATAATTCTCGACAAATACGGCTCGTGTAGAGCTTCTGTCGAGCTTCAGCAATAATTCTCGATAGAAAGGATTCTATCGAGACTTTTGTCGAGCTTTAATGAGCAGCACATTCTTGTTTTTTGGTCAGATTTGCATGGCTTCAATACTAAACTTGAACACTTGTTTCTTGAAGTACTAAACTCATCCTAGATCTACCCAATTACAAGTAAAGTGTATTTTGTCAAAGAATTAGCCAATTACATAAATATGTCCCTAACATATACTAAGCATGTTTAATTATTCCTTTGCACCTTTCATCATTCAACCAAACAGCTTCAAAACGAAAGGATCGGTTTCATTTGTAAAATCTAGCATTCTCATCGTCCGAACTTAACCATAGAAGGCAATGATCGGATAAAGATCCAACCACATGATGAACCCGAACTGTGGGAAACATTTGAGACCACGAAGGTGTAGCCACTCCTCTATCAAGCTGGATCCATGTTACCCCTACCTCAAAGTGATTGTTGCACCAAGTGAAAGGCGAACCCACAAAACCCAAATCTCGAAAACCGCAAAAATCCAAAACTTCTCTAAACTCCCTCATCTATCGTTCTCTTCTAATTGCCCCTCCCATTTTTTCCTCAACTCTAAAATTTTCATTAAAATTTCCCACACATAGCCAAGGAAGATCCATCTTGAGACATAAATGTTTTAGTAGCACCCAAGAGTGTTCCCCGTTAGCCATTACCAAATTTTCATAGAAATCCGTTAACCGCCAAGCATCATCCACTCCTGGGTTAACTACTGCATCAATCTAGGTTGAGTAAGAGCACATAACATTGAGATCAATACCATTCCTCCAATAAAGAGTGAACCCCACCCCCCGGTGTTGGTTCGAGGGACAATAAACACGTTTTCAAGGTGTAATTTCGAGCATAGTTTCTTCAAAAAGCTTTCCTTTGACCTTGTTTCCATTAGAAAAATAATTGATGGAGAATATTTTTGGACCAACTCCGTGAGTTTCAAAATTGCACGTGATTGACCCAAACCACAACAATTCTAACTGATGCAGTTCATTGATGTTGGCAAGGCTGGCATCCAGCCTCCACCACTTCAAAAAATTCATCTGTAACACCCTGAATAGCCTGCCGCCACTTGAAAGGTATTTCACCATCAATCACCACTGGTGGTGTTTCTCTTTTTTTCCGGAGATGTGATCAGAACTGTGGCCTTCGACTGAGCTTGCTAGGCAAGTTCTGCAAGTCCAGGTTGGCAAGACACAATGTTTAGAAGAAAAGGCCAAAACCCTAGTCGTCACATTTTGATCACGTGACTCACTTAACTGGGTTGTGTTTAAATTCTTATAACCACGTGGTAATGGTTTCTAGTTTTGTCCTTGTTCAGTTTTCTCATTATCGAATTTTGCTAGCTCAGCATCAATCCCATTTAATTCTGATTCAAAGTCCTTTTGTGGGTTATCAAGAACGTCTCTGGATTTGGATACATTATTGATAACGCACTTATCAGCTTTCATACCCTCAAGTAACGTTTCTTCATGCGAATTCATAGGATTTTTGGCGTTACTGGCATTACTAGCTGATTCGTGACTCGCCAAGTTTTTTGTAACGTCTGCTTCTTCATCTCTTCGAACTCCTTGAGCCACCTAAACTCTGGTTTTCACCGGTGGGAGGTCTGGAATATCAAATTCCATGGCAGATTGTGAATTGCTTCCTTTATTTTTTTTCCATGCTGAGTAAAACCCTGGCACAAACAGACCAAACTTTCGTGATGTAATAAAGGCTGGTGCACGTAGACTTGGTCCAAACTATCGATCTTCTGAATTGAGCGTACCTTTGCTCTCAATCCAAATTTCGCAATCCTTGTCATCGTGGGTGAGACGACCACACCAGTAGCATAAGTTTGGGAATCAATTTGAAACTTACCCAAATTTGTTTCCCATTCTCTAAGGATATGAGCTGCCCTCAACATAAAGGGAGAGAAAGATCAATAGTGACCTTCAGACGTATGAAATTTCCCCCATCAGTCTCCTTTGGATTAATTGGTCGAATTACTTCCCCAATTACAGAGCTGATCTTCACTGTAGCCTCCATTGTCAGATATCGGATTGGGATGCCTTGCAATTGTACCCAAAAACTTGCTTGATTAATAGATAATTCCTCAATGGCCGAATCCTTCTCATACAGTTGCGTGACGACCAGGTGCTTATCAAAACTCCATGGTTCACTCAAAAGAATTTCAATAGACATCCGCTTTGTTATCGAAAGTAAAAAGGATAACGTGATCTCCCAGGTTCTGAATCTTGAAGCCATTACAAGCCCTCCACAAGGGGTTGAAAGTTCTTGCAATGACCTCGACATTCAGAGCTCTTTTTGTTAGAAATTTTGCAGCTATTGTAAAATCCATGGAACTGTCATCCTTTGTCAGATTACATCTAGGGCCTTCCCTGTCAGACAGAGTGAGTCGACTCCAATTCTGTGTCAAGTCCTCCATAGATTAGTGGATTTTTGGGACAGCACCAACTCCTGTTTCCCAATCCCCAGAAAGAGAAAACACCCCCTAGCCAAGAAATAAACTTGTTATTCCAAGGAAACCAACCAACACCTTCGTACTGAAGGGACACAACTTCTACTAAGCACTAGAAAATCCCCTTCCTATTGCTGCAGAGAAACTTTCATCAGTAAAAGAAAATGGATTTCTGTGTGGGGAAGAAATGTGACATTATTTGCAGCCCACAAATATTCAATTTCAAACCAAAAGAAAAGGGATTTCTGTGTGGGCTTCCAACTTACAAAATGTAACAGTTGAGAATACGTTTATTGATCTGTGAAAATTTCTCGCACGGAATCGACAAATGAAATCCCTAGCTAGCCCCAGTTAAGGTTTAGAAGTTTTAGTGATTCATTTAATTACTCAAGTCACAAAATTAAGTTAATATACAAAATTTTTGTATCATAATTTTTTCCACAAGTTTTAGTTGATGGACTGAGTTTGTGGATGATAGAGAAAAAGTAATATGAAAGTGATTATCTATCACTCACACCATATCATCAAATTATGCCACATGGTGTAGCCATAGAACTACAAAATGTTTTACAAATGTCAAGGTAACAAGTTGTTAATAGTCGATAATAAAGTTTTTTTTTTTTTTTTTGGAGGATCAATAGTTGATGATAAAGTGATTGTTGGATATATTGTGCATAATAATTTACTCTTGTGATTTTGTAAACAAAAACAACAAACAAAAAATTATGTAAAATAAATAAATAATTAAGAATAATTAAATATACTCATAGACAGATGAATGTAGAATGATAAGTGCAAATCTAATCAGACCAGATGAATATAGAATGATAAGTGCAAATCTAATCAAGGCTAGTGTTTGAAACTATCTATTTAAAACAGATTTCATGACTCACACTATTTACTCTTAGATATCAAGTACAACAATATAAGTTCACAACGAAAAAAAAGTCTCTCTCTCTCTCTAAATGAAATGAGAGAATCACTATTTATAGGCACACTTGCACCATTTCATAAAAGATGCAACACTAACAGACACAATTCTAGAATAAAAAATATTGCACCTACACAAGTGTATAAACTCATAAAATTACTCTTTAATGGTTTTGGACTAGGAATCGCATAGCAAGTTGGGTATCATGAATATCCACCCCAACTTGAGGGAAGTGTTGATGAAGACAAACTCTATATGGCAAGCTCACCAACCAAATCAGGAAGAGTTGAAGACCAACCCAATATGGAAATTACACCAACCAAATCACCGTGTAATCAACAAATTCAAACACACAAAGAAGCAAAGGATACATGCATAAATGCAGATTAAATATATGTAGGGATGTTGTTTGTGAAAACCATGAATATAAAGGATCCTCTCTAACACAACACAAAAGAAAGTGAAATAGAGAAACAAAAGACTGAAAGAGCTCAGTGAACGTAGGCTCTTTATGATCGAACCACGTTAAATGGGTTTTCTTGCCCTATGGTTTCCTTTATTTTTCTCAGAATGGTTTCTATCGACAACATTATTGATAACCTCAAATGAAAAATAACAAACTTAAATTTTTGCTCTGCAATGAGAGCGTTGTTCTGGCTATTTATTTAATTATACAATCTTAATGAAGAAAAAAAATGTCCAAATTTCGTTTAAATATGATAATTTATTCATTCTAGTTTATATAATAGGACTATTTTCAGTACAAAGCAGGCTGTTTCAGAATTAAACCAATATCAATAAGGGAGACGGTAATTAAAGAGTACATAATAACCTGCAGTACAAGATTATTTTGATTTATATATAGGTGCCTGTGCGGCTGTGCCTATAAATCTAAATGTTGTGACAAACCATTTTCAAGGGTATTGGTGGATCTGAAAAGGCTCCGGTTGAAATTTTGTTGAAAGCGAACTTGTTAGCAGCCTCTGTATAGTGAATTCCATCCCAATTTACTCTAACTGAGGGGCGTTCACATGAACCAACAAATATATGGCTTCCATTGACTGTGATTGTTGCTCCACAGTCAATACTGCTGCTATAATTGTATATGCCACCATAGCCACAACAAGCAATGAGGGGAAGCTCAAATCCTGATATTTTCAACTAAACAAATTATATATAAACTTGAAATTTTGTTTCATTTCTAAAGAAGTTTGTCACTTTAGCATAATTCATTTTATACAAATGTTAAAAAATGATAAATATCAATAAGCATCTCATTTTATAAGGTCGATCATTATTCATTATTAGTACTTTTCTGGTTATATAATATCATAAGTCTTACCGTATTCCTTTGGTTTACAATATAGAGAGTACTTGACAGAGTAGATGTCCACATATGTGATTGCAGCTAAAGGAAGATCCTTCCTGAGTTGAACTATGGCCTCCTTCAACTTGTGGTTGAAATATTGAGCTACATCATTGTAAGGCTTTGCGCAACCATAGCTATCCCTTTGAGCTGATAGAAAAGATGCCAAAATAAGGGGAAGGCAGCCAATTGGTCCCGTGTTGTGGATCCAAAACGATCTAGCTCCCAAGTTATATATATTCTATATCATAACTTTCACTTGATTAGCATTAAAAGAAAACAAACTTTATTCGCCTTTTTTTATTGTCTCTTTTTTTTCTTGTCTTTTTTACTAATTGGTTTAACAATTGTATGTTTCTTCTTGAAGTAGTAGGCCAAGGCCAACAAGGCAGCCCATTTTCAATGACAAATCGTAGTATATATTTGATCACCTTAACATTAATGGAGAACTTGTTTACTATATCAGGGATAGAAGCATTGACTTCCTCTAAAAGAGTCATGTTACCCAAGAACGCCTCAGCAAGATCATTCTGACCAATATCGAATGTGTATAAAGCTTTTGGAAAATAATACCCCTTGGGCAATAAATATGCATATATACCTCCTACAAGAAAATCAAAGGCCCAATATAAAGCAAAAATGCATTTGGTAATGCAGATGTTTGTTATAAGTACCCTCAATTCTCAAGAACTACTCAATATTAGGAACAAGTGAAGTGTTTACCCATTGACCCCTTTTACCTTTTTGCCTTAGCACTTGTGACCTGAACTTAAACTGTACGAATTCTGAGTATTCGACATCGAGGTATATGGGACTATATGTACCAGCAGGTATAATACTGGTTGGTAGTCTGATTGTGGATGCATATGTACCAAAATTTGCACCTTGTGTGAAGTTGGTCCCCAAGGAATCAAGGTAAGCGCTCAGATATGGGAGACCAAGACTCTTTGCTGTAACCATACAGTGTGATTAAAGTAAACAATTGATAATTAAGCATTGCGCTTATAATGGAAATTAAATTAATCTTGACAATGTTGCAGACAGTTAATTTCACAATCTTTTCCACAACTTATTGAGCAATATATGCAAACATTCACACCAGTTTATGCAAAAAAATAGTCTATTATTACATATCAATTAACAATTATATAAATGTTATGAAATTTGTTTTTGTGTTTAGATTTATTTATTTAATTTAGACCTGAATAAACGGTTAGTCCCCTAGATTTTACCAACTAGCAACTGCTAAGTGATGGCAAGGATGGTTGCTAAAAAAAAAAATTTCCTTAACCGTACTTAGTCTAATTGCCGGCCTTTGGATGTGTTTATTTATTTATTTTTTTAAAAGGTACAACTTTTTAAAATATCCCTTTTTCTAGTGTAATTATATTTTTACATTATAAAATAAATAAGATGGTGGAAATTAAATCATCAAGCACACACTAATTATAAAGAAGTTAGCCCAAAATGCTTAAGAGTTTAAAAAAGAAAGGGTTTAAATTGCAAGATTAGTGGCATATTATAACTATCTTTAAAAAAAAAATTAAAAATATATATATATTAGAGTAGAAGAACAATAGTTACACAACCCAACCCAACTCCTCACTAGCCGGAGAGAGTTTCCGTTTTGGACGAAGACGTTATTTAGTTCTTTTACTTTTTGGTCTAGCTGTGAGGCAATTTTTTTCTTTTTTCTTACTCAAATGAGAAATCTACCACTTTAGCTAATCAACTTTCTCATTACCTACACACGAGAGGGAAAAATAAAAATAAAAGGAAAAACTGCTAATACTTCTCAATATATCACAGTGATAAAGAATCCCACATTACTTTTTTTTTTTTTTTTTTGAGAAGGGAATCCCACATTACTTGGGTGTGTGTGTATATATATATATATATTAGAAAACAGTCGAGTTGTATGCAAAGAAACGAAGCTGAACTGTCTCTTCCTATGGTCAAGTGACTGAATCTTTATAATTTAGAACAAGAAAATTCTGCTAAACCATCCTGAGTCTGACTTTAGAAAAGAGAAAGGGGGGAGTTTTCGTTGCACTTTCTGCTTGCGGCCTACCACATTACCTGATTAGAGTAACCAATTATATTGATTTGATCAGGGATTTCTTGTTTAGTTTTTATAACATAAATACTTAATAGTAAATCTCATTATAAAAATAGTTTTTTTTTTTTTTTTTTTTTTTTTTTTTTTTGCTGAAGATTATAAAAATAGATATATGTATTGGTTGGTCTCTCCAATTTATAACATAAGTTTTTGAGTTTTTTTTTGAACAAGAACATAAGTTTTTCAGTTGGATGTTCCTAACAATTGGAAAAAAAAATTATTCTTTACTACTAATGGATCATTGGGATTGGGGATTTAAGCAATGTCTCATAAATTGGATAATTGGGGTTGGAGTTGTCATGATAACTTAGTGGTAATATTATTTTTTGTAATATTTATATCTGAGGTTTGAACCTCACATTCTCACACACACGTTATTTTTTGTAATTATTTATGGCAAGAAACTTATATATAATTATCCCTCTTTTTCTTTAAACTAGTGTCCAATTTCACTCCTCAATATTCCTTAATTTTGATGCTTTTTACATATCTCTCTCCTTCATCTTTGTTGACTATTTGGGAGCCTCGGCCAATTCAGCTCTCATCTCTTATGGCACCTTTGACATTTGTTTTTGATTTTTTTTTTTTTTCTTTCCAGTGCCTCTGTCCTATTTGTGAAAATTTATGTCTATTGGAGCCTCTAGGCTCTAGGTCGGGGACAGGGCTATTTGTAAACCTGGAATTTAATTCACATACGTTGACACGACACGGTAGACACGCACACAAAATCTAAAAATAAAATATAATCACTTAAACTATATATGTTTAGCATTACGGTTTGCTTAATTGATATTTGAGACCTAAAGTTAAAATTTTGTTTTTTTTTTTCTTTTACTTAAAAGCTATAATTTAAAGTATGGTATTAAAATGGTATTAAATATGATTTTCAACTTTCCTGGTTGATATTGTTTCCTTTATATAATGATTATAATTTTATGGACAAAGTTTAGCTACAAAATTGATTATAGCTTAAAACTACAACTTTATTTAATAAAATAAATATTACTACATATTTTGAAAATCTAACTATTAAATTGAATGTTTTTTATGCGCTTAATACATATCAAATTTTTTGTCAATCAGATATTATTTACTATATAATTTATAAGCTTATATTTTATGCATAATTTTAAACTACAAAAACTTGCAATGTAAACAATTTATTGATGACATAATTATTAATTTTTAATTTTCTAGAAATTTTGCAAGTATGAAGGATATAAAAAAGAAAATGTAATTCAATGGTAGATTTGTCAAAATTCACCTCAAATAAAAAAATATTCAATTTTGTAACTAAACTTTCTCCATAATTTTATTTACTTTTCCAGTTTATATCACAATTATGAAATAAGCATTTTCAATCATGCAAAGTATCCAAAGTCACAACTAGACTTCACAACAAAATAAAGAATAATTTTATAATGGATTCTTTGATTTTGTATATTCAATGAAAAATTGTTGCAACATTAGTACAGAATCAATCATAGGTGATTATTGCGATTTAAAAGACAATCGAATAACATTTCAATAGATAATAAATTATTTAATAGAATGTATTAAAAAAAGTATTTATATTTTTATTTTGTTACGTTAGTTTTATTTTTCTATATTAATTTATTATTGAATTTTAATATATACTTTTTTGGATGGTCAAATTTCTTTTTCATACTTTTGGCCCTTCCACTTGGCTCTAAAACTATTCTAACTGGCAATGAGTTTGTTGACATGGATCCTTCCACTTGAATGTGTATTTTTCAAGGGATTTGGATTGGTTCAGAGCAACTTGACATTGGACCCATTTCTTACCCTTCTTCAACAAGCTATTCTTGCACTGAATTATTACGGCTAAATTATATTATAGCATCTTCTAAATTTATTAATAATAATAAGAACTACCCCACTCCCTACTCCCTAAAATATATATATAGACACACATCGTGTACTCCCTACAATGATTTCGTTATCAAAATACACATGTTCCAAATTAAAATATCATTCAAATTCAACTCAAAATATTATTTTTTAACCAAATGATTACATGATAAAGAAATTAAAGAAAACTATCCTCATCACACGCTTTACGCGTGCAATGAGGTTTTTTTTTTGGTCTAGTGTACGTGAGATTAGGAATTAAGGAAACCGGGAATTCAAAAAATATATAAAAATTAAATATAAAAAAAAAAAAAAAAAAAAAAAAAAAAAACCAGTGAGTCTTGATAAAGTATTAAAAGTGGACTGTGAAGGTTTTTTTTTTTTTTTTTTTAATTTTAATTTTGGATAAGTTTTTTTTGAAAACATGAATTAGTAGGATAGTGTTCTATTTTGTAGGCACTTTACATGGAATTAGAGATATAATTTTACTGGGTTGCCCTCAAGTTTTATCCCTATTAAACATAGGGTTTAGGAGTATTTCTGAGCCACATAAAAATCTAGTCTAAGAAGGGGAATCCTGTTATAAATAGTATATATAAAATAAGACCCCAAACATTTAGTAAAGTTTTCATGATAAAACCCCAAACATTAAGGAAATTCGGTATGATTTACCTTATATTAGATTTTTTTTTTTTTTTTTGCATCAAATATCTTTCATGTATGGTATAACTATATATTGAATTAAAAAAAAAAAAAAAAAAAACTATTATTAAGAATACTCATGATTAATTTTCTAACAGAGAAATCCATAATTTGAATTTCAAATCCCTCATTCTCCAATAATTGTAACTATTAGATTACAAAACAAAAAAGGGACCCATCCAACCGATTGCTAGGCCTTTCTGAACCAATAGGCTCTTCCTTCCTAAAATAGTGTGGATATATAATGTTTATAAACATAATGCTACTTATGCTCCATTTGTTTCACTATAAAATGTTATACGAAAAATATTTTCAACATTTACCATTATTTTACTTTAAAATTTTGTCAAATCTTAATATATATATATATATATTTTTTTTTTTTACCATAAAATCATTAATAAAATGTTATAAATGTTTTACAACATTGTATCTTTTAAAAGTTGGTGAAATATTTAACAAAAACACATAGTAGTTCTCATCCAATCAAGGACGGAGGCAGGACTTCGAGTTTGGGGATATAATATAAAATGAAAATTATTATAAAATTGAATGAGTATTAAAAAACTGTCACAAAAACACAGCTATTAACTATACCAATTATCTATTTTGTATCATTTGTGGCAAAAACAAATTCAATTTATAATAATAATAATAATAATCACCCACTAACATAATTGGGTCCCATCTCATGTGTTTATTGCTATTCTTGTAAGGACAAAGTTTAGCTACAAAATTGATTATAGTCTAAGACTACAACCTTACTTAATATCATTAATATAACTACATATTTTAAAAATCAAACCGTTGAATTGCATGTTTTTTATACTTTAATGCACATATCAAAATTTTGTGTCAATCGGATATTATTTACTATAAGAAATATAAGATTATGTTTTATCCATAATTTTTAACTACAAAAAATTGCAATTTAAATAATTTATTGATGACATAGCTATTGATCTTTAATTTTCTAGAAATTTTGCATGTATGGGGGATATAAAAAGAAAATGCAATCCAATGGTAGATTTGTCAAAATTCACCTCCAATAAAACGATGTTGAATAAGGTTGTAACCTTAGGGTTACAACTAATTTTGTAACTAAATTTTGTCCTACATATAATAATTGCAAGAGTATAGGTGGAAATTTTTGTCCAAACTGTAATTTTGGACCCATTTGATGGTCAAAATGGCCAAGTACCACTGTTTGGCAAAATATGTATGGATCTACTACTATTTGCGAAATAATTGAGAATCTATCGCATTTTTTAAACTCGAGTTTGCCGTGGAAGTTGAGTTTCACAAACTCGAGTTCAATGAAAAAATAAATACCATTTTTTTTTATGGAACTTGAATTCTAGAAACTCAAATTCCATAGAAAATAGTACGGCAAACTTGAAAGCTATTTAAAAAAATAAAATAAAATAAAATAAAAAACCTCGAATTTCTGGAACTTGAGTTACACGACAAATTCGATTTCACAAACTCGAGTTTGTGAAACTCATGGATCATAGTTGAAAGGGAGAAAGATAGAGGCATAAAGCTCTCTATCCCTCTCTCTTCTCTATTTCAGTCAGTATAAGGGAATTGAGAAAGTGAGAAGATAGAGATCTCTTGCTCAAATATGAGAGAGAGAGAGAGACAAAAATAACAGATTTAGGGGCTGGAGCGCAGCTTTGCCATATGTGAAATTTTTTTTCATTAAAAATATTTTATGTTTACGTAAAGTGAAACAAATGGAACGTTAAGAGTTTGGATTTGACACAAAATTATAGAAAAGCATTGGATTCGGTACTTCATTTATCCTATCGGTGTAAATGCAGCATCCTAATATTTTTATCCACTCTGGGGTGCCCTAGAAAGTTCTCTATAGAATAACACACGACTCTTCTATCACGTCAATGTGGATAAACAGGGATGATCTATGAGAAAATGAATGTCCATGAATCTTCATGGGCTTACTTAATCCGTGTAAGAAGATATGGGCTCTTGAATGTCCTAATAAAATAAGAAATCTAATTTGGAGGGCATGCCGTAACTCATTCCCCTCAAAAAGCAACCTTTTGCGTCGGAAAATTATTACCGAGCAAAGGTGTGATCGGTGCAAGGAAGAAAATGAAGACATTGTGCATGCGGTATGGAGCTGTAAGGGTTTAGATGGAGTGTGGAAGATGGATAATACTTGGAGTTTTAGGAACCAAAGGAGCTTCTCTAGTTTTTCTGAACTACTGATCTGGGTATTTGAGAACAACAAGAACCCGGTTCAGTTTGCCTTCATCATTTGGTCCATCTGGCAGCAAAGGAACCAAATTCGAACCCAGCAAGCATTCTGGCCATTACACCAGCTGTTCCAGTTTGCTCATGACAGTTATTTGGAGTTTAAAGCCCTAAAATTAGCTCCGGTTCCTAGCAGGACAAAGAGGAAAGTCCGCTGGAAACCACCTAACTCGGGCTCATACAAGATCAACTTCGACGGAGCTATTTTTGCTGGGGAAAAGTGCTCCGGTCTGGGAGTCATGGTTCAAGACAAGGAGGGACTGGTTATTGCAGCATGGCCACTCGTGTCCCTCAACTCGGTAGTGCAAAGTGCAAACTTAATCCGTGTACTATGTTTTTTATGTGTAATATTTAACAGAACAAAAAGGCAGTACTTTCTAATTTCTATCAACACTGCATTGATAACTAAACGACCTCACTTGTGCATATAAAGAAAACTAGGCTATAACAGTGGCTATGACTATCATGAGAATCTAATTTCAAAATTCTTAGTTTATAAGAGTAAGATATGCTAAAAATAAACAAGGTACATACCCATGAAATCGATCATGAGCCGGTCATCTGAAAACCTTCCGGCAGGTTTGTGAAAATAGGTCTCCCCATAAGGTGGTGTTGGTGTTTTAAGAGACGTAGCAGACAATCCACCGGTATCAGAATTTGAGTCACCAAAGTTAAAAATTGCTGGAAAGTTGCACTTTTTCAAACCAAATACAGGATTCACTGTTGAAGCAAACAACAAAAGCAACGGACAGAAATTGCAAAGTTGAGATTAATGCTAGGAGACTTCGTATTGGATAAAGAAAATGAGACGCAAATGATATTGAAAACAAGAACTAAAGTTTGTTGCTTATATTATGTTGGAACATTTTTATATAAAATACAATAGTTTAAATATTAATTAATTGCAGACTTCAGTGATTTAATATTTCTACTTTTTATCATCAAAATCTGTCTATTTAGGGTCCGGTTTGCTCTATTCAATGAGCATTTTATGCTCACACGGTTTGCTATCCAGATCTTCAATAGTAGCCATTATTCAATTATACGTCACTATAATTATTGTCAAATGTTTTGAATACAAAAAGGTCAGAAACCGCGTTGAAAATAAACATGTGATTTAATGACCAGTTGGCACTTGGCATGTATCTTTTCTATATATTCAGGTCTATATGTCCGGCCGTGATAGAGATATAGAAGAGAAACTTTTATCCATATATATTTTCATGTAATAGAAAACTATCTATATATTTACTTGGTTAGTTTTCTCATTTTTACCACTGCACACTCTTGGTGTGTTGGTCACTCTATAAGTATAAGTGCTTGTAGGGGTGTAAGGGGCAAAAGTCGGGGTTCAAGTCTCCAAGAGGGAGTTTCACACACATATATACTTAAATTAGGCTAGAGTAGAAATTCTATCTTGTAAAAAATAAAAATAAAAAATAAAAGTATTATTGAAAGCTTCCTATCTTACAAGCGGTGTTGACTTGTAAGGATGATCAACAAGGTGGCTCTATTGTTGTATCCCAGGGCAGCACGACAATGTTTTTAGTTTACTACACTGTACTTTAAAGCATCATTGAGGTAATAAGTTTACATTCTCTAATTTTATGGTAAAATCTAATTTGTGTGATATGCTATTATTTAAATTTTAATATGAATATTATTTATATATCAATTGTTGTTCTTAGGAACATGTTGCAAGGAAATGTGCACTTCCCTATCCTATATCTATATAAAAGGATGGTTGTCAAAGGCATAGATTTCGCATTTGATAGGCCAAAAATGTATTGACTCCTTGTGATGAATTAACAAATTAATTAGCCAAGTTAATTAATTAATTCAATTAGTATGCAATACGCGTGGTAGTACAAACAAATCACCAACTAAGTTAAAGTGCAGTGGAAAATAAATTGACATGGTAATTTGTTTATGAATGGGGAAAACCTACACGGCAAAAACCCTACTGAGTGATTTTAAGGTCACCACTCCCAAAAATTCACTATTATCATAATAAATGGTTACAAGTAAAAGAATCCTAGTACTTTATACCAACCTACAGTTGAACCCTTACCCCAATACCCAATTGGACTTGTTCTATAGTGACAATCTCTCCTTTTAATGCATGGCTCCTAGTACGTGACTAACCAATTTGATGTGCGGATCCCAATACACGACTTACTCACCAACTTGAGAAAGATGTTGGCTGCAAAGTTCTTGAGTTCATCACATGATGAAGATCATGAAACTCCTTAGTTATAAAATCCTACGGTGTACAAACACAGCAGCTTCTTCAAGAGAAAGATGAACTAGAGCAAATTCTATCTCCGATCACAATTTGCATGAACACAATTTTGCTTCACACTTGCACAACCTTTGACGACCCTTAAAACAATCTTTATATATGTTTAGGGTTGTAAGAAAAGAAAGCCCAAACATGTATTCACGGATTGAAGTGAAATCAACTCTGAAAAACTGATTTTCATAAACCTCGACAGATAACCTATCTATCGAGAAGCTGTCGAGTATCAGGCTAAAACAGCTTTTTAAATCTCTATAGATACTAGTTGTCGAGCTTTAAAATCCAGCACTTCTTCACTTAATTCTTGGACAAACTTACATGGCTTTAAGACTTGACCTCGAAACCTTATCCCTGAAGCATTAAACATATCCTAGATCTATCTGCGTTTTGTCAAAGGATTAGTCAATTCTATATTGACATATGTTCCTAACATTGATTCACATATATCCTAACAATCTCCCCCTTTGGCAATCCGTGACAAAATCACAACAAACAAATGAACATATGAGAGAAGTCATAAATTACTCAACTTATATTCACTTGTTCAACACAATAAAATCTATCCTAACACAAACTCTTGAAAAACTTTTCAAAAAGAGAGTTTATGGTAAGAAGACTTTAACAACCTATATTTCTGAAACAATTTAAACAAAACTCATCACGGCATCTTAATGTGAAACAAAAATAAAAGATTGCATACTGTAAGAACCAAGTATGAGACTACTGGGCCCTAAATTACTTGGGCTCACAATTTATTTGTAGTGGGTTTGAGGATTTTCTACTTTGGGTCGTTCTCGACAGAGAGACTCGAAGCACACTTAGTTTTCTCTCTTTCTCACTTGATTGTTTTCTCTCAGTTTTTCTGAACCCCTTCTTCTTCCCAATTTCTTCTATTTATAGCCAAGGTTAGTGGGGAGATTATGATTACAGCCACCGTTAGTGCTACTAAAGGTCCAATATTATTTGGTTAAAGTGGATGTTTAGGTGAAAGGGCGGTGCAGCATTTATGACCTTGGAACTTGATTCCGCTTGACCGGTTATGTTCGGCACTGCTTTCCCGTGCATATCATGACTTTCCTCGGCACGGCCGATTCACTTGCCCGGGAAAGTTAAACCGATCGCTTGTTGGAACTCAGACCCCAAAACTTGTTTTCACGTTAAGGCAGTTTCAAGAAGGATGTAAGGTAACTGGACCTTTCACTGGGCCCGCACCCAAAACCAGTATGGGCCTGGGCCCAGGGCCTGTACGGGCTTGGGCTTAATGCCGATATGGGCTTTGGGGTCTCGGTTCCGTACATTAGCCCCCCCCCTTGATTCATACTCAATCGCCGAGAAGAATCAAGGAGTTGTCCGGGACTTTTGACCTCGGGAATCTTATAGCCTAGGACTCGTGACTACGGCTCCTCATTAATACTCATCTCAAAAGACGCGCCGTTTCGCGGCGCCAGATGCGATCGCCATTATTGCCTGTAGGTTCGTGAACTGAAGCAGCGCGCTAAACGCTTACGTTTGGCATTCGATGGGCCGCTCGTAAATCGTGCCCATTTATTGCTTGATTGAACGTTTCTTCTCCCCCTCTTTTCCTTTTGGCTCTATAAATAGTCCCCCTCTGAACACCATTTCATTTTTCCTTCGCTTCGACTTTTTGCGCTTACTCTCTGCCGACCAAATCTCTGTGCGCTTACTTGCTTGCCCAGTGTTCCTTTTCTCCTTAGAACCCAAAGTAAGTTTTTCTTCCCCTTCCTGTTCCTTGAGCTTTATTTCTTCAAGTTCCCCTTTTGTAGTTTTAGTCGTTATAGATGGGTTACTCTTACCTTCTAGAATCCCCAGCTGCCTTAGCCACCTTTAGGAGTAAATTTAATATTCCCGATGACGTGGATGTGGCCTACGTCCATGAGAGTGATATTGAACTCCACCGAGGGCGGGGCACAACCTTTTTTCCTTTGATGTCAATTTTAGAAGGAGGGGTTAGGTTCCCCGTGGATCCCCTCTTGATAGACGCACTCACGTACTACGGGCTGTGTCCCGACCAGACTTCCCCCAACTTTTACCAGGTAGTTAGCTGCGTTAGTAAGTTAAACCATACCTTTAACTTACGGTTAAACCACCATGACATTAACCAGATGTATAGCCTCTGTGGGAACAAATCCACCAACTATTACTTAAAGACAAGAGACAATCGGATACGGCTGATATCATGCCTACCCGATTGAACAGAACTCCGCCGGGGAGTTTGTAAGAGTGCGCGGCAATTGGTTTGCCGGGGACGTCCCTTGCCCCCTTTCACGGCGTGAAGTGGGTTCGTACTATTCCCCTGATACATTTGCTTTCCCCTGCTTCTCTTTCTTTTCTTATTGAAGTAAATTTTTATTGTTACATGCTAATGCAACATTTGCTCTTTTGCAGACGGCAAGGTGTTCGTTCCAGACGTAAGAGCCGCCCACGTCAAGGATCCGAACTTCGTCCTCCCGTCCGAGATATACGTTCATTGGGACGGACAACTCCGGCCTCGAACCCGATCCTCGGGTAGAGCCGATTTACTCTACAGCGGACCTTCAAGCAGGCACTATTGGTTGATAGCCCCCTGCTATCATATATAGACGTCCGGCACGTAAACTTTTTGCCGCCAAAACTTACGATTGGGGAGGCAAGGGAATTTGGTCGGCGGTTCATTGCTTCGGACGAGCTAGCTCCCTTGCGAGACGAGTCCGCTGAACGGGTATCTCGGCACCTCAAAGAGATAGCCCACGAGGCCATACAACAAGGAGACCAAGTCCAAGAGCAGCCCAATCCTCGAGAATCCACCCGCCGAGTTTCAATAACAAGTGACAGATGCGGCTGCCCTGCTAGTTGAAGCTATCCAACCCGGTGCAAAGATGGTGTCAAGGAGAGTCATGACCATTGAGCGGTTTGTGCCGGTGCCCGCAGCCCAATCAGCCCCCACCTACTCAGGGTCGGGGTCAAGTGTCTCAGCCTCCACCCCCTTCGCAGTCCGGACGGGCCCGTAAGAAGCGTAAAGTAACCGACCAACCTTCCACGGGTCCGGGGGATGCCGCAGCCCCAGACTCCTCCTCCACCAACAGGAGGGATTGTTATCCGTGAGCCGCCAACCCAAGCCGGCACGGGGGTTGCGTCCTCCTCTCAGGTGGCTCCAGCATGGAAGCCAAAGTTCCTGTTGGACGGCAAACCACCGCCCTCAACCGCTTGTGTTCGGATGTGGGAAAAGGGCGAGGGCGGTCGTATTGCCCAAACTTTGGTTGAAGGTCTCCTTCTACCCAAGGACGTGCACGCCTTTGAGGAGGGATCCGAGGAGTCTGTGGGGCGCTGTTTAGAGTGGCACGCCATTGCGGTAATCACTTAGCTTCTTCGTTTTCTTTCCATGCATCCTTTTTCGCCTCTTTATTAATTTTTAGGTTTGCCAGGCTGCTCAACTGGCTCACATAGTAGCCATAGGACACGGGATCTGGCCGAGGAAGTAGAGCGAGAAAGCGTGCGTGGGAGTCGGACCAAAACGGCGAAGGAAAAGCTTAAAGCTGCCGAGTCTGCCGAGAAGAAGGCTGGCTTTGATAAGAACCGGGCATTGGCCGAGAAGAGGTGTGCGGAGATCCTGGCGAAGCAGAATGAGACGGAGGTCAAGTTGGCCGAAGCCATCAGCCTTAATACCGCCCACGCCGATGAGATAGCCGACCTTAGGGCAGCCTTGGAGGCCGCGGAGCAAAAGTGGTACAACGAGGGCTTCGGCGATGCCGAAAATTCAGCAGAGCCGGTAGTGGCTCGGGCTCGGCATATGGGTTTTGAGGCCGGGTGGTTCGCCGCTCTCCAAGCAATGGGAGTTCCCGAAGATTCGCATCCGAGGGACCCCGGCCAAATTCCGTTTTCGAGCCGGGCCCCGCCGTCCAGGAAGCTCCGACCGCTATTGATGAGGAGGAAACGGCCGATATGAGGGAGATGGTTGAACAAATTGATGCTCACGCCGAGCTCGAGGAAGTGGAAGTCACCAGATCCCGATCGTGCAGGAGCTTCTTAGTGAAGACCCGCCTTTCCCCCTAACCGCCCAAGCGGTAGTGACCGATCCCGCTCGACCTTCCAACCGATTTCCTTTATAGCCTTCTTGTATTTTTACTTTGTTTTTATCAATTTTCTAATTTCAAAGGTTTATTTGCCTAAGGCACTGGATGTGGTGCATGAACAGTTACTTTTATCTATTTGACGAGTAACATGCTTTCCGTTTGACTTTTATTTTAATCAGTTGCATGAATTTTTTTTCTCAATTGGTTTGTTTCACGAGGATTATGCCAGTGCTTTGGGTAATTTAGCTTAACCGAGAGTCGTGCTTTTGTCCTTTGTGTTTTTAGTTATAAGGTCTAAACCCGTTCATCGGTTCTAATCGTGCCGAGTACCAGGTCTTTGTTCTTAAAGATTTTAGCAGTAAGGTTTCCACTTTCGGTGACTATGATCGAGCCGAGGGTCGGGTTTCTGTCCTTAGAGATTTAGTTGTAAGGTTTCCACCACCGCTCGCGAATTTTATCGAGCCGAGGGTCAGGTTTTCGTCCTTAGAGATTTAGTTGTAAGGTTTCCACCTACTCGGGCGACTATGATCGAGCCGAGGGTCAGGTTTTCGTCCTTAGAGATTTATTTGTAAGGTTTCCACCTGGTCGGCGAATTTTATCGAGCCGAGGGTCAAGTTTTTGTCTTTAGAGATTTAGTTGTAAGGTTTCCACCGCTTCGGCGACTATGATCGAGCCGAGGGTCAGGGAGTTCGTCTCTTAGAGATTTATTTGTAAGGTTTCCACCTGGTCGGCGAATTTTATCGAGCCGAGGGTCAAGTTTCTCGTCCTTAGAGATTTAGTTGTAAGGTTTCCACCTGCTCGGCGACTATGATCGAGCCGAGGGTCAGGTTTCTGTCCTTAGAGATTTAGTTGTAAGGTTTCCACCGCTCGGCGACTATGATCGAGCCGAGGGTCGTTTCGTCTTAGAGATTTAGTTGTAATTCTCTTGGTACATAGTCGCGAGAACGGCATAAGTTCATCATAATCTTGATTTTAACGAAATACAAGTTGTGGCTTACACGGGTAATTATGCGTAGAATTTCTTTAAGTTGTTGGCGTTCCATGGCCGGGGAAGCGGCCGCTTGTCGAGGTCTTCCAAGTAGTACGCCCCTACACCCGCGATGGCTGTAACTCTGTATGGTCCCTCCCAGGTTTGGGCAAGCTTCCCGGCAGCTATGTCTCGCATGTTTCCCACAACCTTTCTTAGTACTAGCTCCCCAAGCATCGAATTCCCTACCCTTTACATTTCGGTTGTATCTCTGGGCCAGTCTCTGCTGATACTCGGCGAGCCGTATGGACGCGGCCTCTCTACATTCTTCTAACCAATCCAAGCGCTCCATCATCAGGTCGGCGTTCGGGACGGGGTCAAACCCGGCGACCCTTGCGCCGCATAGGCTCACCTCGGTCGGTATCACCGCTTCCGCTCCGTACGTCAGAGAAAATGGGGTTTCCCCCTTGGATCTTCTCGGGGTCGTGCGGTAAGCCCACAATACACCGGGTAGTTCATCCGCCCATCTTCCTTTCGCCCCGTCCAACCTCCTCTTGAGCCCATTTAGAATAGTCTTGTTTATCGCCTCGGCCCGACCGTTGCTTTGTGGGTAAGCCGGGGTGGAATATTTGTTCACGATGCCGAAGTTCGCTGTAGAAGGTCCGAAAGGCTTTCTTTGCCGAATCAGAGCCCATTGTCCGATACTAGCGTATCCGCACCCCAAACCTTGTAATAATGTTCTTCCATACGAACTTTTTCACGCCAAGATATCCGGATATTGGCCAAGGCCTCGCCTTCCGCCACTTCGTGAAGTAATCTCATCGCTACCAATACAAAACGGCGGTTCCCGTTGCTCGGGGAATGGTTCGAGAATGTCAAGCCCCCATTGTGCGAACGGCCACGGGTCGCCGACAGATTGGGCGCCCGCAGTCGATGGATCAAAGGGGCATGCTTTTGACACTATTCGCGACTCCGAACATATTCAACAAAGCATCCTTCGCATTTGAGGCCACCAAAACCCTTGGGTCATCGCTCGTGTGCTAAAGATCGTCCCCCAACATGTCCGCCACACACTCCCTCATGTAGCTCGGTCAGAAGCTCCCCGACTTTCTCGGGATGCAAGCACAAAAGGTAAGGGCCAGCAAAGGACCGTTGGTACAATTTTTGGTCCGAGGAAAACCAGTACCGGGGAGCAACCCGACGAATCTTTTTGGCCTCGTCCTCATCCTCCGGAACTATATCTTCGGTAAGAAGATCTATGATCGGCTTCATCCAACACGGATTAGACACACGGTCTGCGCAACCTCTAGTCCGGCTTGGCCGGGGACACTCTGCACACCGATACTTGGCTCCCTTATAAGTTCAATTGTGACTAGCCGAGGCACGTCCTCCGTAGCCGATGAGGCTAACGTGGTAAGGGAATCGGCGTGCTTGTTTTGTGACCGAGCTACCCGGGATACCTTCACCGTTCCGAATTGGCCGATGATCCGCTTGGCCGTACTCAAATAAGCCTTCATCCGAGAGTCCCGAGCCTCGAAGTCTCCTGTGTCGATAAACAACCAGCCTAGAGTCCGAGTAAATTTCTACATCTTTTGCACCCGGATGCAATACGGCCCTCAAGCCGCCGGTGAGGGCCTCATACTCGGCTTCATTGTTTGAGGCTTTGAATCCCAACCTGAAGGAGTGTTCCAATCGTATGCCCTCGGGGGTAATTATGACGATGCCAGCTCCGGACCCCATAGCATTTGAGGCGCCGTCCACAAATACCCTCCACGGGCGAATTTCTGCACTACTGATTACTTTGCCATCGTTCTTAGGCGTGAATTCCGCGATGAAATCTGCGAGTACTTGTCCCTTCACCGAGCTCCTAGGTCGGTATCTTATGTCGAACGATCCCAACCGAGTCCCCCATTTGGCAATTCGGCCCGTGAAATCCGATCTCTTCAATAACGATCGTAATGGATACTCGGTGAGGACGAACACCGTGTGAGCTTGGAAGTAATGTGGCAACTTCCTCGTAGCGTGCACCAGGGCTAAAACTAACTTCTCCAGAGGCAGGTACCTTGTCTCAGCATCTACCAAGGTTTTGCTTACATAATACACTGGCATTTGTACCCCTTGGTCCCTTAGCAACACAAAGATTTACAAAGATGCTCAGAATCGAGAGGTACATAAACAAATCCTCTCCGGGTTCCGGGACCGTCAACCTCGGCGCCTTTGCCAAGTATTCCTTCAGTTCTCGGAAAGCCTCATCACATCCTTCGTCCCAACGAAACCCCTTCCACTTCTTCAGAAGTTGATAGAATGGCCGGCAACGATCGGTAAACTTGGAGATGAATCGGTTCAGGGCGGCTAACATTCCAGTGAGCACTTGCACCTCCTTAGGATTGCTTGGTGGTTTGAGGCGATTGACGGCCTCTATTTGGTAGGGGTTAGCCTCTATTCCCCGAGTGGAGATCAGATAACCCAGGAACTTGCCAGCCCCACTCCGAAAGTGCACTTTTCGGCATTCAGGCGCAATTTGTGACGCCGTAGTATCTCAAACACTCCCGAAGGTCTTCTCGTATCTTTGCGACTCTTCTCTGCTTTTTACCACCATGTCGTCAATATAAACCTCAACCGTGCATCCAATTTTTTCTCGGAACATTCTCGTCATCATACGCTGGTAGGTGGCCCCGGCATTCTTCAATCCAAACGGCATGACCTCGTAGTGATAGTTTGCGTTCGGGGATATAAATGCTGTCTTTTCTTGGTCCTCGGGCGCCAGGGCAATCTGGTGGTAGCCTTGGAAGGCGTCCAGGAAGCTCATCCTCAAGTGCCCGTACATGGCATCTACTAGCCGATCAATCTTGGGCATTGGGAATGGATCTTTGGGACACGCTCTGTTCAAATCGGTGAAGTCCACACAAACTCTCCATTTACCGTTCTTCTTCTTCACTACGACGGTGTTTGCAAGCCATCTCGGGAAGAATATTTCTTTTATGACCCCGGCTTCCTTCAGCCGCTGGACCTCCGGGTTTTCTGCGTCGACATGTTCTTTTGATGCTCTCCTCGCCGTTTCTTCGGGGAAATGATGGGTCCACGTTGAGTTTGTGGACAATGAACTCGGGGTCTACGCTGGGTACTTCGCACGGGTTCCACGCGAAAACATCTACGCTCTGCAAAAGGAACAACAACATCTCTACCCTTTCCCGGTCATTCATTCTTGTGCCTATCTGAAAATACTTGTCGAAGATCTGGAAGAATCCTAACCTTCGCACCTCTTCGCCACGTCCGCCCCCGCTTCCCCTCGGGGCCTCTGTAATTGCTATGAATCTTCTTTATCGGCCCGCTCAGCTTGTCCGGGTTGTTCACTTTTCCATGTGGCCGCGGTGATAAGGCACTGTCTCGCCACTTGTTGGTTCCCCTTTACCTCGGCAATTCCATACTCGGTAGGAAATTTTACTTTCACGTGGAGGGTGGACGGGACAGCCTCCATGGCGTGAATCCACGGCCTCCCCAGTGCGGTGTACGGCGAGAATGATCGGACTACTATGAAGGTAACTATAACTCCCTTGCCTTCCATATTCACCGAGAGAGAGATTTGACCTTCGGGAATTACGACTCTCCCGTCAAATGAGACTAGCGGCGTGTCATACTTCGCCAAATCTTGGGTCCTTAATCCGAGCCCTTCGAAGAGGTCTGGGTACATGACGTCAGCCCCGCTCCCTTGATCAATCATTACCCTCTTCACCAAGAACCCGCCTATCGGGCCGTGACCACCAAAGCGTCGTCATGGGGTTGGACTGTTCCTTCCAAATTGTCTTCCCCGAACGAGATGTTAAGCCGTCCAACTTTCTTCTTCTTCTCGGCTGGTCCTCCCCCCGTGTAAGCCACTGTCAATACCCTTTTTGTTGCTGCTGTTCCTCTTGGTGCAGCATGGATGACTTCGATTACCCCTAGTGGAGGCGGGAGGGGGTTCCTTTTCTGTTGGACGCCCTGTCCGGCTTCTTGGTGAACGGAGTCCGCAATGAAGTCTTTCGGTACTGCCTTTACCAGCTGCCCGAGGTGATCCTTTAGTACCCGACACTGCTCGGTGGTGTGCCCCTTGTCTCTGTGGTAGGTGCAGTACAGGTTTTGGTTCCTCCGAGATGGGTTGCCCCCATTTTGTTTGGCCATCTGAAAAATGGCTCGTTCTTGATCCGTTCCAAGATTTTGTGCACGGGCTCCTTAAATGCCACATTTACCCCTTCGATTTGCACCTCTGGTTCTCGCATTCTCAAGTCTCTCTTTGGTTTTGTCGGCAAAACGCCTTGCCGAGACCTCCCAATTAATGGGGCTTTCCCCTGCTCTGCGCAGCCGGTCGTCCTCCGGGCGTTTGTACTCCTCTATGCGCCTCATCGGTTGCCTCATATCCCTCGGGGATCTTTTTGTCAACGACTCCGTAACTCGTAGTCTCGGGGAGTCCCATCCTGAAGGTGCTTGCCGCAATTTTCTCATTCCCTCCACCAATCTCGTTGTAGAGTTCCCTGTGATCGGCTGGCATAACTCCGAAGGGTTTCCCCGACCCTCATCTTCATGGAAAGTAGCGCGTCAACCGGCTGTTGCACTCGGCTACATGTCACAAATCTCTTGCCGAATTCTTGTATCAGCTCAGCAAAGATGTGTATGGAGCCTTTCCGCAACCCGTTGAACCATCTCGGGGCCGTTGAACCGAGGCTAGAGGGGAACACTTTACACATCAGTGCATCATTGTGCGCATGCAAAGACATCATGTGGATGTAATGACCGACATGCTCCACGGGGTCTGTCCTCCCCTCATAGGAATTGAATGGCGGTCACGTGAATCTACTCGGCATGGGGGCCCGTTCAATTTCATCGGAGAATGGAGACCGAGCCGCTATCCGCAAGGCTCTGCTCATGGCGTCCATTGCGGCGTTGTGGTGCTGCCGCTCCTCCGGCGACTCTGATCCTCGGTCATCATATCCATGAGATCGGGAACAGTCCCGTTGATGACGCGCCTCCCGGGAGTGCCGATGTGACTCTTGAGAGCGTGATCGGTCTCGGTATTGTTGCGTACAGATCGGGCCGGAGCCCTCCTCGCCCGATTTCTCCTTTGTTGGGGTTGCGGTTCCTTTCGTGGCGCCGATCCCTTGCTTCCAGCTCCAAATCCATTACCAACCTGCGTAACCACTCCAGCTCTCGGTCTCTATCATCATATTGCCGATACGCCGAGACACCTGAAATCGTCCGGTGTGTCCGGACTGATCCTTCTCCCAATCCGGACCTTTCCTCTCCTCTTGGATGCTCCCTATCCTCCCGCCGTTTCTGCCTTCTCTCCCTCCACGTCGATCCCCGAGAAGAGCCTATGGAATCGCTCGAGCACGCCCTCCTGAACGCTCTTGAGACATCTCCCTTGTTTGAGTCTCAATCGAACCACGACTTTGTAAGAGAGCCCCACGGTGGGCGCCAATTGTAAGAACCAAGTATGAGACTACTGGGCCCTAAATTACTTGGGCTCACAATTTATTTGTAGTGGGTTTGAGGATTTCCTACTTTGGGTCGTTCTCGGCAGAGAGACTCAAAGCAACACTTAGTTTTCTCTCTTTCTCACTTGACTGTTTTCTCTCGGTTTTTTGAACCCCTTCTTCTTCCCAATTTCTTTTATTTATAGCCAAGGTTAGTGGGGAGATTATGATTACAGCCACCGTTAGCGCTACTAAAGGTCCAATATTATTTGGTTAAAGTGGATGTTTAGGTGAGAGGGCGGTGCAGCATTTATGACCTTGGAACTTGATTCCTGCTTGACCGGTTATGTTCGGCAATGGTCTTAAGATACGTAGGGCACTCTTGTTTCATGTGACCAAAGCCACGACACCCAAAGCACTTTGGTCCTAAGGGAACAGTGTACCGACCGTCATCCCTGGCATCCTTATTCCCTTTGTCTTGGCTCTTGAACTGCGAAGAACTAAATTGCTTTTGGTCCTTATCGAATCCTTTACAATTGGCATTCTTCATGAACTTTTTGAACTGCCTTGCGATATAGGATTTCATCTTAGAATCTTCGTCGCCTGAAAACTCATTAGTGTCACTGCTCTTGGCCTTGAATACCATGCTCTTTCCCTTACTAAATTTCCTTATCCTTGTCAAACCCAACTCATAGGTCTGCAGATTGCCAACCAACTCTATCAAAGGAATTTTGTCAATATCCTTCAATTCCTCAATCGCGGTGATCTTGGCATGAAATCTCTCGGGTAGAGATCTAAGCACCTTTCTCACAATCTTGGGCTCGGGAATGGTTTCCCCAAGATTAAAGATTGAGTTCACTATGTCCTTGAGCTTGGCATAGAACTCATCAAATGACTCATCCTTCTCCATTTTAATCTTTTCAAAGCTCGTGGTAAGCCTCTGAAACTTTGAATCTTTGATAGCCTTGGTTCCTTCATAGGTTGTCTAGAGAATGGTTCATGCTTCCTTAGCAATTTCAGTAGAGGATATCTTCTTGAACTCCTTATTCGTGATCGCACTTTGAATAAAGCATTCACGCCATCTTTGTTGAAGTTAGCTGCCTCGATTTTAGCATCATCCCAATCGGCCGGCGCTTCCTTTGGCTCGGTCTAGCCTATCTACACAACTTGCCACACCTTTTCATCTAATGAATGCAAGAAAGCTTTCATGCATGCTTTCTAGTATGCATAGTTAGTGCCATCAAATAAAGGAGGTATAATAAGAGACTGTCCTCTTTCCATGACAAAAAGGGGTTAATGGATCACACAACAAAGATTAAAACCTAATCAGAGTGTGCCTACTCTGATACCACTTAATAGGTCAAAAATGTATTGACCCCTTGTGATGAATTAACAAATCAATTAGTCAAGTTAATTAATTAATTCAATTAGCATGCAATACGCGTGGTAGCACAAACAAATCACCAACTAAGATAAAGTGCAGCGAAAAATAAATTGACACAGTGATTTGTTTAAGAATGGGGAAAACCTACATTGCAAAAACCTCACCGGATGATTTTAAGATCACCACTCCCGAGAATTCACTATTATCACAACAAGCGGTTACAAGTAAAAGAATCCTAGTACTTTATACCAACCTATAGTTGAACCTTTACCCCAATACCCAATTGGACTTGTTCTTTAGTAACAATCTCTCCTTTTAATGTACGACTCCCGAAGACGTGACTAACCAATTCGATACACGGATCCTAGTACGTAGCTTACTCACCAACTTGAGAAAAATGTTGGCTGCAAAGTTCTTGATTCATCACATGATGAAGATCACGAAGCTCCTTGATTACAAAACTCTATGGTGTACAAACACAACAACTTCTTCAAGAAAAAAAAATGAACTAGGGCAAATTCTGTCTCCAATCACAATCTGCATGAACACAATTTTGCTTCACACTTGCGCAACCTTTGACGACCCTTAAAACAATCCTTATTCACGGATTAAAGTGAAATCAACTCTGAAAAACTGATTTTCATAAACCTCGACAGATAACCTATCTATTGAAAAGTCAGTTCGAGCATTGGGTGAAACTTGACTTTTTAAACCTCCATAGATACTAGCTGTCGAGCTTAAATCCAGCACTTCTTCACTTGATTATTGGACAGATTTGCATGGTTTTAACACTTGACCTTGAAACCTTGTTCCTTAAAGCATTAAACACATTCTAGATCTACCCAATTACAAGTAAAGTGTGTTTTGTCAAAAAATTAGTCAATTCTATATTGACATATGTTCCTAACATTGATTCACATATGTCCTAAAAGCATTCTTCTTTGAAATCTGCTAATGATAAATATTATTTAACTTAAAACCAATTTAAAATTCTAGAAATCTTTTTATAGGTCAATGAATCTCTCGGTTCATGCATATTTTGAAGTAAGATGGGTTTCACAAGGAGGAAATTTAGGACCCTAATTTTTTGTACACACAACTTTGCCACAACTCTAATATAACAAACTGTAAGTGATGGGAAAATAATAATAAGTTTATATGAAAGTGATAGACAAATACAAAATGTAGTTCATGTAAAAGTAATAGACAAACACAAAAAAGTTGATGGTCTTAGAATAATTTAAAATGTCTGTGTATTGGAATATAGATTTTTTATGATTTTTTACTTTTTACTTCTTACAAAATTAAAATAAGAGTGAGATTCTTGAACATAAGTTGAAAGAAAAAAATGTTGACAAAATGGATCTTTTTGGACATTAAAAGGCTTTGACCTATACGGCTATACTCCATCAATTAACCATATCACGATAATAACAAAAATTATGACTCAAAGTTGTGTATAAATATTTTCTCTTATATCTTATTCTAACACATGTTCAATGTGCTGGTGGACAACCATACATCTTTGGCTTACCAAGTTATCTGAAACCATCTTTGATGTGCCCGGTGAACATCTATCATTGTCTTTCAAGTCATCTGAATCTGATAGAGTCCCAAAATGTTGAACACATGATTTGTTCATTAGGGGTGTGCAAAAAATCGACGAACCAAAAAAACGCTTTAAACCAACCGAACCGATGCAAAAATTTCGGTTTGATTTCAATTCGGTTCGGTTTTCGGTAGCAAATTCTAATACACCGAACCGACCGAACCGAACCGAAATATATTAAATCATAATTTGTACAAATTATTTCAACAAAGTTCCTAGTATCCTAGTGGCAAGGACACACACTTGTCTCCAGTCACCCCAGGTTCAACCCTTAGTAATAGCCTTTTTATTTTTCCTCTCCTTATTACCAAAACTACGTCGTTTTAGGGTTAGCTTTATAACCCTAATCCTATTTTCAACATTTGTCTTTCTTTCACTTGAGTCTTCAACAGCAGCCGTCTCTTCTCCCCTTTCCCTCTCCAGTCATTCTCTTCCTCCCCATCTCTCTCTTTCTGTCATAGTGTCATGCCTCCGTTTCTCTCTCTCTCCATCACGCCGCTGTTTCTCTCTCTCTATCACATTGCTTGAGTACATTCTTCGCAGTACATCGCTTCTTTCTTCGTTCTCTTTTTTTTTCTTTTTCTTTTTTTCTTTTTTGGTTTTGTGTTTGCTACTTCGCTTGGTGCTTCTTCTCGGGTTTGTTAATTTTTTTGGGTTTGTTAATATTTTCTGGGTTTTGGGTTTGTTAATTTTTTTCTTTGTTTGGTTTCTTAGAAAATAAATGATAAGGAAACCGAAAAAAACCCACTAGTATCTTTGCTTCGCCATTATTTTCTGGGTTTGTTTGCTTTCTTCGCCGGTACGCTTCGCTTCGTTCTCTCTCTCTCTCATTTTTTTTTTTTTGGTTTTGTGTTTGCTACAGCTTGGTGTTTGGGCGGTGAGAAAGCGTGGGAAAGCAAAGGGATTTTCTGGGTTTGTTCATTTTTTTTGGGTTTGTTAATTTTTTTTTCTTTGTTTGCTTTCTTAGAAAATAAATGATAAGGAAACCGAAAAAACCCACCGAAACCGACCGAAACCGAAATCCAACCGAAACTAATGGTTTTCCAATTACTTCGGTTGGTTTCGGTTGAGAATTTCACAAACCGAAAATTTCGGTTTCAATTGGCCAACACTTAGAAAACCGACCAAAACCAAACCGACACACCCCTAAATGTTCATGATTACTTTAATACCCAACATACACAATTTGTAGTTTAAAAATAAATAAATAAATAAAAGTAAACAAATTTTTTTTTTAATTTTAGGTAGAAAAAAGTAAACGATTTGATTGGGAACTAAAGGCTGAACACAAGCCAGGATGTTTGACCTAAAAGCTGAAAGCGAAGTGAAATAAGAATAACCCGAAATATAGGTGATGGAAAAAGTTCCTTGTCAAATTAAATAAAAGATATTTGGGAATAAATTGTGAGCTTACTTGTGCACGGATAACGATTCATTTTCAAACCCAAAGATTTTGGTAGAGTTCCGTATTTGGGGTTCCAACGTTGGCTACTTGGCTTGTTCCAATAAAAGTATAAAAGATAGAGAAATTATGAAATAGAAAATAAAATTTTATTTTTTCACATAAATATAAAGTTTTTTTTTTTTGTTTGGTTGAGAATGAAGTATATATTTTTATGAAAGTGAAATTATCATTTTGATCTCTATATTTCGTGGTCATTTTAAAAAGCCAACTTAACAAATTTTGAGCCAAAGTGGAAACTTTTTTTATATTTAAATATTAATTAAAAAATGTTTTTTATTTTTTATTTAAAATCTAATTTTCTTACTTTTTGAGATATAGAATTACTGCTTAAATTTTTATATTCTAGTTACACTAACATTTCTTTTTTGTTAATATTATAGTTAATCCACTTAATCTTTCATTAGTTTCATGTTACATATTCAACCTTAAATAGAATTTTACTAATTTTAATTTGAAAAACTTCTTTCTACATTTGCCATTATAACAAGTATTGTTAGTAATAAGTAAGCAAAATATGCATTTGGAAAAAATCAAGTCTCTTTATATAATAAGTACATTAATTGGAGTATTTTTCATCTATTTGCAAAATTTCTTTTAAAACTTTTAGATCTAAGTCCCAATGTAGCAAACTTTGTCGCTCAATGAGGTGGTGGAGACCCATTCCAAATCCCCCATCCTACCTTCAACTAATTGGATAAACTGATATACTTAACCATAATTACCAAGCCAATTGCAAGCATATTATGACACAACTTCGGCTAAATACGGGGACACTCGTAAATCGATTGATGGATAAAGCATACTACTTGGTAAATCACTTGTTTCCTAGAAAACCAAAAAAAAAAAAAGTCTATCATTCATTAGATTATAGCTGTGGTAGAATTTAGATCAATGGCAACAACTTTTTGTGAGGTCATCGGCTAAAAACCTAGGATGCCTGACACTCGCATTTGGGGTCGTAATATGAGTGTTCTATTTGCCATATCATGTTATAAGTTTTCAAAAACTGCTTGTGTCATCGTGTCGTACCTATACTCATATCTATGTGTGTGTCCATGCATAGGCTAAAACCTCTCTTAGCAGACCTTAATATATCACTCTCATAACCGACCCAATTATACTATGACAAGAAGGTTTTCCATTCATATAGATTCAAATCCAATTTTCCATGAATGCACAAAGCACATAGAAATAAATTACCATTATGCCATATGGTAGAAACTTCAAAACGAGTAAATCTAGACCGCATGTCTCAACAAACTTACAACCAACAAATTTGTTAAGCACTCTTACGATCACAAACTGAATTTCTTCTTGGCAAGTTGGGTATCATGAATATCGACCCCAACTCCCGGGGAAGTGTTGAGGAAGACTAACCCAATATAGAAATTTGTTGAAACTTATCAAGAACATTGCAACTGTCAAGCTTGTAGTTCAAAATAAATAAGAAAGAAGACAACGAAGCGGTGTCGTTTTATGCTAAAGACCCAAACTTAGACACGATTTGATAGAAAATAGGGGTATTTTAAAGAGTTTAAGAATCTGTATAAGAATATTTTAGTACGAAAAATAATAAAATCCAAACAGGAAATTCTGTTATTATGACCCAAAAAAACACCGGGCCAAAGAATTTCATGACATCTAATAGTTTAATCCAATTGCATGCATGTTATGAGACAAAGTGGGCTAACTGTAGGGACACTCGAAAACCAATTACTACTTGGTAAAAATCACTTGTTTACTAGAATTTCCTCAACAAAAAAGAGAGAGAGAGAGAGAGAGAGAGAGAGATAAAACCTTGCTTTCTAGATGACCAAGAAACAAACAACCATTTCTCATGCATCAACAATGGCAAATTTTAGATCAATCGCAACAACTTTTTTGTGAGGTCACCAGCTAAAACATCTTAACAGATCTTAATACGAATTGTACTTCGAAAACAAGGTTGCCATTCATATAGCTTCACATCCAATCTTCAAAAACAATCAAAATGAAGAAGAAGAAAAAACCAAAGTTCATTTAAATGTGATCATTTTTTTCATTCTAGTTTACATGCTTATGATTGGTGGCTTGAATAAGTTTATACGAGGGTGCATAGCATGATGTCTTAACCATGTAAGACTTTGAGTTGTACTCCGCGTAGGACACGTAAAGCAACCCTAGCTGACAACTATTTTATGCTAATTAATGTATGAGTCATGTTAATAGGTGCTTATAGGGCAATTGTTAATAAACCATATTAGAAAAGTTTTGACACCACTTTCATAGGAAATATAAAAAACTGTCAAAAAAATTAATTGCATTATCATTTTTCCATAATATATACACTAGTAATGCGGCTACGTGTGAAGCAACCCTAACCGCAAAAGTAGAATAGGGTTTTCTCTATTCTCAATTATTTTGGAAGAGTTTTAAGGTGTGACTTTATTCTAAAGATTTTCAGGTTTTTCTAGTCACTTGCTTCTTGTGAGTGAGGGCTCTTTGGGAGTATTTCGAATTTGGGTTTCATTAGAGTGTTTTGGTACCACTTTTTGTAATCTCCTTTTGCTGATGAAACTTTCTTCTCAACACTATCCACGCATTTAGGCTAAAGGCCGAACCAGGTAAATTTTTGTATTCTCGTATGATTGTTTCTTTTCTTTCTATTTCTATTTTGCATAAACTTATTGTTATTTGGTTATACACACAACAAATAGATATTTATGCCTCCGCTATTCTCAACAAATTGATATTAAAGCTTCCGCTTTAGCAAATTATATAACAGGACTATCTTAAGTACATAGCAAGCTATTTCAGAATTAAGCCAATATCTATATGGGAGACGATAATTAAAGAGTACATAATAACTTGCAGTACAAGATTATTTTGATTTATATATAGGTGCTTGTGCAGCTGTGCCTATGAATCTAAATGTTGTGACAAGCCATTTTCAAGGGTATTGGTGGATCTGAAAAGGCTCCGGTTGAAATTTGGTCGAAAACAAACTTGTTTGCAGCCTCTGTATAGTGAACCCCATCCCAATTTACTCTAACTGAGGGGCGTTCACATGAACCAACAAATATCTGGCTTCCATTGACTGTGATTGTTCCTCCACAACCAACACTACTGCTATAATTGTACATGCCACCATAGCCACAACAAGCAACGAGAGGAAGCTCAAATCCTGATATTTTCAAGTAATAATGGGAAATTTTTTGACAATTCAATAGTTGAAGGATGAGCAATTTTCATAAAATTTTATTATGCCACTTAAGAATAATTCATTTTAATTAAATGTTTGAAAAAAAAAAAGATGAAAAATGCTAATAAGCATCTCAGTATTTCTTTAAAAATATTCAATAGTTGAAGGATGAGCAATTTAAATCTTGGATGTTGCCGTTGAAAACATCAAGATGTCTCTATCCCTAATTACTAATAATTTTTTGTTATATAATTTTCAATGTAAAAAACTATGGGGCTTACCATATTCCTTTGGTTTAGTAAATAGAGAGTACTTGACAGAGTAGACGTCCACATATGTGATTGCAGCTAATGGAAGATCCTTCCTGAGTTGAACTATGGCCTCCTTCAAATTGTGGTTGAAATATTGAGCTACATCATTATAAGACTTTGCGCAACCATAGCTGTCCCTTTGAACTGATGGAAAACTGGCCAAAATATAGGGAAGGCAGCCAATTGGTCCCGTGTTATGGATCCAAAACGATCTAGCTCCCAAATTATATATATTCTATGTCATAACATCACTTGATTAGCATTAAAAAAAGACTTAGTTAATGAATACTCTAAAGTCACACGCTAAAGTGTAATTAATGCTCTATTAAATTATATTTTATTTAAAATTATGTCAAATTATGCATATATATTAAAAAAAAACACACACACAAACTCACAATGAATTTATTCCTGCAATTTTTATATATTTTTCCAGGAAAAAAATTTTATTTACCTGTTTTTGTTGTCTTTTTGTTGTTGTTGTTTGTTTGTTTTTTTGTTTTTTCCTTTTTTCTAATTAGTTTAACAAGTGATCATGTTTCTTCTTAAAGTAGTACGCCAAGGCCAAGCCAGCCTTTTTTCAATGACTAATCATAGTACAAATTTACCTTAACATTAATGGAGAACTTGTTTACTATATCAGGGATAGAAGCGTTGACTTCCTCTATGGTCATGTTACCAAAGAACCCCTCAGCAAGATCATTCTGGCCGATATCAAATGTGTATAATGCTTTTGAAAAATAATCCCCCTTGGGCATTAAAGTTGCAAATATTCCTCCTACAAGAAATTTAAAGGATTTAAACCCTAAACCCTAAATTTAGAGGCCCAATATAAACCAAAAATGCATTTGATAATAGAGATGGTTATAAGCTCCTCAATTCTCAACAAATATATGAGGTATTTTACGAGCACAACAAAATATTACATCTTCACAACAAGCTGACATGTCAACTTATTATAAGTCATAATAAAATCAAATTTTACCCACCACAACTCAAAACAATGGTATTGTAAAAATGCTGTAAGATTTTGTTATATTTATAAACTTTTTCAATACATAATATGATGTTTATGCATTTTAAAATTTTACCCTAAATACATTTTCTTAAATGTTGTACCTTCCATGTGCCAAGAGTATTGTAACTTAACTAACATCTCCTGCATTTCTTGATGTTTGTAATGAAAATATCCAAAGTTCGAATTTCTCATTCTCATCCCCTATTGTAACCTACCATGTGATTATATCAATTGATGTAGCAAATCTTTCCATAAAGACTACTAAATTCAAATATGTGGTTTATTTATTAATAAATTCACATGTTTAAATATTGGATATCTCTGTTGGAAACATAAAGAGGTGTCAATTAATTTACTAGGGCTTTGACAAAAACAATAGTAATCTTAGAACACCTAAGGCGCTACAAATCTGTAACTATCATTTTATGATAAAAGATAATTAAATAAATGATCACTATCTTTTTCTAATTAAATACAACCATATACTTGAATTTAATTAAAAATTTTAATATATATAACATCTAAGAAACTGTAAATAAAATATTAATCAAAATCAATCATTGAATTTAATTAGAAAATACAGTACATAACACCTAAGAAAGTGTAACTAAAGTTTGTTGTTACTGAATTTACCTTTTTTCCTAATCATTTGTGATCTAGATTTGAACTGCACGAATTGTTGTGAGTACTGTATATGGAGGTAGAAGGGACTAAATCCACCAGCAGGTATAATATTGGTTGGTAGTCCGATTGTGGATGCATGAGTGGCAAAATTTGCACCGTGTGAGAAATTGGTCCCCAAGGAATCAAGGTAGGCACTCAGATAAGGGAGACCAAGACTCTTTGCTGCAACCATACAATGTGAGTGATCAAACAATTGATAATTAGGCATAAAGCTTATAATGGGAATTAAATTAATTTCAACAATGCTGTGGAAATAATAAATTTCACAATTTTTTTTTTAAAAAAATTTAACTTCACTTTTATATCCAACTTTCAAATTATGATGTTGGAGCAACATATTATGATACTAAAAAGAAAAAATTAACAGATGTCCTAAGAGTATTGGTTTATAAAATATTATTAGAAATTTTTTTTAAGGGTGTCAAATGGGTGAGTTTGGGTGATTTTGGGGTGGGCATAATTTGATTGGGTACATAAAACTCATTTACCCATTTATTGCCCATTTAAATAATTACTTCTAACCTAAACCTAACCCATGAGTTCTAGTTATCTCAACTAGTAAAGTCTACGATGATTAAATAAGAGATCTAAGCAATCCTTGCCTACACCAAAAAAACTGATTAGGTGTCTTGATCTAATAATAAAAAACTATTAGTAGGAGCGGACGCCATAGGTTGAAACTCTCTAAAAAAAATAAAAAATAAAAAAACCTAAACCCAACCCAACCTAGTTATTATGGGTAAACCCCAACCCACCCAATTACCCAATAATCAAAATTATCAAAATGCCACTAAAATTTGAAAATGACCAAGTACTCATAAAATCATTTCAATTTACCAAAATACCCACTAAACCTAAAAAAGACCAACAATGCTATTAAAAAAAAAAAAAAAACTAAAATTGACCAAAATATCCTCGAAACCTTAAAATTAACCAAAATACCACATAAACCTAAAGTCTAAAATTTGACCAAAATATCCCTCGAAACCTATAAAATGACCAAAATATCCCTAAAACCTAAAAATGACCAAATTACTCCTAAAACTATAAATGACCAAAATACCCCCCCCTAAACCTAAAAAATGACCAAAAATACTCCTGAAACCTAAAAATGACTAAAATACCCTCAAACCTATAAAATGATGAAAATACTCCTAAACCTTTAAAATGACCCAAATAAACCCAAAACCTCTAAAATGAACACAAATAACCCGAAACCTCTAAAATTACCAAAAATACCCTAAAACCTCTAAAACGACCAAAATAGCTCTAAACCTATAAAACGACCCCATACCCCCTCAAAATGTCTAAAATGACCAAAATACCAATAATCATATAAGATGAAAAAAAAAATACACCTAAAGCCTCTAAAATTACAAAATAGGGGATTGGGGTATTTTGGGTGTTTCGAGGGTGTTTTAGTCCAATTAAAGGTTCTAAGAGTATTTTAGTCATTTTTGAGTGTTTCGAGGGAATGTTACTAATATTTTAGGTTTTAGGGGTGTTTCGTTAATTTTTACATTTTGGGGCTATTTCTATAATTTTCTAGGTTTTGGAGGTCTTTTAGTCATTTTTAAGGTTTTGGGGATATTCCGGTCATTCTTTAGGCTTCAAGGGTAGTTTAGTCATTTTTTAGGTTTATAAGGTATTTTGGTCATTTTTTACGTTTAGGGAGTATTTTGGTCATTTTTTAGATTTTGGGGGGATTTTGGTCATTTTTTAGGTTTAGTGTGTATTTTTATCGTCTTACAAGTTTAAGGGGCATTTTTTTCATTTTATAGGTTTCGGGGTATTTTGGCCATTTTTAGGTTTAAGGGTTATTTTGGTCATATTTTGGTTTCATGGGTATTTCGGTCATTTTTTTTAGGTTTCCGGGGTATTTTGAGTGATTTTTAGATTTCAGGGGTATTTCAATCATTTTTTAGGTATAAGAGGTATTTTGGTAATTTTTAGATTTCGAGGGTATTTCGGTTATTTTTAGATTTCTGGGGTATTTCGGTCAATTTTTAGGTTTAGCGGGTATTTTGGTGATTTTTAGGTTTCGGGAGTATTTTTGTCATTTTTAGATTTAGGTGGTATTTTGGTCATTTTTAGGTTTAGGGTATTTTGATCAATTTTTAGGTTTTAGGGGTATTTCAAGTTTTTTTTTAGGTTACGGGGTATTTTGATAATTTTTAGGTTTAAGGGTATTTTGGTCCATCTTTTATGTTTTAGGGTATTTTGGTCATTTTTTTGTTTAGGGTATTTTGGTCAATTTTTAGGTTTTAGTGGTATTTTGGTTATTTTTTAGGTTTAGGGTATTTTTGTCATTTTTTAGGTTTTGGGAGTATTTCAATCATTTTTTAGGTTTAGGGGATATTTTGGTAATTTTGAGATTTAGGGGGGGTATTTTGGTCTTTTTTAGGTTTTAGAGGCATTTTGATCAATTTTTAGGTTTTAGGGGTATTTTGGTAATTTTTTAGGTTTAGGGGTATTTTGGTCAATTTTTAGGTTTTTGGAGGTATTTTGATCATTTTTTAGGTTTCAGGGGTATTTTGCTAATCTTTGGATTTAGGTGTTATTTTGGTCTTTTTTAGGTTTTAGGTTATTTTAGAGTTAGGTGATTTGTAGAAATGATACTTGAATCATAATGGGTTAATACCCATTTAACCCAATTAATAATAATTAGGTGGATTTGGGTCTCATTTAAGTGATTAGGTTTGAGTGAGCAAATGAGTTTGGGTTGATTTTGCCACCCCTATTTTTTATTAGAAAAGAAAAAAGCAAATGATTTATTTTAAAATCTTCTATATTTCTAATTAAGATGTATTAAAACTTTTCTAAAATAACTTAATAACGAATGTCCTAACAACATCTTTTACCAGGAACCATAAATAACCCATGATTCTCTACCTTGGCGCTTTGGTTGTTCTATCATTTTAATGTGGATAAAAAAAGGGACCATCAATGAGAAAATGAGTGTCTATGGATCTTCATGGGCCTACCACCCACTTAGTAGTGCAAACTCTATCTATGTACTATGTTTTATATTTGACCAATTTTCTTTTTATTTGCGCAATATTTAACAGAACAAAATGCAATACTTTCTGTCATTAACAGTCTAACACGGGCACGTTTGGTAGACAGTAATAGGCATTGTAATGTAATAGTTATTTCTATAGTTTAACTATTCAATACTTTGGTTATGTTTTTATTACGGGGAATAGTTATTCCTTATGAATAGTTATTCTTTAAAATGAAGAATAACTATTCCTCTCTAAAATGGTTGTAATAGATATTCCTTAGTAAATGTAATAATTTCTAACATTACTATATTTCCAAATAAATAAACTTTCCATATCCACCTAACAATTATGGAAATAAAAAATCATCAAAAAATAACTCATCTCTCTAAAATTTAAAATATATTATTTTCTAGGAAATATATTTGTATGAATGAGATATTTCCTAAAATAGATCATAAGTTTTATTCTAATATTACAACTCACAACCAAACTAATGAATAGGTTTAGTTATTCCATTACAACAACTTTTATTCCTGGTAATAAAGATTACCATTCCTGTTGTAATCCACATTCATTGTACCAAACGCACCCTAACATTGATAACTAAACGACCTCACTTACTCAACTTTTGCATATAAAGAAAGGACAAGGTTTTTATGCAACAGTAACTATGAGGATCTAATTCCAAAATTCTTAGTTTATAAAACTAAAATCTACTAAAAAGAAACGAGGTACATACCCATGAAATCGATCATGAGCCGGCCATCGGAGGCCCTTCCAGCAGGTTTGTGAAAATAGGTCTCCCCATAAGGTGGTGGTATTGTTATAAGGGAAGCAGACAATCCACCGGTGTCAGAATTTGAGTCACCAAAGTTAAAAATCGCTGGAAAGTTGCACCTTTTCAAACCAAATACAGGATTCATTGTGGAAGCAAACAACAAAAGCATACAAAAGAAAGGGAGAGAAATTGTGAACTTGAGAATGGTAGGAGACTCCATATTGGATAAAGAAAGAGAGACGCAAATAATATTGAAACCAAGAACGAAAGTTTGATGTCTATATATATTGCAAGGAAAAGTGCACTACCCTATCCTATATGGCTATATCTATTCCAGGCTGTCAAAGGCCTATACTTCGCTTTCATCTTTGAATTCTGGTGATGATGAATATTATGCAACTTAGACTAGTTTAAAATTCTAGGAAGTCTATCCAATGGTCCATATCTGTCGGTTCATGTTTATTTTGAAGTAAGTAGAGGTTACTAAAATGTGATTGATGATGTCAACGATCGTCAGTTGAATTCTTCATCCAGACATAAGGGATGACCAAACGCCACCTGCAAAATATGAAAGACTTCTTGAATAATAACATCGGGATGGTGCTTATCAAGGACCCTCCGATGTCTAAATCAGATACTCAGAGTTGTGTTGTAAGGCGTATGAGAATTGATTCTAGTAAAAGAATTGAGTACCTTTCCCTGTTTATGGAGGTTGGTATATATCACCTTCCTATTTGTAGCCAATGGGCTCCTATTATGATTGTTTTTATGCAATCGTAACATTCCTGTTGACCTGATGGTTATTCATGGTCTTGTTAACAGTCTTTATGTCCATTGCTTTCGTCCGTTACAGCGGTGTTATCAATGCTCCATTAATTTCGTAACCGTTATATTAGATGGACAATCATTTATTCTTGTATCTATCAGTAATAATTCATATCAAGACACTAATTGGAAATCGAACCATTAAGCTAACTCAAACTCATAATAATAATAATAATAAGTTGTATTTAAACAAATAATTTGAAAGAAAAAGTTGTTGACAATTTGGATCTTTTTGGATATTCATTCCTAACAGCCGCAACATTAATTTATGGAGTGGTAACTATGTGTTTACTATTGTTGAACCACCTAAATTTATGTGCTTGTTATTTTGTTATTGATTTGAATCCTAGGGTGCTATCTAAACAGCAAAAAGTTTAATTTTTTCAAAAAAATTTAATGTTTTTTGTTTGTGCTTGTTAATTTGTTATTGATTTGAATCCTAGGTGCTATTTACACAACAAAGTTTAATTTTTTCAAACTAGGGGTAGGAAGAAGATTGGAGCTAAACTTTTTGCCATTTAAATCTTTGAACTTTAATCCATATTTGTACTCTACTTTACACATCTTTTATGCGCCTGGACATCTATCTTTGGCTTATAAATCATCTGAATCTGATAAGAATTACAAAAGTTTGAACTTTTGTTTTGGTCATGATTGGAACTTTACCACCCATGACCCAACAAACACGATTTGATTGACACAAGCTAGGATGTTTGACCACAAAGCGAAGTGAAATAACCAGAAATGGGTGGTGGAAATAATTCCAAAACAATTTAAATAAAAGATATAGGGAAGAAATTGTGAGCTTTTACTTGTATGCCGATAACTATTCAATTTCAAACCAAAAGACTTGGGTAGAGTTCCGTGTTTGGGGTTCCAACCTAGGTTGCACGGACACGCCATTTTTGGCGTCGTGTCGGTGTCCAACACATGTTGAACACCGGAACGGGTACAACGCGCCGGATTCCGGTGTCCAGCGGTGTCTCTTTTTTTTTTTCGCTTCTCCGACACAACTCCGACACAAGGCCGACGCGGCTTCGACACGCCAACAATGAAAAAAAAAAAATCACAGATTTTGACAGATGGACTTACCAATACCATTAATTTGGTGATAACCCTAAAACAATAAAGCAAGTTTAGAGTCTCTTAGACTAAAAGTTGAAACCACATCTCAAGTTCTTCTCAACCCACCCTCCCTCTGTCACCGCCACGCCCCCTCCGTCCCCTCGCCGAAGTTAGATCGGGCCAATTGGCGAGCTCCAACGTCGATGTCATGCCCTCTGTCCTCTGTCCCTTCCAATCTCTCTCTCTCTCGGCGTGGACAACAAGTCCGATCTCTTGATTCTCTCTCTCTTTGTTTTGTTTTTTTTTTTCTTTCTTTCTTTCAAATATTAATTTTGGTGAATGGGTGGGTGTCTTGTTACTCACTTATTTATATAAGCTATAACGCTTTTTTTTTTTTTCTTTGCTATAGGTGCCCTCTGTCCTTTTTTTTTTTTTATATAAGTTATAACTTATAAATTTGTTTTTGTGTGTCCTGCTATAGTTTTATTTATTTATTAAAGTTAAATATTGTAGGTGATTTTACTAAAATAAATACTGAAACTAAAAGTGAAAAATCATCACCGAGATGACTCTTTGCTCCTCTATGGAAATATGTTACTAAGTTAGAAAAAGCAAGTGTTGGTGGTGGGAATGTTGCTTTTAGATGTAACTATTGTGAAAAAACTTTCAAGGGGTCTTATTCAAGGGTGAACGCACACTTGTTAAAACTGTCTAAGTTTGGAATACAACCATGTGCCAAGATTGGAGATGAGTATTAGAATGAAATGCAGAAATTAGAAGATGCGTATGAGGAATCTTCGCGTAGATTGAAGAAGCCTAAGCTAGTGTCTTTACCAACTGATTCTCCTACTAGTCTTAATTTGGGCAGTAGGAAGAGTAGTACTGCTACAAGTCATCCATTTTTTCAAAAAAAAAAAAAAGGGTTGGGAATTCTCCTTTGGAGAGGACTTTTAACAATCAATGTCGAGAGCAATTAGATTCTCTTATTGCTAGGACATTTTATTCTGCTAGTTTACTCTTTCACTTTGCTAAGAACCCATATTGCATTGAGATGATCAAATTTGCAGCTAATAATAATTTAGCGGGCTATATTCCTCCAGGTTACAATAAATTAAGAACAACTCTGTTGCAAAAAGAGAGGGCACATATTGAGAAGTTGTTGAGGTCAATTAAAGACACTTGAAAAGAAAAGGGTTTAAGCATTGTAAGTGATGGGTGGACAGATGTACAAAAAAGGCCACTTATCAATTTTATGGCTACATCAGAGAAAGAGCCACATTTTATCAAATCCATTGATGGTACCAAAGAGTACAAAGACAAGCGCTCCATTGCTGACTTGTTTCTAAAGGTCATTGGTGAGGTTGGGCATCAACATGTTATCCAAATTATTACCGATAATGCCTCTGTTATAAAGGCTGCAGGATCTATTATTGAAGCTAAATATCCTCATATATTTTGGTCACCTTGTGTTGTGCATACCCTCAATTTGGCCTTAAGGAATATATGTGCACCTAAGAACTCTTTGCAGAATGAGGTTGCATATAATGAATGTAACTGGATTGCACAAGTTTCAGATGAGGCAACTTTCATTCGTATTTTCATCACAAATCATTCTATGAGATTAGCAATTTTTAATTCATATTCCCCTTTGAAGTTACTTGCTGTTGTTGAAACACGATTTGCTTCAATAATCATCATGCTTAAAAGATTGTTTCAAGTAAAACATAATCTTCAAAATATGGTTATTAGTGAGGAATGGATGTCATATAGAGAAGATGATGTAGGAAAAGCTAAAACTGTGAGGGATTATGTTTTGAATGATTTGTGGTGAGACAAGGTTGCATATATTCTAAGATTCACAGGACCTATTTATGAGATGCTTCAAGTGGTCGACACGGATGCACCTATTCTCCATAAGCTGTATGAAATGTGGGATTCCATGACAGAAAATGTGAAGAAAGAAATATACAAGCATGAAGGCAAGGAAGACTATGAGGAGTCTCCATTCTATGATGTGGTACTCAATATACTCATTGAACGGTGGACTAAAAATTGCACACCACTTCATTGCCTAGCCCAATCCTTGAATCCGAAGTAATTTTTCTATCTCTTTAATCTTTTCATTTATATTCTTTAGGCATTTCCAAACAAATAAACTAAACTCATTAGTTGTACTTATTTATTTGCTTTTAACTAGGTATTATACTAATCAATGGATTGAGGAAGTCAGAGGCCGTGTTGCACCACATAAGGATGCTAAAATTGCAGCGGAGAGAAACAAGTGCCTCAAAAGGGTCTTCCCTGATCTTGATGATAGGAAGAATGTTAATATGGAGTTTGGTTTGTTTTAAGGAATTAAGGCTTATGATGATGATAACATGGAGGATAGGTGGACCTACGATCCAATGCTTTGGTGGTCAACTTATGGGTCCAGTTTACCAGTGCTTCAAACTTTAGTTCTAAAGCTTCTTGGACAGCCTTGCTCATCATCATATGCTGAGAGGAATTGGAGTACATATGGCTTCATCCATTGTATGGGGAGAAATAGAATTACTCCTAAATGTGCTGAAGATTTAGTGTTTGTTCATTCTAATCTTTGACTTCTTTCAAGGAGGAGGCCCAAGTACACTACAGGAGAATCTAAGAAGTGGGACATTGGTGGAGATAATTGGGATGAACCATTTGGAGGACCTGGGTTGCTTGAGATTGCTTATCTCGGACTAGATGAGCCAAAGATGGAGACAAGTATAGTTGAGAATGATGACTATGTTGATAACGATGATGTTGTTCTGTGATAATCCCGAAAGTTTAAAACTTGTTATCCTTTTATGTTTTTAGTTTGATGTTGAACTTGTTATCCTTTTATGGTTTGTACTCTAAACATTTTATGTGTATTATTGTACTACTTTGGGTGTTAGTTTACTTATTTGTAGTTCTTACATAATTTAAATTCTAGACATAAACATATTTTATATCTAAAAATATTAAAAAATATGCCTAAATATAAAATTTAATTAATTATTTAACCGCCGTGTCCCCCCTGTGTCGTGTCCTTATTTTTCAAAAACTACCGTATCCCCGTGTTCGTGTCCGTGCAACATAGGTTCCAACGTACATAAAGAGATGAAACCATTGACTACTTGTATCATACAGATTAATCTCTATGAGTTTGGTCAACAGTTAATTTGCAATCAAATTTTCTGTAAAGAAATCTTTAATAGAAAATTGTGGTCTTAATAAAATTGACTCAACTAGTAAAAATTGATGTCCTTAAAAAAAGCAAGGATTTTGACTCAAAGCAGCAGAGGAGAGAAGGATAGTAAAAAAAGAATATTATTTAGTATTTTGTTGCTCTTTCACCGTAAGTTTTAAAGGTTCATATTTATAGGTCTAATTAAATATCATATCAAAGTACAAAATATCCCCCGCAGGCAATTAGGTTCTTAATTAATTGTCTTCCAAACTATGATTTGCTTTGCATAAGTTATGCATGTGGCCGAAATGAGCTGCTCAACCTGTCACATGCATAGTATAATATATGCACATTATATTATATGTTAGGTTATAAATTGACCTTAGTTAATTAATTCAATTACTAAGTTAATTAATTAAGTCAAATTATATGTAAATTATCCAAGATTTCTCACGTGATTTCAAGCTCGGGGCTAAAACCAAAGCGATGTTCCTCTAATTTTCACATCCTACGTGTACACATGTACAGGCAAACACCAATACTACTGATGCCCCAACAAACTCAAATCAATCATTCAACCTCTGGAAAATATCACACCACTTTCTTAATTTAGTTGTGGAAAAGTTTTTACACAAAATTTTCACAACCAAAAACCCTTTCAGTTCAAACAACAATTTTCTTATAAACCAGTTTTGGAAACTGTTATGTACAAGTAACAACATAGATAAGAAAGGCAAAACACCAACCAAATACAGAAGGAAGACACCTTTAGATGAACTCTTGCCCTTTTGGTGTTGCAGATGTTTCCTTGATGGGAAAAAGAGCATATAAAACAAGCTTGCTCGAGTACATCGCGTGTAAATTTGAGTGGCAGATTCCTCGGAAGATGAGGGCTATAAGGCTCGCATTTTAACCTTATATTTTTTACAACTTGAGACTTCATTGCCTGAGGAATAATAATCTGATACATCTGATACAAGTCGCTAGGATGATGTAAAACCATTGTAAGCAATTCCAATATCGTTACCACACTTGTGGCAAAGAAGTTTGGTTCTCCGACGGAATAAGCCCCAAGAGTTCTTAAAAAAGTAGGGTATGCACTGGATTTCATCAACTTGAGTAAATCTACTCTCATCAATTTAAAGAAAGAAATGATCCCTCTCTTTATAGATTTTCCATATTTAAAACAATGGTTGAGGTGTTCCGATTGCAAGAGCTTAGGTTTAGATCATACCCACAAGAACCACACTGCATAAAAGTGATCTGTATTGTCATTGCCATGTAAAAAGAAGCATCTTTTTTTTATAAGGTGTAAAGAAGCATCTTTACATTTATTTTGCATATACAACCAATAAAACAAAGACAAAAGACACCAAAAACTGCAGGAAAATCAACTGAGGCCTTTTTATCGTAAATTAAGTGTTATTAAAAATAAGGTGATCAAAAATTCAAAAACGATCAAACTGCAGAATCTCATAGAGACAATAGATAAAGTTACCATAACCTCAGGAAAAGTGATATTTATTTTGTAGGATAGGTCAATTGTATTACTAGAAACCTCTCTAAAATGTTTGTTCTATTTGTCTTTTTCTTTTTTTCATGTAGTAGTGACGAAAGTGAGTGATTAATTTGATAAACATTGATGTTGTCCAACATGATGAATCAATTATGTTAACTCTCAATTCTCACACACCCAAGATCCTAACAAGCGGTGTGGGCCTCAAGATTTTAATCCTAATGAAACTTCTTAGAGAATGAGTTTGATGGAATTTAACCCAAGGTGAAGATTTATTAAAAATTGCCTCAAACTCCTATTTAAATTTATTATTAAAAAGATTTTTCTTTGATAAGTAAAAGAAAATATTTTCCTTGTGAAAAAAGTAGTTTGGTTTTCCTTAAAATTTGGCTCAAACTCCTATTTCAGTGACTTCAACATAAGTTGGTCTTCTTCTTTATAAGGGTAGTGTTATAGTTCTTATGAGGTTTAAAGATGCATGCATTAGCATCGATGATTGTGTTTGGAAACCGAAAGTCAAAAGATGCCTATGGATAAGATTTTTTATTTTAGATACATTTCAAGTGGGAAGGAGAAATTCAAACTCTAGACATCTCTATTGGAAACACTTAGAAATCCTATTTGACCTAAATACATATGGTGAGTAGATTGTGAGTTAAGAATTTGTTGATCCATCACTACAAAACGCGGGGGCCTTGGGACGCGTTTTGTTAGGCCATGACTAAAAAAAAGCGGCCCAAGATAGACTAAAGCCGCATTTCTTAAAAACGCAGCTTAAAGAAAAACTTAAAGTCATGTTTTAAACGCGGGGCCATAGAAGGATTTTTAATCTACGTTTTTTTGAGCTATAGCCACATTTTTGGGGCTGGGGCTGTGGCCGTGATTAAAAAACGCGACCTAAGGACCTCCGTATTTAATTTTTTTGGCAAACTCTTTTTTTTTTCCTTAATCGGGGCCGCGTTTATAAAATGTAGCTCTAGCCTCCCTAAAGCCACGTTTTATAGACACGACTTTAAATTTGGTCTGAAGCTGCGTGTTTAAAACGCGGCTTCAAATTTGGTTTGAAGCCGCGTTTTAAACACGTGGCTTTAGTTTTGGATGGGGCTGCATTTCTTAAACATGGCCTCAGATTTTGCCTATAGCCGAAGTTTAAAAACGCGGCTTTAGGCTTTGTATATATACAATTGGGTCAAACAATTTCAACCCTAGCCTCTCCCACACATCAGCCTCTCCATCTCTGAAGAGCCCGATCTCAACCCTCGCCCTCCAAGCCTCCATCTCCGATCTCAACCCTCATCCTCACCCTCCATCTCCGATCTCAACCCTCACCCTCCATCTTCGATCTCACCCTCACCCTCCATCTCTCCGATCTCAACCCTCGCCCTCCAACGAAAGATCATTACAAAGCGGATATAGTGAAGTTTGTGAGCCATGACCGACAGTCACCTCTTCAAAAGCGGATAATTATCTCTCTCGACTGATGTGGAGGCACTGTAAGCTCTCTCTCTCTCTCTCTCTCTCTCTCTCTCTCTCTCTCCTAGTGTGTTTCATTTTGCTCTGCGATTGCGATTTTTGAGCTATGAGTTTTGTTCTTTGATATACTTTTTCTTTCTCAATGCTATTTCGTAACCCTAAAGTAATTTCCATGTACAACATAACTTTCTGTGGTTAGGTGCGTTTGGTTGCACCGTTAGTCGGAGTGTAGAAGATTATTGATTTTGACATTTTGTTCTTGTTTGGTCGCTAATCGCAAAACCCTAATTGATTGGTTTAAGATGGTGAAATGTTTGTGATTTTTGATGATTTATATGTATATGGAAAATTTGGTTTGTGGGTTTTGTTTCTGAGCTTCATATTGGTACTTGATTTATATGTGCATGTGACTCCACACAAAATCTGGAAGAACGTCTTGGATGTTGACCCTCCAATAATGATTAAGGCCACATTTGTGCCTGCCGACTACATGATTGGAAATCCGGCTAATAACTTTGTAAGCTTGTCACCTGAGAGGACATAATTCATTTAGAAAAATTAATTCTTCTTTAGCAATAATACTTTGAAAATGTTAACAAAAACATTTCTTTTGATAATTCTCAATGTATAAAAGATTGGTAAGCATGTTAAGATGTTTTATTTGATTAGATTAGCAAATTCTGTGTTTTTTTATTAGTAAGTTATGTATCTGATGACCTTGAATTTAAGACCTCACCGTTTGTTGTACTCTTATAAGGAGAAAAAGTGTCAAAATGACATTTTGTGTATCAAAATGACATTTTTTATACAACAACCACTGTGGATGCTCTGACTAATTTGGTGGAAAACTGGAAATAAACAACTTACAATCATTATGTTTATATTAAAAGTAATTGACTTTATTCAATATATTTATTAAGAAGTGCAAAAGATTCCTACTCATAAATGCATATAGCCCCAAAGAAAAATCACTGATTCAGGAAAAAAAAATCAGAAGAAAAATACTAATTTTACGGACCAGATATATTTCGAATTGTTGGTTCTTAAATCTTAAATGGAGAAAGAAATATATTTGACAAAAAATCTCCAATTTCCATTTCTTTCTTTGACATTTATTTATGAATACGTTTAGTGGCAACTGCTATGGGGATCTTGTTGCAAATTCACCATATTAGACAAGTTTTTTGTTCCAAAGGAGAATTTGGTACAAAGTGCAATAAGTTGGACATTTCATTACCACAGATCTATGCATTCTCGCCTTAGAAGTCCATTACCCGACTTAGATGGATGATCTATGCATTCTGATTTTTGTGTTTACAAATTTGATTGTTACTTGGACCTTTTTATCTTTTGTGTAATAGTTGCTACTTTTGTTTTCTACAAGTTTCAGCTTTAAACCGGCTGCCTACAAAGTGGTGGAACTTATTTATAAAGCACTTGGTTACATACTGAGGTTTGGTTTCTCCTTTGGTTTTCAATTTTTCAAATTTGATTGTGTATTGTTGTTTGGTTGTTGAAAAAGTGTGGAGAATGTATTTTATTTTTTTGGTTGCTGATGAAGTGTGGAAAATTTTACTTATTGTTGTTAAGGAAATTCATATATTTGCAAATTGGTTATGGATGGGAATTTACTTGTATATTTTCTTTCTTGTTTAGTTGTTTCTTGCATCTTTGTAGTATGTGATTATTGACTCATAACGTACATTTGCATTTGTGAAGGTATCTAGACTAGAACCAAAAGCGAGAAGGTTAGAAGTCTTGATAACAAAACTGAAAGCCTGGTAAAGGAAGAGCTTACTGTCAATTTCCCTATTTTGAGTTGTAATTATAATCTTTGTTTCCTTTACAGTTTTCATACAAACATTGATTGAGTTCTGTTTTTCTTTTTTTTTTTTTTTTTTTTTTTGGGTGGTTGATTGTAAGCATACTCATCTATGATACAATCTAGCTTTGGATCATTAATTGTTTTTGTAAACTCATTTAAATAATAGTGTGATACAACCAGGTTAGAAATCAAAAAAAAAAAAAAAATTTAATTGTCTTTATTTGATTTTTATTCCTTTTCTTTTCATCAAGGGTTGATGCTTTTCTTTACTTTTATATATAAGGACATACTCTTTATTAGAAAGATGGGCTTTTTGGTTCCAAAGGCACCTAAAAAGGAGTCTAAGGATGTCAACATCCCGACATGCTCTCTAATGTTAAAATTCTTTGATGCTTTCCCTTTTCTTTTCATTTCTTTTTTCCTTTTGAGATTCTCATGAATAAATTTGATGGGAGAGAAAAGTGACACTTTGTCAATTACTAGAATCTGTTTATTTGTCCCTTTCATCACTTGTCCGATTTGATGTAAGCTTAACTTGAGAAGCCTTAAAACGTGGCTATAGGTGATAGATATAGCCACATTTAAGAAACGGGGCTATAGTTGTGGCCTATAGCCGTGTTTTAAATGCAGTTAAAATGTCTTCAAAGCTGTCAACAAGGGTCCTATGGCCGTACTTTTTCAAACGTTGCCTAAGAAATGGCTATTTTATTTAATCAAAGGGCAGGTAGTGATCCCATTAAAAAAAAAAAAAAAAAAAAGGCAGGTAGTGAAAATTAAAAAGAGAAATCAATGTCAAAATGTTTTAGCTTTATAGGGACAAAAAAACCGAAATAAAAATGATTCAATTGAAGAATTTTTATTGATAGGAACATTTCATGGTTCTTCATTTTTTTTTTTGTTCATAGTTTTATTTGTGATGACTTTCTCAAGATGATTGCAATAAAAATTGACGTTGTGATAGCAAAGACAAGTGAGAGAGAGGAAATGTGAGGAAGTTGAGTGAAGGAAATTGGGTTGGGTAGTAGCTAGCCAATATATAGAACTTTGGGATGGGGCTAGCTAGGGACTATTTCAGCCACTATCACAAGTAACGGCAATAGACATAGGCGAGTGTTGGTACCAAAAACCGCTTGATACAAAGCATTCGCGTGAAGAAAAAAACTCACTTGCCTTTTTGAACGTAATAAACTACATTTTTAAGGAATTTGTTTTACATTTATATTGCATGTTATGTCCCAAATTCCATTTGCTATGTTTGGTTGTCGATTGTCACTTCATATCACCAACATAAATTTTCACTATTGTAATGAGACTGTTGAATATGATGTAGGCAAAAGAAAGTGGACAAGTAATGGAGCGTGCAGCTGTTTTCACAAAAGTATCTTGCACCAAAGATGGGCATCTTGTTAATGATGAAGTGTGAGAAAAGATTGTAAGCCCTATATCGTAGCCTATTTCTTTTGTATTTTGTGCGTGAAATATTTATAGCAAATAATATGTTATTTGGTTCTTGTGTGAAAACAAGATAAAATGACTAAAATTTTAAACAATGGGGGCTCACTACAAGGAGACCGTCGCAAAGGAATCCTATGGTCAAAAGATGATGCGTTTGCTCAAGTGATGGGCAAAGAACGTTGTGGACGTGTACGTGGGGTCGGTTTTGGACCAACCCCAATAGGAAGAAGTGGGTCCAACCTTCCATGTTTAACTGGGCCGTCGTCTAGCAAAACGGCCCATCGGATGACTGAATTGGAAAATTCGTTGAGGGACCAACTTGCCGAGTCGGAGCGGAGGCATCAGGAGCAAATGGCCTCATTGCATGCACGACAAAAGGAGGAAATTGTCGAAGCAATGGCCAAAGCAAAGCGGGAATCATATGCACGGCATGAGCAGCAAATGGCCGAAGCAAAGCGGCAATGGATGAAATGATGTCGGGCGTGATGACCATGTTACAAGGAGCCACATTACAAAGCAACATGAGCGACTTCACAAATTTTTCAGTTACTAAAAATGTTGCCTTTAATTTAATGAAACTTGCGTGTTTATTGCAATGCATTGTTATGTGCTACTAATACGATATGTATAATATATTCAGGATAGCGCTGCATCACGGTGAGGACTCTTCGTGGATATTTTAAGATTGTATGTTTTATAACTTTTTGGCTATATCAAAAGGAATATTGTACACATGAAGTTTATTGCAAGTATATCAGCATTTTTAAAATAATTGTTTTTGTTGTTTAGGAAAAACATAAATTGGGTATTCAATGGAATTTTGTATTGTTTTTGAGTGGGCTTGTTTATACTTGTTGGGTTAAAAGAGTTTGTTTCCTAGCTTTAGTCACATTCTGAAAACAAACAAACTTTGCTATCACTATCTTTATCTAATGCTGTTTTTTTTATCATAGCATAATATTCGAAATAGCTGAATTGCTGTGTTTATATTTTTGCAGTGCCATTATGGACATAAACTGTGATCTACCTATAAATCAAGGGTACAAAACCGATGCCCTACTTAACAAGGCACCCCTAGAAGCATCCAGGATTACCTGTATTGGTCATGTCCGATGCTGTTGCATCTTTTTGTGTCAAATGGACTTTAAACTTTTTCCTCCATTTTGCTGCTATATTGAATTGCATATTCCTTAAAGATTGATAATTTTCCTGTATTAGTTAGAGATATTGATTTGTGACATGTTTGAGAAAATTCTAGCTTGATATTTAGTTGAAATTCTAGCTTGTTATTTTGTTGCACGCAACAAAGTGGAATTTTGTATGTGTGATAGGTTTGTAAAACTTATAGTAGAGATTGTAATGCATTTACCATTTGGCCTAGAAAGGAAAAAAAAAAACAAAAAAAAAAAAAAAAAAAACATAAAAAACATAAAAAAACAAAACAAAACAAAAACTATAGCCGCGTTTTAAAAACGCGGCTATAGACATATTCTAAACAGGAATTCGGGGGTTGTGGCCGTGTTTAAAACGTGGCTATAGGTGGCAAATATAGCCACATTTAAAAAACGCGGCGATAGTTGTACCCTATAGCCGCGTTTAAAACGTGGCTAAAATATGTCTCAGAGGCCTATGGCTGCACTTTTTAAACACGGCCTAAGAGCAAGACCTATAGTCGCGTTTTAAACGTGGCCTAAGGTGAAAGCTATAGCCACGTTTAAACGCGGCCTAAGGTTCTGGTCTTAGGCCTCGTTTTAAATGTGGCCTAAGGTTAAATCTGTAGCCGCAATCAAAACGTGGCCCAAGACCAGAACCTTAGGTCGCGTTTTAAACGCGACCTAAGACCAGAACCTTAAGCCGCATTTTAAACGGGGCTATAGGTCCTAGTCTTGGGCCGTGTTTGAAAAAGTGTGGTCATAGGCCCATTAGTCCTATAGTCACAGGTTTTATGCCACATTAGAAAACGCGGCCTAAAAAAACATGGCTATAGGCTATAGCCACGTTTTTTCGACCTATAGCCGCGTTTTAAAAATGTGGCCATAGAACCTTTTTTTTTGTAGTGCATGTTGGTGAGGGTTTATGTTTGAGCTTGTGTAGCTCTATGAGTACAACTTTTGAGGATTTATCAAGGATTTTAATTTTTAATTCATATCGTTGATAATGGATTTCGGCATAAATTTTTAATTTTATTATTTATGTGGTGTATTTTTGCTACATCAATTGAGAACACCTAATCTCAATAAAAACGAATAAAATGCATTCAAATGCAATAACCAAATATATTTCTTAGCCCTTTCCCACTCCCCTGTGTGTGTGTGTTTGTTTCTCAAAATATATATATATTTCTTAGCATCCTACCACAGTAATGGTCGAAAATCACAGCAGTGTGTATGACCAAATTCTGCCCAACAAAAGATAGATGTCACCTCGGCTCACCTGATGAAAAGTCAGTTTCATCAACAGAGGTTTTTCCATTTTGTTAAATAGTAACCAATCAAACAAGTTTTTAATCTACACAAAATAGGCTCAATTTATAAATATAAAGTTTTTTTGTTTGGTTAAGAATGAAGTATATATTTTTATGAAAGTAAAATTATCATTTTGATCTCTATATTTTTTGGTCATTTTCAAAAGCCAGCTTACCAAATTTTGAGCAAAAGTGGAAACTTTTTTATATTTAAATATTAATTAGAAAATATTTTTTTATTTTTTATTTAAAATCTAATTGTTTTACTTTTTGAGATACAGAATTACTACTTAAATTTTTATATTCAAGTTACACTAACATTTCTTTTTTGTTGATGTTATAGTTAATCCACTTAATCTTTCATCAGTTTCATGTGACATATTCGACCTTAAATAGAATTTTACTAATTTTAATTTGAAAAACTTCTTTCTACATTTGCAATTATAACAAGTATTGTTAGTAATAAGTAAGCGAAATATGCATTTGGAAAAAAAATCAAGTCTCTTTATATAATAAGTACATTAATTGGAGTATTTTTCATCTATTTGCAAAATTTCTTTTAAAACTTTTAGATCTAAGTCCCAATGGAGCAAACTTTGTCGCTCAATGAGGTGATGGAGACCCATTCCAAATCCCTCATCCTACCATCGACTAATTGGATAAACTGATATACTTAACCATAATTACCAAGCCAAAAAAACAAACACCAGGCCAAGGAAATTCATGAAATTTGATGATTCAATCCAATTGCAAGCATATAATGACACAGACTTGACTAAATACGGGGACACTTGTAAATCAATTCTTGGATAAAGCATTTTGCTTGGTAAATCACTTGTTTCCTAGAAAACCAAGAAGAAAAAAGTCTCTCCTTCATTAGTTTAGCTGTGGTAGAATTTAGATCAATGGCAACAACTTTTTTGTGAGGTCATCTGGCTAAAACCTAGGATGCACAAACACTTCATTTTGGGAGTGTCGAAACTTTCAAGCAAAATGTCTCATGTCTAAAACTATTTAGGGATATGCCCTTATTTTGAAACTCGATTTTTAGAAAATCGTGTTTTAAATGTAAAACTTGATTTTTGGACAATCGAGTTATAGCAAACTTGGACTTAGGAAAAAAAAAAAAAAAATTTGGAACTCGAGTTCCATTCAAAGAACTCAAGTTCCACTTGAATATTTGCAAGGAACTTGAGCTCCACAATTTTTTTTTTTTTCAATTTTCACTTCGCTATAACTCGATTGTCCAAAAATCGAGTTTTAAATTGAAATTTCAAAACAGGAGCATATCTCTAAATAGTTTTGGACATGGGGCATTTTGCTAAAAAGTTTTGGCGAAAAGGGCAAATGCCTATTTTGGCCCAATTTTCCATGAATGCACAAAGCACAAAAAAGTAAATTACCGTTATACCATATGGTAGAAACTTCAAAACAAGTTAATCTAGACCGCATGTCTCAACAAACTAACAACCAACAAATTTGTTAAGCACTCTAACAATCACAAACTAAATTTCTTCTTGGCAAGTTGGGTATCATGAATATCGACACCAACTCCCGGTGAAGTGTTGAGGAACACTAACCCAACATAGAAATTTGTTGAAACCTATCAAGAACATTGCAACTATCAAGCTTGTAGTTCAAAAGAAATAAGAAATAAGACATAGAAGCAATGTCGCTTTATACTAAAGACCCAAGCTTAGACACGATTTGATAGAAAATATAGGTATTTTAGAGAGTTTAAGAATCTGTATAAAAATATTTTAGTACGAAAAATGATAAAATCCAAACAGGAAATTCTGTTATTATGACAAAAAAAAAACACCGGGCCAAAGAATTTCATGACATCTGATAGTTTAATCCAACTGGACACATGTTATAACACAGAGTGGGCTAATGGTAAGGACACCCGTAAACCAATACTTGGTAAAAATCACATGTTTGCTAGAATTTCCTTAAAAATAAATAATAAAAAAAAATAAAACCTTGCTTTCTAGAAGACCAAGAAACAAACAACCGTTTCTCATTCATCAATAATGGCAAATTTTAGATGAATGGCGACAACTTTTTTGTGAGGTCACCAGCTAAAACATCTTAACAGATCTTAATACGAATTGTACTACGAAAACAAGGTTGCCTTTCATATAGCTTCACATCCAATCTTCCAAAACAATCAAAATGAAGAAGAAGAAAAAACCAAAGTTTATTTAAATGTGATCATTTATTCATTCTAGTTTATATGCTTAAAATTGGTGGCTTGAATAATTTTATACGCGGGTGCATGGCATGATGTCTTAACTATGTAAGACTTTATTCACCAAAAAAACTATGTAAGACTTTGAGTTGTACTTTGTGCAGGACACGTAAAGCAACCCTAGCTGACTTCTATTTTATGCTAATTAATGTATGGGTCGTGTTAACGGGTGCTTATAGGGGACAATTGTTAATAAACCATATTTGGAAAGTTTTGGCACCACTCTCATGGGAAATATAAAAAGCTATCCAAAAGAAAATTAATTGTATTATCATTTTCCCATAAAATGTTTCTAAAAATAATTTCTAAATCAATGTCCTTAGGACATCCGTTAACATTTCCCTTAATATATATACACTAGTTATGCGGCTACATGTGAAGCAACCCTAGCCGCAAAAGTAGAATAGGGTTTTCTCTATTCCCTGTTATTTTGGTAGAGTTTTAAGCTGTGACTTTATTCTAAAGATTTTCAGGTTTTTCTAGTCACTTGCTTCTTGTGAGTGTGGGCTCTTTAGGAGTATTTGGTTTGGGTTTCGTTAGAGTGTTTTGGTACCACTTTTTGCAAACTCCTTTTGTTGGTGAAACTTTCTTCTCAACCCTACCCATGCATGCATTTAGGCTAAGGCTGAACCACGTAAATTTTTATATTCTCGTATGACTGTTTCTTTTCTTTCTATTTCTATTTTGTATAAACTCATTGTTATTTGGTTATACACAGAACAAATAGATATTTATGCCTCTGCTATTCTCAACAAATTGATATTAAAGCTTCCGCTTTTGCAACATATATAACAGGACTACCTTAAGTACATGGCAGGCTATTTCAGAATTAAGCCAATATCTATATGGGAGACGATAATTAAGAGTACATAATAACTTGCAGTACAAGATTATTTTGATTTATATATAGGTGCTTCTGCAGCTGTGCCTATGAATATAAATGTTGTGACAAGCCATTTTCAAGGGTATTGGTGGATCTGAAAAGGCTCCGGTTGAAATTTGGTCAAAAACAAACTTGTTTGCAGCCTCTGTATAGTGAATCCCATCCCAATTTACTCTAACTGAGGGGCGTTCACATGAACCAACAAATATCTGGCTTCCATTGACTGTGATTGTTCCTCCACAACCAACACTACTGCTATAATTGTACATGCCACCATATCCACAACAAGCAACGAGAGGAAGCTCAAATCCTAGTTAAGAATAATTCATTTTAAATAAATGTTTGAAAAAAAAAAGATGAAAAATGCTAATAAGCGTCTCAGTATTTCTTTGAAAATATTCAATAGTTGAAGGATGAGCAATTTAAATCTTGGATGTTGCCGTTGAAAACATCAAGATGTCTCTATCCCTAATTACTAATAATTTTTTGTTATGTAATTTTCAATGTAAAAAACTATGGGGCTTACCATATTCCTTTGGTTTAGTAAATAGAGAGTACTTGACAGAGTAGACGTCCACATATGTGATTGCAGCTAACGGAAGATCTTTCCTGAGTTGAACTATGGCCTCCTTCAAATTGTGGTTGAAATATTGAGCTACATCATTATAAGACTTTGCGCAACCATAGCTGTCCCTTTGAACTGATGGAAAATTGGCCAAAACATAGGGAAGGCAGCCAATTGGTCCCGTGTTATGGATCCAAAATGATCTAGCTCCCAAATTATATATATTCTACATCATAACATCACTTGATTAGCATTAAAAGAAGACTTTAGTTAATGAATACCCTAAAGGCACATGCTAAAGTGTAATTAATGCTCTATTAAATTATATTTAAAAAAATTAAGTCAAATTATGCACATATATTAAAAAAACACACACACAATCACAATGAATTTATTCCTGCAATTTTTATATATTTTTCCAGGAAAAAAAATTTAGTTACCTGTTTTTGTTGACTTTTTGTTGTTGTTGTTTGTTTGTTTTTTTTTATTTTTCTCTTTTTCAAATTAGTTTAACAAGTGATCATGTTTCTTCTTAAAGTAGTACGCCAAGGCCAAGCCAGCCTTTTTTCATTGACTAATCACAGTATAAATTTACCTTAACATTAATGGAGAACTTGTCTACTATATTAGGGATAGAAGCATTGATTTCCTCTATGGTCATGTTACCAAAGAACCCCTCACCAAGATCATTCTGGCCGATATCGAATGTGTATAATGCTTTTGAAAAATAATCCCCCTTGGGCATTAAAGTTGCAAATATTCCTCCTACAAGAAATTTAAAGGATTTAAAGCCTAAACCCTAAATTTAAAGACCCAATGTAAAGCAAAAATGCATTTGATAATAGAGATGGTTATAAGCTCCTCAATTCTCAACAAATATATGAGGTATTTTACGAGCACAACAAAATATCACATCTTCACAACAAGTTTACATGTCAACTTATTATAAGTCATAATAAAATCAAATTCTACCCACCACAACTCAAAACAATGGTATTGTAAAAATACTGTGAGATTTTGTTATATTTATAAACTTTTTAAATACATAATATGATGTTTACGCATTTTAGAATTTTACCCTAAATACATTTTCTTAAATGTTGTACCTTAATTTCCTACCATGTGCCAAGGGTATTGTAACTTAACCGACATCTCTTGCATTTCTTGGTGTTTTTAATGAAAATATCTAAAGTTCGAATTTCTCATTCTCATCCTCTATTGTAACCTACCATGTGATTATATCAATTGATGTAGCAAATCTTTCCATAAAGACTACTAGATTCAAATATGTGGTTTATTTATTAATAAATTCACATGTTTAAATATTAGATATCTCTGTTGAAAATATAAATAGGTGTCAATTGATTTACAAGGCCTTTGACAAAAGCAATAGTAATCTTAGAACACCTAAGGCACACAAATTTGTAACTATCGTTTTATGATAAAAGACAATTAAATAAATGATTACTATCTTTTTCTAATTAAATACAACCATATAATTGAATTTAATTAAAAATTTTAATATATATAACATCTAAGAAACTATAAATAAAAAATTAATCAAAATCAATCATTGAATTTAATTAGAAAATACAGTACATAACACCTAAGAAAGTGTAACTAAAGTTTGTTATTACTAAATTTACCTTTTTTCCTAATCATTTGTGATCTGGATTTGAACTGCACAAATTGTTGTGAGTATTGTATATCGAGGTAGAAGGGACTAAATCCACCAGCAGGTATAATATTGGTTGGTAGTCCGATTGTGGATGCGGACGTGGCAAAATTTGCACCGTGTGAGAAATTGGTCCCCAAGGAATCAAGGTAGGCACTCGGATAAGGGAGACCAAGACTCTTTGCTGCAACCATACAATGTGAGTGATCAAACAGTTGATAATTAGTCATAGCGCTTATAATGGGAATTAAATTAATTTCAACAACGCTGTGGAAATAACAAATTTTACATTTAAAAAAAAAAAAAAATTAACGTCACAATTATATCCAACTTTCAAATTATGACGTTGAAGCAACATATTATGATACTAAAAAGAAAAAATTAACGGATGTCCTAAGAGTATTAGTTAATAAAATATTATTAGAAATTTTTTATTAGGGGTGTCAAATTGGTGGGTATGGGTGGATTTGGGATGGGCATAATTGAGTTGGGTAGTGGGTACATAAAACTCATTTACCCATCTATTGGCAATTTAACTAATTACTTCTAACTCAAACCCAACTCAACCCAATTATTATGGGTAAACCCTAACCCATCCAATTACCCAATAATCAAAATTATCAAAATGCCACTAAAACTTGAAAATGTCCAAAGTATTCATAAAATCCTTTAAATTTACCAAATACCCCCTAAACCTAAAAAAAAAAAAAAAAACAAAAACAAAAACAAAAAACAAAAACCAACTATGCTAAAAATGACCAAAATACCCCCCAAAACCTAAAAAAATGACTAAAATACCCTCAAACCTATAAAATGATAAAAATACACCTAAACCTTTAAAATGACCCAAATAAACCCAAAACCTCTAAAATGGCCACAAATAACCTGAAACCTCTAAAATTACCAAAAATAACCTGAAACCTCTAAAACGACCAAAATGGCTCTAAACCTATAAAACAACCAAAATACCCCTCAAAATATCTAAAATGACCAAAATACCACTAATCGTATAAGATGAACAAAATACACTTGAAACCTCTAAAATTACCAAAATAGGGGTTTGGGGCATTTTCGATGTTTCAAGGGTATTTTCAACAAATTAAAGGTTTTAAGAGTATTTCAGTCATTTTTGTAGGTTTCAAGGAAATGTCACTAATTTTTTAGGTTTTAGGGGTGTTTCGTTAATTTTTAGATTTTAGGGCTATTTCGGTAATTTTCTAGGTTTTGGAGGTCTTTTAGTCATTTTTTTTTAGGTTTTGGGGATATTTCGGTCATTCTTTAGGTTTTAGGGGTATTTTGGTCATTTTTTAGTTTTAGGGAGGATTTTGGTAATTTTTTAGGTTTAGGGTATATTTTTATCATCTTACAAGTTTAAGGGGCATTTTTGTCATTTTATAGATTTCGGGGTATTTTGGGCAAGGATATTTTGGTCATATTTAGGTTTCGGGGGTATTTTGGTCATTTTTTAGGTTTCTAGGGTGTTTCGGGTAATATTTAGGTTTTAGGAGTATTTCGGCCATTTTTAGGTTTAGGGAGTATTTTGGTCATTTTTAGGTTTCAAGGGTATTTTGGTCATTTTTAGGTTTATGGCGTATTTTGGTCATTTTTAGGTTTCGGGGTTATTTTGGTCATTTTCTAGGTTTACAGGAGTATTTTGGTCAATTTTTAGGTTTGGGGGTATTTTGGTCCCCTTTTTATGTTTTATGGGTATTTTGGTCATTTTTTTGGTTTAGGGGGGTATTTTGGTCATTTGGAGGTTTAGGGGAATTTTGGTCATTTTTACGTTTTGGGATATTTTAGTCATTTTTTAGGTTTTGGGAGTATTTTGGTCTCCTTTTTATGTTTTATGGGTATTTTGGTCATTTTTTGGTTTGGGGGGTATTTTGGTCAATTTTTCGATTTCGGTGGTATTTTGGTCATTTTGAGATTTAGGGGGTATTTAGGGCCATTTTTATGTTTCGGGGGTATTTTGGTCATTTCATAGGTTTAGGGGTATTTTGGTCAATTTTTAGGTTTTAGGGGGTATTTCGATCATTTTTTAGGTTTTAGGAGTATTTTGGTAATTTTTAGGTTTAGGGGGTTGTAGGGGCACGATTTTGGGGCTCGGGCCTAACAGGCGGGTGATTCTGGCCCAAAAGTCCCTCAACAATAAATTTGTAGAGAGTAGGTTACAAAACTAGATCTTTGTGAGAGGAAACGTAGTTACGACCGAGCCATGCAACGAGTTGGACGTAGGGATATTCCTTCAAACTTTTGGAGTAACGGTCCCAGGGGCTGTTTCTTCTACTTCTCTCTCTTTTCTCTATCTTTTTCTTCCTTCTGCTTGCGATCCCCTTTCCATGGGGATCTCCTTCTCTTATATAGCATCCTTCCTAAGATCATGTCCCTACACTTGTCAACCATTTGACCCTCCACTTGAGTGCCTGTCCCATAGGTCATTCTTCCTCTTTTCTGTGAGTTGCATTGGCCAAGATAATTCTGCGTTCCTGTCCCTTCCACATTAATGCGGCTGGAAAAGTAGTTCCTTGACATTTAATGCGGCAGTTGAGATTGCCCCCCTTCCTGAGCGTCACGCACTGTTCCTCCGTATTGGGTGACCTTTCGCCAGGTATGGAATGCGGTGGACACTTACTTGGCGAGTCCGAGGAGGTACTCCTCCTCGGACGCCCCTAAGCAGGCCCGGCCCATCATGGTTGGGATGGGTTATCCTACGCCCATGCCTTTTCTTCTTTATCGTGGCTGGGCTTGGTACATGAGCTACGGCCCAACATCAGGTGACAGATTTTACCCCCCATAGGGGTATTTTGGTCTTTTCTAGTTTTAGGAGTATTTTGGTCATTTTTAGGTTTAGGGGGTATTTTGGTCTTTTTTAGATTTAGAGGGGTATTTTAAAGTTGGATGATTTGTAAAAATGATACTTAGATCATAATTGGGTCTAGTTGGTTACCTAGTTAAAAGCCAATAAATGTTAATGTTAATTGAGTTTAATTGGGTTAATACCCATTTAACCCAATTAATAATTGGGTGGATTTAGATCTCATTTAAGTGGGTGGGTTTGAGTGGGCAAATAGGTTTAGGCTGATTTTGACGTGCCACCCCTATTTTTTATAAGAAAAGAAAAATGCAACTGATTTATTTTATAGTCTTCTATATTTCAAATAAAAGTAGCATTAAAATTTTTCTAAAATAACATATTAATAAACAACATCTATTAACAGGAACCATATATAACCCATGATTCTACCTTGGCGCTTTGGTTGTTCTATCATTTTAATGTGGATAATGTTGTAAACTCTAAAGCATAAAGCAATTCAGGAAAATATCTGAAAATAAAATGTTATTTTATTCTAAATAAACTGTTGGCTTATATAAGCCTTACAAAGAGATAAATCACGAAACAAACAACCCACGTTAAACAACCCACTTGGTAAATGGCTAATAACGTGGTAAATGGCTAAGGAAATGGTCTGGCTAATAACGTGGTAAATGGCTAAGGAAATGGTCAAACTCTACCTACGTGTCCTAAATAACAGGATTTATTAACTGAATGAACTTTTGACTACTTCAAACAACCCTAACAATTCCTCCCTAAACCGATTGCAATAATGCTTTCGAGTTTACTCGTGGTACCACACACACACTCATTGACTCACGTAGCTTCAAGAACATATCCAGCTTAAGTGGCTTTGTCATAATGTTTGCAACTTGTTCTTGTGTGACACAATGCTTGACTCAACAACTCCATCTCTTGTCAAATCACGCAAGAAATGAAACCTTACATCAATGTGTTTGCTGCGTCCATGCATGACTAGATTCTTGGATAGCTAAATGGTAGAACTGTTGTCACATAACATAGTGGTACACTTGCCTTGAGAATGACCAAGCTTCTCCAATACTCTCCTCATCCACACCCCTTGACAAGCACAAGAGGCAGCTGCCACAAACTCTGCTTGATGAGTGGACAAAGCAACTATAGGCTGTTTTTTAGAGGACCAGAACCCAGCTCCTTCATTGAGTAGAAACACATAACCAGAAGTGCTTTTCCTGTCATCTACATCTCCTGCATAATCACTATCTATATATGCCATCAACTCTCCATTACCATCCTTTCTATAAAAGACTCCCAAATCCACAGTACCTTTCAAGTATCTTAACACCCTTTTTGCAGCTTGCAAATGTAACTCAATTGGACTTGCCATGAATCTGCTAATGAGAGACACCACATACATCAAGTCCGGCCTTGTTGCGATTAGATACATAAGACTTCCGACCAATTGTTTGTACATGGTAGCATTCACCTTGGATCCTTCTTCATCCTTCATTAGTCTAATGCCAGGAACAATGGGATTCTTCACACTATTACTCTTCTCCATCCTAAACCTCTCCAAAACATCTTTTGCATACTTTCTTTGACTAATATAAATGCCTTGAGGATTTTGTAAAACCTCCACACCGAGAAAATATTTCATCTTTCCCAAATCAGTCATATCAAATTCAACTTTCATAGAATTCTTGAACTTAACAAACATACTCTCATCATTACCAATAAAAATTAGATCATCAACATATAAGCTAACAATCAAAATTTTACCTCCATCTCCCCTTTTTATGAATAAGGTGTGTTCACAATTGCACCTCTCAAATCCTTCTTTGACAAAATATGCTTCAATCCGGCTGTACCATGCACGTGGGGCTTGTTTAAGGCCATACAATGCCTTGTTCAATTTGTACACCTTATACTCTTCACCTTTCTTCTCATAACCCTGTGGTTGCTCAACAAACACTGCTTCATTTAGCTATCCATGCAAGAAAGCGCTTTTGACGTCAGGCTGATACACACTCCAACTATTTCGAGCTGCTAAAGCAATTACCATTCGAATCGTATCCCACCCGACCACAAGCGCAAACACCTCAGTATAATCTATGCCATCTTCTTTGTGTATACCCTTTCGCCACCAACCGAGCCTTACACTTGTCAACCTCGCCATTTTCGTTGAGTTTAGTTTTGAAAATCCACTTTACTCCAATCTTCTTCATTCCCTTAGGCAAATCTGTCGGCTCCCAAGTCCCATTTCTTTCAATTGCTTCTATCTCCAAGTCCATTGCCGCTCTCCACTTGGAATTCTGAATAGATTCTTCAAAGGTAGTCAGATCTGAAGTTGAGGTAAATAGAACCAGATTGTTGTGCTCTTTTGCTTCTGAAAATTCTCCCCCACTCACATAATCTTCCATCCAAAACGGTACTCTTCTGTTCCTCCCTTCTAGTGAGCTTTCTTCAGAACTTGGAGAATTCTCTCCAAGTGACTCACTTGAAGATAAGCTAACCTCTCCTCCTTCTTCTTCTGGTGCCACCTCCTCTTCAGATTCTTCTTCACTTTGATCATGTTCACTTTCTTCTTCATTGCTATCTTCCCACTCGAGGATATCAAGTCTTGCTTTTTCATTACTTCTTCCCCAATCCCAGCACTCATCTTCTTCAAAAACCCACATCTCGCTTACGACTATCTTCTTGGACGCTGGATCATAAAGTCTATATGCTTTAGACTCTTCACTCATCCCTAGCAACACACACTGAAAACTCTTATCATCCGACTTCTTTCTCTTACTATCTGACACATGAACATGGCCAATGCATCCAAAAACCCGAAAATAATCAACATTGGGTTTGACACCACTCCAAGCCTCTTCAGGAGTCATATCTTTCACTGCCAATGTAGATCTTCTATTGAGCACATGTTTGTCCAATTCTTTATCGCTTCGGACAGAAATTCTTTGGAACTTGTTTCTCTGATAACATACTTCTAACCATGTTCATGATTGTCCTGTTCTTGCGCTCAACTACTCCATTTTGTTGAGGAGTGTAGGCTATAGTGAGCTGCTTGCTAATATCATTAGCTTTGCAAAAGACATTGAACTCGTGAGAGATGAACTCTCCACCCCTATGTATGCGTTGAGACAATGAATAAAAACTCTTGTCTCTTTCTCAACAAGGTTTTTATAATTCTTGAAGATAGAAAAAGCTTCAGATTTTTCAGCAAGAAAATATATCCACACCTTACAACTGTAATCATCAATAAAGCTTATGAAATACCTCTCCTTACTATTGGAAACAGGTTTGATGGGTGTGAGATGTCGGCATGTACCAACTACAGTCTTTGTGATGCTCTCCATAAACTCCTCTTTGGAATTGCATCTCTGTGTTGCTTTCCCACCATGCAATTAGTGCATATTTTGGATGGTGCCTCCAAATGTGGTAACCCTCTCACCGTGGTAACCCTCTCACCATTTGCTTATATTGCAATGTTCTCGGACCCTTGAAACTTAGATGCCCATATCTGCAGTGCCAAAGGTGAGTCTTGTCTTCAAGAATTGTTTGGAAGCAAGTGGGAGCTTTTTGAGAATTCTTGCAAGCAATATGAACATCCTGTTTGCGGAAGCAATATGAACATCCTGTTTGCAGACATTGCTGTTTGCATAATAAGCCCTTTCTTGGGATGATAGAATCTACATACTCCATGTTGTATCAAAATAGCTACACCTCTTTCTTGCAATTGTCCAACACTTAATAAGTTATTTTTCAACTCGGGTATATAGAAAACATCGGTGATTACCTAAGTAACTCCAGCAATTTGCAACCTAATGTTACCCTTTCCCAACACGACCATCTCGGAATTATTCCCGAGCTTCGCAGAGTCCGAATTCCTCATCAAGATCTGAGAACCACTCCTTATTTGCACACATATGATTGCTACACACGAGTCAAGGAACCAGACATCTTCTCTCCTTGATTGATTAAGCTCCACATATGACATCAACAACATTTCTTCTTTCTCCTCAAGCTCAGCATAATTCGCTTCCTTCTCCCATTTAGGACACTCATATTGAAAGTGTCCTAATTGATGACACTTATAACACTCAACTATAGCTTTATTGAATACTTGTCCGCCTCTTCCTCCGCCTCTTCCTCGAAGAGCTCAACGAGCTCGACCACCTCCTCTTCCACCAATTCTACCATCGTAGGCCACCTTTAATGCGTGCTCATCTCCTCCTTGCCCGTTCATCCTCTGCTCATGTACCAGTAAGCTGCTCCGCAACTCATCAATGGTTAAGGTGTCTAAGTTATTAGACTCTTCAACCGAACACACAACATAGTCGAACCTTGAGGTCATTGATCTCAAGATCTTTTCAATGATCACCACTTGCTGCATGTTTTCACCATGAACCTTCATCTTGTTTGCTATGATGAGTGTTCGAGCGAAGTACACATCAACACTCTCACCCTTTTCCATCTGTAGAACCTCAAACTCCTTTCAAAGAGCTTGGAGCTGTGCTCTTTTGACTCTTGTGGAACCCTGGTATACGCTTCATAGAATCCCGGATGTGCTTGGCAGTGTCTCTGTTGAGGATCGTCTCCATAATGGTTCGATCAATGGCTTGGAACAGATAATTTTTGACCTTCAAGTCTTTCGACTTTTGGTATGCAATTGATTTATGTTGTGCTTTAGTAAGCTCCACTCCTTCTGCCGCAACAGGGATTCCATTCTCCACCAAACTCCAATACTCCTTTGAACGAAGAAAATTTTCCATAAGCATGGACCAATGATCGTAATGGCCATCAAACTTAGGAATTGCAAGTTGAACGAAATTATTTTCAACTGCCATACTTCAATGCTCTCTCTTCTCACTCTTTCTCTTCTTAAGAAACTACTGTTTCTTTTCTCTCACAATCAGGCCCTGTGATGGTGCTTTGATACCACTTTGTTGTAAACTCTAAAGCATAAAGCAATTCAAGAAAATATCTGAAAATAAAATGTTTTTTTATTCTAAATAAACTGTTGGCATATATAAGCCTTACAAAGAGATAAATCCAGAAACAAATAACCCACGTTAAACAACCCACTTGGTAAATGGCTAATAACGTGGTAAATGGCTAAGGAAATGGTCAAACTCTACCTACATGTCCTAAATAATAGGATTTATTAACTGAATGAACTTTTGACTACTTCAAACAACCCCGACAGTTAAAGCGGGACAATCAATGAGAAAATGAGTGTCTATGGATATTCATGGGCCTACTGCCTACTTAGTAGTGCAAACTCTATCTATATACTATGTTTTTTATTTGACCAATTTTCTTTTTATTTGGGCAATATTTAACAGAACAAAACGCAATACTTTCTATCATTAACAGTCTAACACTGACATTGATAACTAAACGACCTCACTTACTCAACTTTTGCATATAAAGAAAGGACAAGGTTTTTATGCAACAGTAACCATGAGAATCTAATTCCAAAATTCTTAGTTTATAAGACTAAAATCTACTAAAAAGAAACGAGGTACATACCCATGAAATCGATCATGAGCCGGCCATCGGAGGCCCTTCCAGCAGGTTTGTGAAAATAGGTCTCCCCATAAGGTGGTGGTATTATTATAAGGGAAGCAGACAATCCACCGGTGTCAGAATTTGAGTCACCAAAGTTAAAAATTGCTGGAAAGTTGCACCTTTTCAAACCAAATACAGGATTCACTGTGGAAGCAAACAACAAAAGCATGCAAAAGAAAGGGAGAGAAATTGTGAACTTGAGAATGGCAGGAGACTTCATATTGGATAAAGAAAGAGAGACGCAAATAATATTGAAACCAAGAACGAAAGTTTGATGTTTATATATATTGCAAGGGAAAGTGCACTACCCTATCCTATACGGCTACATCTATTCCTGGTTGTCGAAGGCCTAGACTTCGCGTTCATCTCTTTTTTTTTTTTCTTTTTTTTTTTTTTTTTTTTTTTTTTTTTTTTTTTGATAGGAACTTCACGTTCATCTTTGAATTCTGGTGATGATGAATATTATGTAACTTAGACTAGTTTAAAATTCTAGAAAGTCTATCCAATAGGTCCATATCTGTCGGTTCGTGTTTGGGGTTCCAACGTACAAAAACTTAAGAGACGAAACCATTGACTACATGTATCATACAGATTAATCTCTACGAATTTGGTGCACGGTTAACATCACCATTAAAAATCATGTCAATTTGCAATCAATTTTTTTGTAAAGAAATCTTTAATAGAAAATTGTGGTCTTGTATAAAATTGACTCAACTAGTAAAAATTGATGTCCTTAAAAAAACAAGGATTTTGACTCAAAGCAGGAGAGGAGAGAGGGATAGTAAAAATAAGAATATTATTTAGTATTTGGTGCTTTTTCACCGTAATTTTTTAAAGGTTCATATTTATAGGTCTAATTAAATATCATATCAATTACAAAATATCCCCTGCAAGCAATTAGGTTCTTAATTAATTGTCTTCCAAAGTATGATTTGCTTTACATAGGTTATGCATGTGGCCGAAATGAGCTGCTCAACCTGTCACATGCAAGTATAATAAATGCACATTATATTATATGTTAGGTTATAGATTGACATCAATTAATTAATTTAATTACCCAAGTTAATTAATTAGGTTAAATTATAGGTAAATTATCCAAGATTTCTCACGTGATTTCAACTGCGAGGCTAAAACCAAAGCTGATGTTCCTCTAATTTTCACATCCCACGTGCACACATGTACAGGCAAACACCAATAATGCTGATGCCCCAGCAAACTCAAATCAATCATTCAACCCCCGGAAAATATCACACCACTTTCTTAATTTAGCTGTAGAGAAGTTTTTACACAAAATTTTCTCAACCAAAACCCCTTTCAGTTCAAACAACAATTTTCTTATAAAACAGTTTTGGAAACTGTTATGTACAAGTAACAACATAGATAAGAAAGGCAAAACACCAACCAAAATACAGAAGGAAGACACCTTTAGATGAATTCTTGCCTTTTTGGTGTTGCAGATGTTTCCTTGATGGGAAAAAGACATATAAAACAAGCTTGCTCGAGTACATCACGTGTAAATTTGAGTGGCAGATTCCTCAGAAGATGAGGGCTGTAAAGCTCGGATTTTAACATTATATTTTCTACAACTTGAGACTTCATTGCCTGAGGAAGAATCTGATACATCTGATACAAGTCGCTGGGATGATGTAAGATCATTGTAAGCAATTCCAATATCGTTACCACACTTGCGGCAAAGAAGTTTGGTTCTCCGACGGAACAAGCCCCAAGAGTTCTTAGAAAAGTAGGGTATGCACTGGATTTCATCAACCTGAGTAAATCTGCTCTCATCAATGTTAAAGAAAGAAATGATCCCTCTCTTTATAGATTTTCCATATTTAGAACCAATGGTTGAGGTGTTCCGATTGCAAGAGCTTAGGTTTAGCTCATACCCACAAGAACCACAGCTGCACAAAAGTGACTGTATTGTCATTGCCATGTAAAAAGAAGCATCTTTACATTTATTTTGCATATACAACCAATAAAACAAAGACAAAAGACACCAAAAACCACAGGAAAATCAACAGCGGCCTTTTTATCATAAATTAAGTGTTATTAAAAATAAGGTGATCAAAAACTCAAAAACTGATCAAACCCGCAGAATTTCATAGAGACAATAGATAAACGTACCATAACCCCAGGAAAAGTGATATTTATTTGTAAGATAGGTCAATTGTATTACTAGAAATCTCCCTAAAATGTTTATTCTATTTGTCTTTTTTCTTTTTTCAAGTAGTAGTGACAAAAGTGAGTGATTAAGTTGATATAACATGATGCTGTCCAACATGATGAATCAATTATGTTAACTCTCAATTCTCACACACCCAAGATCCTAACAAGTGGTGTAGGCCTCAAGATTTTGATCCTAATGAAACTTCTAGGAGAATAAGGTGGAGCTGTCACGACCCCCAAGAGTACAAAAAAGTATGATGGAATTTAACCCAAGGTGAAGATTTATTAAAAATTGCCTCAAACTCCTATTTAAATTCATTACTAAAAAGAGTTTTCTTTGAGTAAAAGAAAATATTTTCCTTGTGAAAAAAGTAGCTTGGTTTTCATTAAAATTTGGCTCAGACTCCTATTTCAGTGACTTCAACATAAGTTGGTCTTCTTCTTTATAAGGGTAGTGTTATAGTTCTTATGAGGTTTAAAGATGCATGCATTAGCATCAGATGTTTGTGTTTGGAAGCTGAAAGTCAAAAGATGCCTATGGATAAGATTTTTTTCTTTTTAGATACATTTTAAGTGGGAAGGAGAAATTCGAACTCAAGACATCTCCATTGGAAACACCAAGAAATCCTATTTGGCCTAAATGCCTATGGTGAGTAGGTTGTGAGTTAAGAATTTGTTGATTCATGTTGGTGAGGGTTAATGTTTGAGCTTGTGAAGCTCTATGAGTACAATTTCTGAGGATTGATCAAGGGTTTTAATTTTTAATTCATATCGTTGATAATGGATTTTGGTATAAATTTTTAATTTTATTATTTATGTGGTGTATTTCTGTTGCATTAATTGAGAACACCTAATTTCAATAAAAACGAATAAAACACATTCAAATGCAATAACCAAATATATTTCTTAGCCCTTTCCCTCTCCCTTTTGTGTGTGTTTGTTTCTCAAAAAAAAAAAATATATATATATATATTTCTCAGCATCCTACTACCATAGTAATGGTAGAAAATCACAGCAGTGTCTATGATCAAATTCAGCCCAATTTTACAAAAGATAGATGTCACCTCACCTCACCTGATGAAAAGTCAGTTTCAACAACAGAGGTTTTTCCATTTTGTTAAATAGTAACCAATCAAACAAGTTTGTAATCTACACAAAATAGGCTCAATTTATATATCCTCCTAACTAGAAGACCATGTAAGACAAATTATCAGTAACTGATTAGAAAGCCAAAATCCTACTCATCAAAATTAAGATTTATCTAAAACTTTCTAATTAAAGAAGAAAAGTATATCCAACTGAGTGGTCAATACTCAAATCTATCTGTAACTGTAATCCCCTAACTACTTTTTTTCCCATTCCAAAGATTAAAAAAAAATTTACTTCATTATTTGCTAAAATTCCATATTCAAATTTCTAAAACATTTATCGCAAACCCAAATGGGAAAAAGATAATACGCGATTCCAAACATACCCACATAATCAAATTTTCAAAATTTCCAATTATTATAGAATCAGAGGCAATTCTCAGTGAGAGAGAGAGGTGGGACCTACCTGTAAGCAACATCTTGATCTCTACGAGAGGAAGAACGAGAAGAAAAGGAGTTTTGGTGATGGCCGTTGAGATATCCATCACTGACAGTCAAAGACATGGATTTGTCCATTTCAGATAAGTGAGAGAAACTAACGGCTCTGATCGTGGCTGTGACGGTGAAGGTGACGGAGATAGCTAGATATGAGGGATGACCCACTTTGGTAAGGTACGTTTTTTTAGTCACAGAGAGAGATAAAGGCTTCTTAACCGTTAGATTGTGTGACTTTAACACCCCAAACCCGCAAGAAAAACGAAAAAGTTCCGAGAGAGAAAGAGAGAGAGAGAGAAGCAGAAGAAAGTGAAGGAGGAGGAGCGTAGTGGAATCAAATGAAAAAGGTGAGAGCTTAGAGTAGATGTGTGATTGGGTTGGCCCCTTTTTGTGTCTCCTTTTTTGTCATTTTTTATCTGACGTGCTCTACACTCTAATAGACTTTAGACTTTAGAAGACCCAACTAGAGATAAGAGGCTTTTTTATTTTTAAGAAATGGGAGATACCAGGTTTTGAATTTTGATTATAATTTAGGATAAAACTTAATTAAAATAGATTAGGTTTTTTTTTTTAATTAAGCTTGCAATGACAAATAACAATTTACCTGTGCATGTTTACCTCAAAAAACAATTTCTGAATACATTGAAATTCAATGCACCAAATCTCATCAAATCCCCCTCTCACCTGTGCATGTTTGTTTCTTAAAACCAAACATTATTATCATTTCAAAAACAATTAAATTCAATATAATTAACTAATTATGTATTCGAATTTAATTTAGAACCTAATATATTTTAGCCTTTATAGGTACCTAAGTTTTGTCATAAATTTTTAACTAGGTATTTTTTTCAAGTAAAAAATATTGCAATGACTATTATTATAAAAAAAAAAAAAAAAAAAAAAAGATGATTATATATTTAATTATGTAGGGTTGAGCGATGACTAGTACTTGCACCTTTTGTGGTGCTCAATATTCGGAGTTTGAAATTTCTTTCTTCCTTCTCTACTATATATTTAGCTTAAAGTGTGTGTTCTAAAATTCTTCTCTAAAATAGAAGTTTGACTTTTTTGTAACTTCTTCTAAGTATCCGATTTTTTAATGACATCTCCTGATGTTGTTATACCAACTATCAACATTTTTTTCACATGGTTATTCTAATGTTTTTTAGTTAAATTTAAATTATATAAGGACTTTTCTATAAAACATCCTATGTTTATACCATTTGTTAAAATCTTTTTTTTTTTTTTAGAATAAGCCTAAATTTACCTTGATTGTATATTTTCTCTCATTGTTTTATTTTCTTCTAAATATGGAATTTGTAAATTATGTTAATTATTAATAGACATTTCATCATTATTCTATCTGTACATGGACTACTTAGTCAATTGTGGTAATTATTAACGTATTCCAAGGATAAAACTATGAGGGTTTTTTTTTTTTCCTTTTACTTTCCCATAAAATTTAAATTCCAAAATTTATATTGATCATTATCCCATTTGTATTAAAGCAAAGAAACTTTGTGTATCATGTTAGTAAAGTCTTGCATTATGTATGGATGGAAGGAAGGGGAAGTGTTTGAGGGGATTTTCCCAAATTGAGAGAATGAGGGAGATCCATTTATAATAAAAATATTTAAATTGTCAATTTTGTCGTTATTAAGTCAATTTATAACTATTTCTTTAAAAATAGTAAAATATCTTCATAATTGTCAATTTATAGGACAATTCCTCTTCCTCTCATTCCCCTACTTATTTTTTGAAAAATCCTAACAAAAGAAAATGATATATATATATATATGTGTGTGTATATATATGTATATATATTCCCGTTCTCCCCAGTTAATTTTTAAAGCATTCAAACAAAATGAAGAGATAATCATTTAATTTGTAATCGCTAAAATAAAATAATCTATATCTATAATTAAATAATATTGCATTTTGAGTTTTTTTTTTTTTAATTATTGTCTTGTAATAATAAGAGGCATTTCATTCCTTTTACGAACACAATTTCTATCCAATACTTTTTTTCTTTTTTTTGAGAACCTTCTATCCAATACATCAATACGCTAGATACTAATAGAGACTTAACTCCTTTTTTATTATTATTAATTAGTTAAAGGCCCGTGCATTGCATGGTTTTATCATAAACTTGTATACTATATATTTTATCAAATAAAAAATAACAAAACAAATGATTATTATACTAACAAAATGAATAAATTGTATTAAAAAGGAAGATTAAAAAAACAAAATGATATAAGCAATTAAAAAACTATAATGAATAATATCATACATATTATACAATACGAAAACATAGAAAAAAATTCATTTGTAACGCAAGAGTGACTGCAATTATTTCATAATTAACGTTTCAAACATGAAGAACTTTCAAATTGTCCACAATCTTAGCCAATTACTATGACAAATCATAATCTTAGTCAATTTCTTATATTTTTTCAACAATCAAACTAACATTTTAATAATAAAAAATTAAATAAAAAAAAAAAAAAAAAAGTATGCAACCCGTAACAATTTTGTAATAGAAAATTTAATGACTGATAAAAAATCAAATTGTTATGAACAATTTATCATCAAATTTATATGAAGACATGCTTAATAATAAACGAAAAAGAAGATTGTTCTCTAAATCAAAATTGAGAGGACTTAGCATATTAAATTATTGATTCTCAAATAATAACCATATAAATACGATACAACATAATGAAATTAAATTAAACAATAAACAAAAAATACACAAAACCTATTCAATTTGACGGGAAAAAAAATTAGAGTAAACAAATACATACTTGCAAAGTTGCAGGTAGAAGAATAGAAAAAAAGAACTATATTGTAGGTATTCATTATGAATTATTTGAAATATATATATACACTTCACATTGAAGAAATTGATATGAAAAAAGTAAAAGTCTAATGTTAGTTTAATAGAATTTTATAAAAGACATTTTCTAAGTGTACTACGTTTCGTTGTTTTCTTTTTAAGTGTAGTATTATATGTTTTTTTTTATTTGTTATTTTCCTTTTATGTGTAGTAATATAATTATAGGAGAAGAAGATTAAAAAAAATTATATCTTCTTATTTTTTAAATCTAAAATGTGTACTACGTTGCTGTTTTTTTTTTTTTAATAAAACACTAAATGGCAAATCTACAATTATTTAGTATTTAGATTCAACATAATTATTATGAATTTATTGGTACGTTTTTTTAGTATGCTTATTCTCAATTTAAGAGTTTTATCAATTTAAAAATTATAGGAGAAGAAAATAAGAAAAAAAATTATATCTATTTTTAAAAAATTCTAAATCTAAAACAAGTGGTATGTTGCTTTTTTTTTTAATTAAGATTTTTTTTTATAAAGGTTAGATGAAGAATTTAGATTATAATCAAATTAAGATTTTTATCAACTTATAAATTATAGGGGAAGGAAAACTATATCTACATTTTTCATAAAATCTAAAAAGAATTTTATAATTTAATGAAGTCATTTAACATAATCACAACTTCTAAACCTAATTTTTATTATATGGTATATGATGTTATGTCTGCCATCTTTTTATTTTCTTGATTTTACTTATTTATAAAAGGTTAGAAAATTTTGCTGGATTGTTAAGTCGGTCATCTAAAAGTACACTTGAATTTGATACGCGTTTTAATAAAAAAATATTCCATTATTTATTGACAGAAAAGCAAAGTGAAATGAATTATTGAAGTGTTAATGGTGTCGCCTTTACATTACAGGTGTCCTTCTCAAGTAGAGCTGTAATGGCTATCTATTAACGTTAAAATTGGCAGTGGGGACGATGATGGACATTTTCGTGATCCACAAGGCCCATACATAAAGACTTTAGGAAAGCGCGTTGCATGTATGGCTGTCTTAACCAGCCACGTCATACTCATACGTGGGATCTGCAATGATCTCTTTTTTTTTTTTTTTCTTTTTTGATGAGATGCAATGTTCTCTTAATTTAAATTGCTTTAGTTTATGTTTTATACAGTATCAAACATTTTAAAAAGAAATTTCACCGAATCAAGACACCCGAAACCTAAAATATCTTTCACTCAATCATATACATGCACAGAAAAATTATTTGAGTAAACACCTAAAAAACTGTAGTTGATTTTCTATACTTTTATATAAATTTTTTTTTTTTTTTACCGTTTAGTCTACCCTGTGGACAGTTAGTTATAGTCAAAGTTGTAATAATTTTTTAGAGAAATACACAACAAATAATCTTAGGTAGCAAGTTATTACTTGATGTTATGGGCAAGAAAATTCTTTTAACGGTAGTTTCTGATTAGAACAAATAACAACTTACCACTTATAAATTGCATTGTCGTGGAAACATCAATATTTTACATGGTTCTAAAAATTTTGAAATTAATAATAAAATAATCGTAATTAGACAGACAAGTTGAGTTCTGCACTGACCAGCACAAACTAATTAGTGCAACTGCAATGCATGGTCAGCGCAAACTTTGGACTATTAAATAATGATGTTTCCTCACTTAAGAGCTCGGGTTGGCAGGTGGTGGAGGTTTAATTAGAGACTTGAATTCCTCTTGGGGTGGATACATATGGGGTTACTCTCAGTCTCAAGCAATCGGTATTTAAACCAGAGTAGTTGCCAAGTACATGGGAGTTGTTAGTGGAAAAAGATTCGAGGATTGGAAGTCTTGAGGTTGAGATAGATGCAAAAGAAATACTATTAAATCTTGTTTTTATGGTGTGTTTGGATACCGCTTATATTGCTAAAACTGAAAAATTATTGTTGTAAGTACGGTAGATAAATATAAAAGTTAGCTGAAATAATACAGTGGAGCCATGAATAGTGTCAAAAAGTATAATGAGGTCCATAAATAATAACAAATATAAACTGAATGATGAAATAATTTTAATTTTTAATCTCCACCCAAACGCACACTTAGTGTAATAGTGTTTATGCTCTTACCAAACCTTCACTTACCAAAGGGTATTAATGTCGAAGATTGCATTTGGACACTTGAATTTAAATTTTAATATTCTTTATATGGATACCTTTTGTATGTAGGAGGATTTGGAATTATAAAATTATAAATTGATTGAAGTATGGTTTAGGATTTCTAAAACTCTATGAGTTAGATGATATTTCAAATCCAAAGATTTCAATGTCATCAAAGAAAAAAAAATCAAAGATTTTAAGATTTAAAATATTTGGTAAATTTGACCGAATGCATACCTTAGATCTTTTTAAACTATCCAAACAAGTTATTTAGATTTTAATAACCCAAATCCAAATTTACATGTCCAAATCATGTTATTCAAATGCACATAAGTTTGATCAATTTATGAGATTAAATTTAATATTAAAAAAAACAACAATTTACCAACTCATTAATTTAAAACTAAAATATGTATTAAATTTTCTGAGAAACATGTATTGTCCTTTTATAAAATAAAATTTAAAAAAAAAATCAAGCTTGCTTTATATATCATTATTTTCTTTAAGTAAGTGAATTTGTCATTTATTAGAATTGCTATCTAGTGAGATGTTCTTAGATTTTTTTTTTTTTAACATAATTTTTTTTATGGAGTTCAATTTTGAACAGAGAATAATAATATTTATTATACAATTATTTAATTTATAAATAATTAAATATTAGGTGATATCCATACAAAATATAAATATAATTATGGTTAATATATTTTCAATAGTGAGAAGAATTTTTTGAATTTGTCATTTTTTAATATATGTTCACTTACCACCTCATGCATAGGACTATTCTATTATATAATCTTGTATTCTTTGCAATACTTTTTTCTATTACCAAGCAATCATTTTAGGTGCATAGATGCTGCCATATTGACTAACAAAAATGGACCGTTAGAACATTATGGTTAATATATTTTCAATAGTGAGAAGAATTTTTTAAATGGAACAGTCCAACATAAGCTTTCAGCCTTTCACAGAGATGCTTTATTGGCTCTACTCGTGGAACGGCATGGACTCCTATTGCTTGGATTCATTTAAGAACTATGTAAGGTTGAATTTATTCAACCATCTAATTGGCTTTATTCCGTGCCAAATTTGCTTGTAATTCAGCATTTAGTAACCCTGTATTTAGGTGGGATTGTTGTAAGGGTAGTAAGTGAGATAGAGTGAAGAATTGCTCAAGAGTGTGCAAGAAAACAGAGTGTCGCGGCTGGGACTCGCGGCTTCAACCCGCGAGAATCCGCACACGTGCCAAGCATCTTTGGAAGGTGAGCAGTCATGCTAGGCTGGAGCACTACGAGGACAAAACAGGACAATCGGCCATACGGTTAGCTCGATTTGGAACTCGCGGATCGAGTCAAGCCGCGAGGTCAAGTCAAGCGAGCCACCCCTGTTTTGGAAAAACCTGACGTTTCACATTCCCCTTCACTCCAAAAGTATAAATACCCTTTTAACCCACGATTGAAAGAGAGCTTCGGAGAGAATTTTGAGAGAGAAACCCTAAAGAAAAACCAGATTGCCTCACCCACAATCTCTACCTTAGAGTCTCATCAAATTCCCTCACTCTCTTCCTCTCCATTGTCAAATCCTTGAGAGGTCTTTTAACCAAACACGGGTCTCACCATTATCATCTCTGTGAGACAGACGTTTGGAGTTCGGGGAAGCGATTAGGAAGGAGCCAATCTTTATTGGTTGATGCTACGGTGTAGTAGCGGAATCCGGTAAGCTAGAGAAGAAAAAGGTTCGGGCGCAACCTCGTTGGAGCAAGAAGCTTGGAGGGCTTAGGTGCATTGGGTAGATTAGGCTTGGAGGGTCTATTCTTTGTCCTTGTATCCCAACTATATTTTCTAGTGGATTGATTACCGCTTGGAGGGCGGCGGAGAGGTTTTTCGCCGAGGTCTTTGGTTTCCTCTTCGATAACATATCCGGTGTTATCATTTGTGTTTGCATCTTCCTTCCTCTCTATCTCCGCCTTTAATTTATCTGTGTGGTTTATTTTATTATGGCATTTGAGATAGTTGTTTAACCAATTACAGAATATAGCATATGTTAAGTTTCCGCACATTAATTGTTTGACATATTGCTTGTGTTGGTTTAGTTGGTTTTTGGGGGTCTAGACGTTCAAAAGTGTTTTTGTACACGTTTTTGAACTTTCAATTGGTATCAGAGCGGGTTCATTTGCTTGGTTTCATTACCATTGTGTGATCCTTGACTCCCTATTTGAAATGGATAGGTCTCAATCCCTTAATGCACCTCCATATTTTGATGGAAGTAATTATGCGTTTTGGAAGGTTCGTATGAGAGCCTTTTTATGTTCTATTGATGAGTCTGTTTGGGATCTTTGTTGAGATTGGTTGGACAAAACCCGAGGCAAAGCAAAATCCACTTGGGATAAGGCGACACTTGTTGCATCAAATTCTAATGATAAAGCACTAAATGCTATTTTTCGTGGTGTGTCTCCGGATGAATTTCACAGATTTCTCACATTACCATTGCCAAAGAAGCATGGGAGATTCTGGAAACAACTTATGAAGGCACGAAGAAAGTAAAAGATACCAAGTTACAAATGCTGACCACTCGATTTGAGGAGCTCAAGATGAGTGAGGATGAGTCTTTCGACTCTTTCTATGGGAAGTTAAATGAAGTGGTTGTCAGTAAGTTTAACTTGGGGAGAAGATGGAGGACTCAAAGATTGTAAGGAAGATCCTCCGATCATTGCTTAGGAAAGTTTTTCGTGCAAAGGTGACAGCCATTGAAGAGAGCAAGGACCTTGATGACATCAAGGTGCAAGAGCTGGTGGGTTCTCTGCAAACCTATGAGATGTCTCTTCCCAATCAACGGAGGAGTAAATCCCTTGCTCTAAAGACCATTAATGAGAAGGTGGAAGATGAAGGCTCATCGGAGAAGATAAGGTGGACAAAGATGTGGCCTATCTTGTTAAAAATTTCAAGAAGTTTTTGAAATTCAAAAACAATGGAAAATTTGATGATAAGAGAAATTTCCAAAATTCGGAAGGGAGAAGAGGGATTTCAAAAGGAAAGATGGAAAAGAATCCCAATCCACACAAGGTGTCACTTGTTTTGAATGCAACGGGCATGGACACTTCAAGAAGGAATGTCCTAATTATTTGAAGTCGAAAAGCAAGGTGTATGCCACGACTTTGAGTGATTGGACTCGTCCAGACTCGAGAATCAAGAAAGTCTGTGATGGAGAAGGGAACTATTCGGCTTTCATGACTATCGCACATGTTGAGTCTTCGGATGAGTTGAGTTCGCTTGTACAAGACCTTGGAGAACATAGTGAGGATGAATCACTAGGAATTGTTGAAGAGTCGAAGTCTGAAGAAGAAGAAAGCACAAACAACTCTTCAAGAAAACTATAACTCACTCGTGGAGAAGTCGGGTGAGTACACAAGGGTTGCCAAGGCTGCTTTGTGAGAAAGATGAAGAAGGCCGAGGAGGACTACAAAAGTCTCCTAATCCGGTATAGGGAGGCCAAATGTGAGATTGAAACTCTAAATGGTGAGTTGTCCGAAACTTACACAAAAGTAAGATTTCTTGAGAATGAGATTGTGCAAGCGAATGCCAAAATAGAGAGAGTCACCACCAAGAAGCTAGATGATGTTATATCATCTCAAAAGAGCTTCTCGGACAAATCCGGACTGGGGTATCCGGAGGAAGTAGTTCATCTGTAAATATCACTAAAGAAGTGAAGTTTGTGAAGGCAAAAGATCCAGTTGTAGATGAACATACGGTGAGAAGCTAGAGGTGGATGAGAAGAAAAATTTGGTGAACCAACGGGTCTGAATTCCGTAATCAACTGCGTGGGCGGAGTCGAATCACGTGCCAAGTCACGTCCTCGACCACATAGAGGTCCTAGAGGAACATATGTGTGCCATTATTGCGGACTTCAAGGGCACACTCGACCAAATTGCCAAAAGCCGAGAGTAAAGAACAGTGCAACTCCTCAAAGGTCGGGAGGACCAAGAGGCGATAGGAGAACTTGGGCGGGTGATCAATCTAGAGAACAACATGGAGATCCCGGAATGATGAATGTGATGAAGATGATTGGTGCATTCACCAACTGCTTGGAAAGCTTCTCACGAAGGTTTGAAAGCCCTAACTCCCGTACCCAATCCGATAAGGAAATCACCCCAAACGCAAGTGTCGTATGGGTGAAAAGGGGTACTCATGCATAAGCATTACAACATGTCCATGCATTAATACTTCCTATGCTTTGTGACTATGTTTGTTTGGTATGCTTGTGGTTTTGAGTTTGTTTGTTTGTTTGTCTTCTTGTGAATTTTTCTTAATTGTGTTTTATCAATCTTTTTGTTTCTTGAGTCAAAAATCCAAAAAATTACATAAAAATTTGAAAATCAAAAAGGCTTGATTGACTTTGTTGAGTTTTGTCTTAAAACTTGTTTTGCCTTGTACCTTTGTGCTAATGGCTTTGTGCATCTTCGAGCATTGCTTGTTTTCATGCACCTATATCTCTGTGGGAAAAATCTTGAAATCTATGTGATTGTTGTAAATAGATCTTCAAACTTGTCATGAATGATTAGTGAATGGTTGTGTTGATCTTGAGACATGCATAGACTTGTGTCTATATCTCTTCCCACTGGTTAATTTTTGTTTTGCTAAAAAGAGCTCACTAAATGTAAATCTCCAAATGAAAAGAGATATTGAGTTGCAAAAGCCTGTCGCACATTCTAGTATTTGACTAGGAAAAAGGGTAAGCGACTTATGTTAAAAGTGAAATTTCTTTCAAAAAGGGCCAAAGGCCTGTTCCTCAAAGAGAAATATTATATATCCCTCTCACAATGAGAGATGAGTGCCTAAAAAGATCAAAGATTGTGATTGAAAGTGGAGTAAAATGAAAAGCTCCAAGTTATGTTATCAAGTTGTGTGGGAAGTCATATATTCATATTTCTATAATTGAGATTGGTCACATGATCTAGTGCTAATTGTGTATGCCTTGGTTGAATTGATCATTGAAGCTTCACATTAGACAAAGGACTATCTCTTTGTTGATATCCACACACAACACACAAGTTTGTGTTCGATAAATGCCATATTCATTCGTGTGATTGTACTTGATGAAATGTGTTTTCACATGCTCAATCTTTGTTAATTATAGCACAAAAAGATTTTTGAGTGTTTTAGGTGTTTTTGGAAAGTATTTTGGTTGAAAAATCTGAAAATTTCAAAAATACAGTTTTGCCCTGTTTTGGCGGCTCGATCGCGGGTGTGTCAAGTCGCGGGCCTCGATCGCAGCCTCGCTGGTCATTTTTGGCGACTTGTTCGCGAGTAGAAGGTCCGATCGCGAGTTCACTCAGAGATTTTTGCGGCTCATCTCGCGACTCACTCGCGGGTAGACCTTCCGGTCGCGAAAAACACTTAGAAAAATTTTTCAAAATTTTGTTCTTGTGTATTCTGGCGGCTTGAGTGGCGATCGTGTGGCAACTTAATCCGATCGCGAAAATCGCGTGTTTTGCGAGAAACAGGAGCGTTTTTAAACTTTTTCAGTTTTTCCTCGAATTTTTGTGATTGTTCATCTTCTTTCTAAACACTCTCCCAACCAAACACTCCGTGCTCCCTTTTCCAATCTCTTGTGTTGCACTCCTGTTGATCAAAATCACCAAGTTCCAGGTATGGGTTTTCTGTTTCTCACTCTTTTCTACTTGATTTTGTGTTTTTACACTTAATTTTTCGCATATGAGTGTGTTTATGAAATGGGTCCGTGTTTCGGTCTCTGCTCCTTGTTCTTGCTTAGCTTGTGAATGTTGTTGCTATTGTTTGTGTTAAAGGATTGTCTTTTGCTTATTGCTCTTCATCATGTGCTTAGACTAGTGCTTATTCTATTTCAATCTGTTTTTCGAATTTGTTGAGTGATTTCTATTGGTTCGTTACGAGGGTGTGAGTTTTATTGTGCTAGATTTGCATGTTTTTAGTGTGTTAATCTGTGGGAAACTCTGTTAGGATCAATATATGGTTTGAATGTCATATCATGTTTACATTATCGCCTCAATCTCGATTATCCGCCTTTGGGGATGTTTCACCATATTGTTCATGTGTGTCCCATCCTAGACTTGTTATACCCATATGTTTGAACTAAGTGGCTTCTTTGTTAAGTTTTGAAGCTCGGTTGTATGGTTGATATCTCTCTGTTTATTACATGGTACTTGATTTGGTTATGCACATATTGCTATATGTTGTTTGTGGCCTTTTTCGATTGTTCGAGATGGCTCCCTCACCTCGAAGAAGAAGAAATCTCTGCAAAGAAGAGTGACAAGAGATTAAAGATGGATCCTAGATTGTTTAGGTCAGTCCACCACTTTGAGAGATACAAGGATAACTTCTTGAATGCAGGAATCATTCAAGAGAGATTTGTGGATTTGGAGGACTTAAGGCAATCTTTTATTCCCAGTTGTTTTGAAGGAAGAGGATGGGAAAAGCTCTTGAGTGGTTTCCTGTTGTGTGTGAACCCTTAATTAGGGAATTCTACTCAAATCTTTGTGATAAAGGATAATGAATTAAGTTCTTTGGGTGAGGGGTAAAGAATTTGTCTTGGATGCACATGTCATAGATGAAGTACTAGGGCTTGAAGGTTTGGATGATGAGGAGTTTATAAATTTCAAGGATAGGAGTGTCTCTATTGAAACAGGTTCAACGAGAGGATAGGTGGGCGAGAGAGAAGGGAAGTGTTTGAATACCACTTTGCCTTTCCGGTGGACATGAGGGTTCTAACCATAATCATGATGTTCAACCTCTACCCTATTAAGAAGTTGACCACAATCAATTGTGCTAGGGCAATCTTTTTAATGGATCTTAAAGAGCGTAACTTCATAGATATAAGTTCCCACATCTATGACATCATTGTGGATGAGACAAGAACAACATCTAGACCTAAATTGATCTTTCCAAGTTTGCTAATGAGAATTTTTAGGAGTAAAGGTGTTCCAATCCCTCAAGACATCAGTCCTATGTCTACACCCTCCGCAATCAACAAGCTTACCCGCAAAAGGATAAGTTCTAGACTTCCAGGAGAAGAAGATGAAGGTGATGAAGGAGAGGGCTGCTCCAATGGAGATCGAAGCGAAGACAGCAGGGCTTGCATCCTCTTCAACACCTAGGAGAAGTGGCAAAAGACACAGAGCTTCAACCTCTGCAGACACACCTCCGGATGCTTTCCGGATCATTCGAAAGGCTTGATGGGATCGGGGACAGTTCAATCGAACACTCGACAGGATGAGAGCCATGCAAGACCAGATTGATGTCTTGGTGCTACACTTGACAGACTTCACAACTCGGCTGACAAGTGACCCTTTGGCCATTCTGTCAAAAAGGGGGAGAAGTTCATTGATGATTGAGAAGCGAGAAAAGCTTAAGGGGGAGTAATTAGTTGAGGGGGAGTAGTTGCTAAAAGCTGAAATTGTGTTTATATATGTTTATGTTTTGAGTACTCTTAGTGGTTTTATGGTTTTGATACACTGTGTTTTGGTGTATAACTGTTTCTAACTCATTTCATATACTCTTGGTTTAATCTTTAATACATATTGATGATGTTATTCAGGAATTTCTTGGTTTGTACCCATATGCTTTTGTAAGCTTTTTGAAGGTTAATGTTTTTAAGCATTGTTTGTAGGCCTTGTGGTTTGTACCATGCCTAAGGGCAGCCTTTATGCTTGTTGAAATCAGTACCTTGTTCCAAATGTTTCGCATTGTGGTTTCTTTGTCTTGTCACTCTTGTGCCCTTGTAGGATTGTTCCTAGATGCATATGCCTTGTGTGCTATGCATTGGTTGAGTGTTGAGCATACAAGTGACTTGTCTTGTGCTTGTTAACTTGTATGTCCTTGTGTTCATTCCAAGTGTGAATGAGCACTCGTGATCACTACCTTGTGGTGTTCACTTGGTTGATCAAGCCATGGATTGTATATTACTCCATCTTTGCTTGATCACATTTAAGCTTGTTTCATATGCATTCATAGTTTTACGCTTACAATAATCAAAGTGTATTGTTGTGTTTCAGGAGTTTATGTTCATATGTTTCAAGTGCTTCATGACTTCTAGAGTTAGGTGTGAGTGAGTTTTGTTCAACTGTTCCCAACTCACAGTTTAAGTCTAGAGTCTGTTTTAGGGTTTTGTCACGGAATAGCCAAAGGGGGAGATTGTAAGGTTGAATTTATTCAACCATCTAATTGGCTTTATTCCGTGCCAAATTTGCTTGTAATTCAAACATTTAGTAACCCTGTATTTAGGTGGGATTGTTGTAAGGGTAGTGAGTGAGATAGAGTGAAGAATTGCTCAAGAGTGTGCAAGAAAACAGAGTGTCGCGGCTGGGACTCGCGGCTTCAACCCGCTGAGAACCGCACACGTGCCAAGCATCTTTGGAAGGTGAAGCAGTCATGCTATTTGGAGCACTACAGGACAAAAACAGGACAATCGGCCATACGGTTAGCTCGCGGATGGAACTCGCGATCGAGTCAAGCCGCGAGGTCAAGCCGCGAGCCACCCCCTGTTTTGGAAAAACCCGACGTTTCACATTCCCCTTCACTCCAAAGTATAAATACCCTTTTAACCCACGATTGAAAGAGAGCTTCAGAGAGAATTTTGAGAGAGAAACCCTAAAGAAAAACCAGATTGCCTCACCCACAATCTCTACCTTAGAGTCTCATCAAATTCCCTCACTCTCTTCCTCTCCATTGTCAAATCCTTGAGAGGTCTTTTAACCAAACACGGGTCTCACCATTATCATCTCTCGTGAGACGACGTTTGGAGTTCCGGGAAGCGATTAGGAAGGAGCCAATCTTTATTGGTTGATGCTACGGTGTAGTAGCGGAATCCGGTAAGCTAGAGAAGAAAAAGGTTCGGCGCAACCTCGTTGGAGCAAGAAGCTTGGAGGGCTTAGGTGCATTGGGTAGATTAGGCTTGGAGGGTCTATTCTTTGTCCTTGTATCCCAACTATATTTTCTAGTGGATTGATTACCGCTTGGGAGGCGGCGGAGAGGTTTTTCGCCGAGGTCTTCGGTTTCCTCTTCGATAACATATCCGGTGTTATCATTTGTGTTTGCATCTTCCTTCCTCTCTATCTCGCCTTTAATTTATCTCTTTGTGGTTTATTTTATTATGGTAATTTGAGATAGTTATTTAACCAATTACGAATATAGCATATGTTAAGTTTCCGCACATTAATTGTTTGACATATTGCTTGTGTTGGTTTAGTTGGTTTTTTGGGGTCTAGACGTTCAAAAGTGTTTTTGTACACGTTTTTGAACTTTCAAACTAAATTAACAATTATTGTCTATGCATGTCACAATAGCATAGTAAAAAATAGTAAAAAATGTTACATCCACAATATTTTTACAATACTTTCATAATAAATCATAGGTGATAAGTTGTTAATTATTCTAATTTGAATCTACAACTTAAATTATGTTTTTGCCCACTCGTAACAATCAATAACAATTTGCGACTTAAAATTTGTTGTGAATATAACATTTTTCATAATGTAAATGTATCGCTTATTCTCTATATTTCAAAACCACTTAGAGTGACCCTTAATCCCTAATTTAAGAATCAAATATTTTTTGTTACGGTTGCAAGTCAAGAATCAAGGGATTGCCTCCTTCCTTAATACCCACCAAATGGCACCATTTGGATGCCTTTGGCAAGAGGGAGGGATCACTGCCCTTTGAAGCCCAAAGGATGGGTCATCAGCAAATTTACTATAATCTCCCAAAGCTCCAACGACCCCCAAGCAAGGTAAATATTTAGGATAAAAAAGAGAAGAAGAGAATTTAGCTTCATAGATGAAATTTCCTGTTTCCAGAGTCAATACAATAGTGATAGAGCTACTTCTTGTAAATTGTAATCACTTCAAAGGGGCACTGGAAAAGCTACACATAAAGGCTTATAGTACCATTGAGAATTTTCTTGCTTCAAGGGAAGCTCGTACTATACCTTTCTCCAATGTCATAAATTTGTTACTTTTGACCATAGATAAATTATTTCCTTCTTGCGTCAATGATAAAATTGCGCATGTCAATCCTATTTCGCAGCAGAGAAAGTAGTTCTCAAACATTTTCGGTCACATGACTGAAGCATGAAAGTATAAACTTTGCGTCAATGATAAAAATTGCATATCCACTTTAGGGACTAAATTGGATCAGTTGAACATCAATGACTAAATAGTTCATAGTGTCAACTTTAAGAACCAATAGTCTATTTTGATCGTAAAAAAGGCTTTGTTCATAAAGTCACGTGGAATTGTTTTCAGAGTTATTTTACATGGACAGAGTCCTCAAACGTTTTCTAGCTCAATGCATATTATTATCACCTGTACCTGTTGACATGATCTAGCTAGTTGGCTTGTTGCCATTAGTCAATGTCAGGATCCTAGAATGTCAAAGGTTATATCATATGTGCAGTCTGCCAAGTGATGAAATGCAAATGGCATCAATAAAGTTCTATCCAAGTGTGACATGGTGCAACATTTTTTTTCTTCTTCTAAAAATAGACTTATATTGCACCAGAGGAGAGATTAACAAGCATCAAATACAAGCGCTCTGCCAAGAGATAAAAGGGAAATCAAATGGTCTGGCTTTGACACACCAGAGAAAAGAACCTCCCTACCAGAAGATTCTTTTTGGAACAAATGTAAACCCAATTCTAACAGCCATAGTGTCTTTCATTTCTGGTAAACGAAGCAGAATTGTCATATAAACCATCCAATGATTGCAAGAGTGAGAGAGTATTATTTCTTACATTGAATGAACTACAACAAAGTTCCTTACAATCATAACTAGCCTTACTCATTTTCCTCATCTGTCACAAATTTACCGGTCCCAGGATTCAATGCAGCGAAGAAGAAGAAGATAACATTGAACAACACAAGGGGCTCAATTTCATTGATGGGAATCCCAGTCTCAATGTTCAATTGTGCTAAAGCTCCCTTCCCGGTAATAATTTCTCCAATTAAAGAGAAAGCAATACCCAACTGAGCCAATCTTCCTACAAAGAGCTCGTTCGCCTTTGTAAATCCAAATAGAGGACCTAGCATTCCAAAACATTGGCAAATTATCAACTATAATGGAATAATCAAGAAAGAGACCCAAGATTAATTAAATATTCAAGCTGCTTGTTTCCTTGGTAAAAGTAAACATTCTAGAATGGTGAATTACCTCCTTCTTTAAGACCCAATGCTGATCTGAAGCCTTTGCCAGGAGGAATCACTGCCTTTTCAAGTCCAGTGGGTGACTCATCAACAAATTTACCACGGTCCCCCAAAGCACCTATGGCTCCAAGCAGAGTGAAAAGAATGAAGAAAAGAAGAAGAGGTTCAGCTTCATATATGGGAATTCCAGTTTCCAGATTCAATTGTGATAGAATTCCTTTGCCTGTGATTCCTTCACCCAACAAGGATGCCTGCACAAAAGGCTTATTATAACATTAATAACTAGTTTTGACCTTTATTAGTAAGAGATTAGAAACCTTCATACTTCTTGAAGTGATCATTCTACATGACTATCCATCATTCTAAATTTGTAGTTGTGATGATAGACAGTATTGGATGTTAATATAATGGGTCATCCAAAAAATAAAATCTGAACAAATATGCAAAGCAAAAATATTTAAACCAAAATAAGAGAGTTAGTTCTATCTCTCCTTTCAGATATTTTTCTATTTACTGCCAAGCTACAATGGCTTTGGTGACCACATGAACAGAGCATTGTGTTTCCATCACTGTAAACATGTAATTCTGCTGATGGACATTTTCTTCTTAATTCTAGCATTGTAAGTTCTAACTTTCTAACACCAATCCTATTCTCTCCATTTTCAGATGTCACACCAATAGTATTGAAAGACGGTGAGGATGCAATGATGGACAAAATTGTATCAATTGTAGCATGTTTTATTTAATATTTGGTTTCATCGAGACTCTATGTTAAGCACGTTGTCGTGTGATATCAGTGTCCTGCTATGGGACACGAGTTGCTAGCCAATGAAAACCTTAAGCTTAATGTGACGTCTCTTTGCTTCTGTTAAACAAATATATAAGCCAATGAAAGCTTAAGCTTCCACATCGATCTTGCTGCTTATTTTAGACACCTCCAACATCTTATTTTCCTTGGTAAAATAATAAAAAACTGAAAATAAAAAATAATAATAATAATAAAGTTACTGTTTATACCGAATTAACTGTTATATGAACAGTGCAAGAGGCACTGGTCAGTAAAAAAAACAAAAACAAAAACAAAAATCGTAAAGGCAGGAGATTTCATCAGTATCCAAATGCCTTCTTGATGAACAAAGCTAAAATGGGAATTCTCATTGACACCACCACTAATAAATACTACTTCTATAAAAATATAAATAAAAATTAATGTACGTTGAAGATTTTTGTACTTATATATCAATGATACTACAATTTTACAAGTTCTTTTTAAGAGTAAAAAATTAACAAGTTGATGCATCTTAAACAAGTAGCACTTAACTAGCAGCCTATTTGCAAGAAGAAGAAAAAAAAAAGAGAGAGATGTACTCACAGCGAAGCCAATCATGGCAACTCGACCCACAAAGAGCTCATTCTGCTTAGTAAAACCAATGCCTCCGGAGGTGCCAAAGAGACCATCTTCAACCTTTGGCTTTGCCTTTGGCTCAACCTAGTGAACAAAAGCAAAAATCAGAACAAGTCTTGTATGGGAAATTTATGCTTCCCACTCTTTTCTTCTTTGAATCAAATAAAGGAGTTTAAAAGGAAATGAAAACCTTCTTGGGAGTGGCTTTGGTTTTAGATTTGAACAGAGCAAAAGTTGTAAATACTTGGGAAGAAGAAGTATTGGTAGGAAGACTAGGGAGCAATAGATGAGAGAATGGCTTGGGTCTTAGTTTCTGAACTTGGAAATTGAGTAAAGAGTCTCTCTTCAAATCCACTACATTGCTAGTAGAAACACTCGCCATGAGCAACATCGTTTGTGCCATGACTTCTGTTTGATACTTTTCTGATAGTGTAGGATGAAAATACTTCTACTCTGCCTTTTAATGCGATTGTTTTTTTAAGGAGGGAGATGTGTGTGTGTGTGTGTGTCTTAGAAAGTACAATGAGAGATGTGGATATGGTGTGAGGGTTAATGAAGGGCAACTAGAGTGCCCACGTCTATGCATATAGTGCTTCGTAATTTTGAAGATGAGCAACAACTAGAGTGCCCGGAGTGCCCACGTCCATGTATATAGTGCCTTGTAATTTTGAAGATAATGTTTTGTGCTGAAGCTGAAGGCTATTTTAGAAATTGAACTTTTTGAAGAACAAAATTCTCACACAACTTAACTTAGGAAAAAAAAAAGGAAAGTTAACTTGCTAATTCAGTCATATATAATCTTTTATTGCAAATTTCATGCGCAAAATAAAATAGCTCTCTTTTTCCTCTTATACTTTTTTTTGAGAAATTTTTCCTCTCATATTAGTGTGGTCATGTTAACGTGCACTCGAGCATGGTTATAAATGAACCAAGGTATTTATGAAAAAAGTTCAAGATTGACTTTTGTGAAAATCTTGTTTATGCTTGATTATTTAGTGAATGAGTCAAGCTTAACCATAAGTTTAGGCTTAAATATTAAAAGGTCAAGCTCAATTATAATAATGTGCTTATAAATAGGCTAATGAGAATAAAGCTCAATTAAAGTATTATTATACTATATGTTTATATATATATATATATATATATATATATATATATAAATATATATAATACTTAGATGATTAAATATTAGATTGTGTAAGTTTTAAGTTCATGAAATGTCAAATTCTTATTTTTAACAAATTTTTAACTTGTAACTCAATTGATTGGCACTTCCTAGTGTTTTGAATGAAGAAATCTACGGTTCAAATCCTCAATTCCCAACTATCAAATTCTACCCAATACAAGGTTGAATCTAATTTTTATAATTCCATCACTAAAATCATTCTATCTAGTAATTAGAATATATTTGTAGAGGAATAAAATTTTAATGGTAGTTTTTACCATATATAAGGGAAAAAAAAAAGTAAAGTAACTCGTGAACAAGGTTAAGTTTGTTCGGTAAGAAACTAAAGTAAGCTTGAGTATGTAATTTAGTTTAGTGATGAACTCAAGCTCGACTCATATTCAAGATAAAATTAAGGGATAATTACACTTTGCCCACCTGTGATTCTCACAGTTACCCAGTAGTAACCCACCTCTCCCATTTCCGTTACTCTAACACAAAAGGTAAAAACAGAACCCCATAGGGATCAAAACTCACTCTCTCCCAAAACTCACTCACTCCCATCCAACCCAACGAAGATCCACAACAAAATCCACATAGATCGGATATGCAAGCACATGGGACGTGAAATCTTGACAAATCAAGATCCTCATAAGCAAGCTATCCATTGAGATATACATTGAAGTACTGACAAGTTAAGTGCACGACTAACAATATCACGTAAATGCAATCGAACCAAGTATTAAGCACCACCGAACCCACTTTGGAAAATTCCAAGTGATGTTAAACCCTAAATCCAAATTTGTGTTTTCCTATTCATTTCTTGGGCGAGTCATATACACACAAGATCGGCCCAATCTCTTGACTTGCACCTCCAAGTTTTTGTTTTGAAATTTAAATTTCAAACCCTCTAATTTTGATGAGAAAAATCACTTCAAATGCATCTAAATTGTGTATGAAGGTTAATAATTTGAATTTAACCTTCTTCAAATTAAAACCGACACCGTACATCCTCATCTTCTTCTTCTTCTCCTTCTCTATTCTTCAAATCCTGGTCGTCGGTAATTTGTTGACTTTTGGTGGGGTTCTGATCAGACAGAAGGAGATCGTGATTGAAGACCGGGAAAACCGGACCGATTTGACCGCCCAACACGACCACGTCGTCCTCGGCTTTAAAAACGGACATGAACTCGATCTCCTCGTTTTCCTCAAACACTTCCTCATCATCGTAATCATGATGATCAAACTTGGGAAACGTAAAACGAAAAACCGAGCAAGGTCGAGGTTATTGTCAAAATTTGGTTTCGCTTTGATTCACAAAGTATAGATCTTGCCAAACATCACGCCAATTATAGTCTTTCAAGACTGGAGGTACCTACCTATCCGTATACATTACATTTCTTTCATTTATTTTATTTATGGGTTAGTTTATTACTTATTGGTTATTTTTGGCTTAAATTAAAAACCACTTCAAATGGTTTGTAAATTGTGCAAGAGGATTAATAAACTGAAGTTTCTTTTTTTTATTTTTGTGGGTATTTGCTTAAATTAGAAAATCAATTTGAAATTGAGAAATTTGGATGTTTTTTCATTTCGGGTCCGATTCTCACTTCTTTGGTTATTGGTTTTGTTGCTTGATTTAATAAGTTGTTTGAAGAAGCACTTGACACGTACTAGCATTGCATTGCATTGTGTAGGATCTTTGTTGGATTGGATGGGAGTGAGTGAGTTTTGGGAGAGAGTGAGTTTTGATCCGTGTGGAGTTCTGTTTTTTACCTTTTCTGTGTTAGAGTAACGAAAATTGGAGAGGTGGGTTACGGCTAGGTAACGGTAAGAATCACAGGTGGACAAAGTGTCAAAATTTAAACCACGGGTGGGCACATAGAATTAGATGCAAACCACAGGTGGGCAAAGTGTAATTATCCCTAAAATTAAATGAGCAATCATAAACTTGCAAATATTTGGCTCTTTTACAACCCAACTCGCGAGTTCTCTTTGGAATGATTTCTTAAGTGTCGTACATAGTCTTGATATCCCGTTGTGGTTGTTTTAAATAATTCCTTGAATTGTTCAAGCCTCCGGTCAAACTGACCTGAGACCCCTAAGAGCCTATGTCCATGTCCAGCACTCTAACAATCGAGGTAAGCTGCTTGGTTGTATACTCTACAGAATTAAGATTATACTTATTTTGTTTTTAGAGGATTACAGATTCTTATTTTATTATAGCACATATCAATATATTATTATTCTCATTTTAAACTTAACCTTTTTTTCTGTTGAACGGTTCGAATTTAAAAACCATAATGAAGTCCGGATTTGAAATCCATGGTAACAAATCGCAACCAATATTTAATTTTCTTATCACAAATTAAATGGGATGACCTTAAGGTGGAGGACTTAAGGAGAAACATAAAGCTTTATGGAATTGTAAATGCACGCCAACTAGGGGCACAATTGAGGGTTTAGCTTTGCTGTAAAAAAAGGTGGTGTTTTACCGGTTGTTGATGTTTTCTCTTGGCTTATTGGTGCTGTGATTTCACAATCTCGAGCACAAGATTGTTTATTTGTTGTTATTTATGGGCCCCCTTATTTTTTGTTGAAACGTAAATTTTGGAAAACTGTTTCAAGCTTGGTGGCTGAATTTGTCTCAAGAGGACAAATAAGGAGGGGCTAAAACTTGCTCCATCTGAAGGAGGTTAGGGGCAAACGGGAGATTCGATTTGGGTTCTTTTGGCACCAAATACATGTGGTGTATCAAAAATTTAAAAGGAGAGGTATGGAAAATATTAAACAAAATCTAATCACAGCCCAATCATTAATTAAAAATTTTCTTTTCTCAATAAAATATTTTATTTTATTAATTTTTTATTGTAAGAAATTTTAAAACCAAAACCCAAAAAAAAAAATAATCATCTAATAAAATTAGATGGAATGATTAATTGAATAAAAATTAAAGTTATAAGAGTGAAATGAATAAATCAGAAATTATATAAACGAATTAAATTTTTTTAAAATAAAATGTGTAATTTATAATTTAGCTATGAGAATAAATAATCATTTGAATAGATACTATAGATTGAAATTCTATCAAAAAAAATTTGTGAGAAGAAATAACGGGAAAGGTTTTGTTGTATAAAAGGGAATGTAACCGTAAAAAGAAATATACAAATATATAAAGTCTACTTAATCATATGCATTGCAAATGACACTTGAACAAATTACATGTCTCTTCTTTTTTCTTTTTCTTTTTTTCTTTTTTGTCACATATCCCTGCGGCAATAGCAGCAAAACCTTTCCCAATTTATGAGCATTGAAGATATACTAGAAATATCAGTAAAAAAATAAATAAATAAATATGCAAGAAATATTTTCCCTAGCAACCAACCAATCCATTATGACTTGTGTTGACTCAATTGAGTGTAACAACATAAGGCCAGTAGTACTTGTTGTTAGAGCAAGATGCCCACTCGGTTTTGTGCAATGAATTTGCGGTCAAGAATCAGATGCAAGGAGGATCTTGACAAAGGAGTGAAGGACACATTATTGGAAATTTCTCCTTGGTCTCACTCAGATGTGTAACTCAGTTAGTCGTCCAATTTTTGTTGGGAATGTGCACCACACACTATATAATCTGTTAATACCAGATCCTGCAAAAATACAAGTTGGAACCAATGTATCTGAGGCTGACAAATCTTGAGTTGACACCTCGACAAAAGACAATCCAACTGGTTCTTTCTAGATTCTCATCCACCGCACAAAAGCATTTGAAAGGTATAATACCCTCCGTACTACTACCCAAGGTCCCAAAGCACAATTTACCTAATGGGCTCTGCATCAATGCGTTTTGGTGTAACAAGGTACACAGTGCATACTCCAGCAGGCCCATTTAAATTTCATGGGTGTCCGTGTTTCTTTGAAACCATTAACTCATAATATTATAATCTGGATCCTAAATTGCAAGGCAATAGTTATTGGCCCAACCCAAGTTGGTAATGTTATATACATAAAATACTATGGGTCTGGTAGGCAGGCCGACCCAAACATTTCGGACGCCTAAGGCAAAATTTTCAAATGGGATATTTATGTTATCACTTAAACAGTATTTAACTAGCATTTTATATAATAATTTTATAAAAAAATCAATTCTTTTTACTTTTAATATGATTTTTTTTAGAAAATACTAAAATTATAACAAATTTTACTACAAATTGATATTATAAGCGATGTGATCGGTGATATGAAGTTTATAAAAATGCTAGAGATAGTATAAAATTTATAACATGAGAATTACAAAGATATATCACCAATCACAAAAATTCATTCAAAAATGTATTTAATAGTTTGTTGAAGTCCACCTATCGTATTTATTATCACATCAAATTATAAAATTTATATAGACCACCACACACCCTTAGCGTAGTGGTCACTCCACAAATATAAATGCTTGTGGAGTATGGGGGATAAGAGCCAATGTTCAAGTCTCTAAGAAGAAGTTTCATACACATATACACTTAGATAAGTTAGAGTATAATTTTTATTTTGTATAAAAATAAATAAATAAATAAAAGTTATGTGGTAAAATTTGTCTTATCTCTATCTCTAATAGTGAAAAAAAAAATGTAAACTAAAATTCTTTTAATATCTACCAAAAATATTTATATAAAAAAAAAAAAAAATTGCCCCCAAATTTAGGGCCTTTCTCTAGTAGGGTGTAGAGGGCCCCAAGCTCTAGTAGGGTCAGGGGACCCCAAGCAATAACCTAATTGGCCTAGGCCTAGGGCCGGCCCTACTATACATTAACCATCCATATTAGGAAACTTTTTATGAAAAATTGAAAAATCATTAAATCAATTAGTTACTTTTTCATTTTTCAATAAAAATGTTTCCTAAAATGATTTATTAACATTTGTCCTTAGGGCATACATTAATAAAACCCTAATACTATTACTATCCCTTATTCCGCATAGGCATAGGAGCATAGCCTCGTCACTTGTCACTTTAGAAAACATCGAAAAAATGATGTGGTCTTGATGTTTGAATTTAGGTGGTGTTTGGTTCAACCTAAAATATTTTCAGGTGAAAAATGTTTAATATTTTTGAAAAAAAAATTAATTTCAAATGTTGGGCTATGTACTTGAAAATACTTCAAAAAATATTTTCAAGTGTTTGGTTGCATTCTTGAAAATTCTATGGAAAACATTTTTCAACTGTTTTCTCACATTTTTTCCCCATTTCCTAAGAACATATAATATTAAGAAATTGAAAATTTTAGATTAAGATAAATATCATGGTTCGGGATTAGCGACAATGGTTAGCCACCAAAGACCGGGGATGTTATGTGAGGTGGTGGTTAGATGGCATATAGTGGGGGTGGGGAGGTGGAGGTTTAGTTAATGAGTTTTAGGTAAGGCAGAAAATTGTTTATAAAAAATGAAAGCATAAACCAATTTTACGCCATAAGTGCTTTTATTTTATGGTCAACCGGAAAAAGTTTCAGTTGACCGACATTTTCCATTGCCCCAAACACTTGTTGCAGAAAATATTCTTTGAAAATCAATTTACGGCAAACCAAATACGACCTAACGGTAGAGAATTAATGATGTATTTGGCAAGGTTGTCAAAGTCGGGATCTTATGCAAGATCATGAAAGGTAACCAAGTAGGTGGGATTGTAACTCATAAGATCAAACCGTGGATCATAAGATCTTACTTTTTGTTGGAAAAAATAGCAAAAAACACAATGGTAGTGACTTTCTATGTTGAAATAATCACATAAATTATGAATTCATCTATGTATAAAAAATAAAAATAAAAAACAAATATTTGCATCAGTATGATGTCATTTGTTATACCATATATCACATCTATACTAACATAACAAATATGCTTAAGTTTTAATACAATGTATTCAAAAAGTTTAGGAAAACTTTAATTTGCAACAAAGTATCACATCAATACATATGCCTATTAAAAAAAACTATCAATACATATGGAAATGCTTTCCAAGTTCTATGTTCAAAATCCAAAATAAGTTAGCAAATATAAACTAGCTAACTATAGAATGAAATGCAAAAAGCAATATGAATAATAAGGTGAAGTGAATTTTTAATCATCCATTCTTAGGATCTTATTACAACCACCATCATAATCATTATCAATATCATCCATTTTGTCATCTATGTCAATCCCAGCATCAACATCCATGGAATAATCACAAAGATGGCTATGCGATTTTTAGTTACTGAATAGTGAATGAGGATTTTTTGAGTTTAAGAGTGAGTTTTTTATTTTTTATTTTTTTTATTTATTTATAGAGATTTTAAGTTCACTAAAGATAATTTTGACACTTCAATACTCATAATGGCATTAGTATTAGGGGTGTAACACCCTCCCAGTTGCTATTTTGCTATCTAAACCCTTAAAAACATGCAACATCCGGGTTGCAATATCTAAAAATTTATACCAACTTGCTACAGTAAGTTGGTATCAATTCCAACTCACCGTAGCAAGTTGCTAGGTGGTAAATTATATTTTGGGTAAACTACTTATACAGTCCCTATTCTTTACACCATATTTCAATTTGGTCTCTAACCCTTCAATTGTGTCAATTTGGTCCTTAAATTTTTAATGTTGTGTCAATTTAGTTTATTTTATTATCTTTTGGATGGAAATTTCTTACATGACAAATGACCCGGATAAAAAAACTAGTTTATTGCCACATTAACTGAAGCTAATTTTTTATTTTGGTTGTTAGCTATGTCAACAATTTCCATCCAAATAATGTCATAAACTAAATTTACTTGGCACTAAAAGGTTAGGGACCAAATTGACACAATTGAAAGGTTAGAGACTAAATTGAATTATAATGTAAAGGATAGAGA